>JAWWLZ010000118.1:85058705-85070400 GCA_035041345.1 Poliocrania exsul
TATTTACATTTTATTATAGCAATCACTTGAGTAAAAATGAAAGAAATTTTTCTACTTACATTTTTCTACTTACATTTAATAACCATAAAAACAAAATTAAGTATAAAAGTGAGCTCCAGATTAAGAACCACAGAACAGAATGGAGAAAGAATACTGATCAATAATAACTGCAATATGCTGCTGAATTTGGAGACGGATGATGAGAATAGGACTAAAGAGATGTTGGTCACTTCTGTACGCATGTTTATTTGCAGCACTTTGAGTTGGTCATTTTAAACAAATAATCTTCCGAATCCCTAAATATGAACAGGTCACATTGACTTTATATTTATGACCAGATGGAGCATACAACAAATGTAAAGTAAATTGAAACAGATAATTGTCAGAAAAACAACTGCTGGTTATCAGAAATAACAATGATAAAAACTTCAACGTATGTCAAGAAATGCTGAAACAAAAAGAACTAATGCATATAAGTGACAAATCATAGAAGAAATGTATGACTGGTAAAAAAGACTTTGAGTATTTCAGCTGAGTTTAAAGAAATCAGAGGCATAACTGCCAATGTACAACCCAAAGACAAGTAAAGAGAAAACATTCCCTAGTTAAAATTGAAGTCTGGGGAGAGAGAAAAGCTTTTTATTTTCTTTGTCTTTCAGTCAACAGAGTTGTAATCTCTGAAGATAAAATAAACTGAAGTAGGAAACACAAGAAACGTTCACTTGATGTGCTTACTACCCATTGTCATCTGATAGACAGAGTGGCAGGGCAGCAGGAGGAGACCCCTGCTTGCTTTGTCCTGGATGCTGTTCTCTGGGTCAGATGTAGCTTCTGGGACCAGGAGATTTCTCTTGGACTATCTAGCATGTACATCTGGAGTAGAAGATGGGACAGTCAGTATGAGAGCATGAAGGAGCCAGAAGGCAGGAGCCTGCACTCTTTAGATGCTGGAAATTTTCTAACAGGTTTAGTGAACAAGTACATATGTCTTAGAGGTGATGGGAAGGAGACCTCTCCGGTAGACCCCAGGCAGGCTGCCAAGTGTTTGCTGCAACCCAGGGCATCAAGAGAAAGATGCTGGTCTCAGGGAAGGCTGGTGAAAAGAGTCTGCATGCCAAAGTGCAGCTTTGTTTTGTAACCTTTTCTTTTAATCTGTCTCATCTGTTGAATTTGACTCATTCCGATGTCAAAAATTACTTCTTTTTGGTCTGTGTTTTCAGAAATCTTGGCTGCAGAGATCTAAACGTTTGCTATTTTTGGCACCCTTCCGGTAAGTGCAGACAGATGCATCCCAAAGTAGTGGCTAGCTTGTGAGCCTTTACGAGTCAGCAAGGTCTGGATACATCCCTCTGAGTATTCAGCATAAAGCTGCCGTAATTAAGGGAAAGAATAATCTTTCCTAACTGCAATTCACTAAAAAAGTGTATGTTTTAGTGGAAACTTTCTCCATAGGAATGCCTTGCCAGGCACATGAGTAGCTGGCTGGAGGGTCAGCACAGGGCAGACCTGTTGCTCCTGCTGATCACCCCAGCACCCCAAGTGCCGTAAATTTCTGGCATTTGAGCAGGTCAATCTATCTCCAAGAGGGCAGAAACTAAAATGCTTTAAACTGAAGAAGTTTATGGAAGGCTGAAAAAGAAGGTGGTGGGTGACAAGATTTTTCTTATTGTTAATTGTATTATATTGGTGCAGCAAGATAAACCCACCGTTAGGAATACTGTACCCAGAACATTGGCTCTCATCCATCATTCTGTACTTCTGCAGTGTCGATCAGGTATCTGTAATAAAGGTCATTTCTATAACTGTCAGCAAACAGTGCAGCATTCTCTTTTACAGCAGACAGAAGGCTGTTTACAACAGAGGAGAAACATTTCAGATATTAACTGTTTGTAGTGTCCCCTCTTTGTAATGTCCCCTCTTCCTTCATTTGAAAGATGTTGCTAAAAAACAGGAAAAAGCTGAAATATGGATCTCTACAGGTGAAGGCAGGACTCAACTCCTCCCATCCCTTTTGAGAAGCTGAGTTGCCTATATAAATAGTGCCTAATGGAGAGAAAAATGTATTGTTATCAGAGAACCCCATAAATGAGTCTCTCAGAAAAATGTTTGCTTTAACAAATGCTAACTATCACAATGCTGGCAGCAGAACTTGGTTGTGGATGTTAAGAGCTACATCACGGCCACAGTGCAATGGTAGGCTGTAGTTTGTCTTATCTTTTGGAAGAAAGATCAGACTTTTAAGACTTATACCTTTGCCTACTTGTAGTTATTTCCATATACAGTATTTGCAAGTATGTGTCTACATAGACATCTATGTATTTATCATAGACGTCCATACTTAGAATATATAATGGATTGCTATTAAAAGAATTTGTCCACTAATCACTATCGCTCTGTTGTTTTCAGAATTGAAGAATAAAAATGAAATGGACTTCTGCCAAACTAAATAATATAGTAACAATTTAGTCATGAAAAGGGTTTCTTCAGTGAAAAAAATTACAGATTTTGCAGACTTGTGACTTCAGCAAAACAAGTTAGATTACTGTTTTGTAAGTGAGAAGAAAATAGTTTTTCATCATCCACAGAAATAAAAACCAGATCAGAGCCTAAGAAAGCACTGCAGGGAATCTCAGCAGGCATTCATGAACACAATTAACAATAGCAGTTTAAAGGTAAGCCTTTTCAAAGTGATATGTAAGGTTTTAGACTCCTAAAAAATGTGATGAAAGTCATGTGGCTAAAGGTCATGCAATGCTGTGGAAATTCAGAAGATTAAGATAATTTGATCAAATGACATGAGAACTATAAGATCAAAGTGTCTGTCATTCCAACTTTCAATATAAGGGAAATTTTTAAGGCTCTTTATGTCAAGAGATTGTAAATAGCTAGAGGAGTGCAAAGGGTGATTTCACAGAACACTGCAGTGCATGGGTAGATTGATCTACAGGTGTGCGAATGTAAGTGAAATAAGACACTGTGAATAGATTTTTTCCTTTTTCCCACTCAGGATTTTTTATCTCCTGCATTATGTTCCCATATGTTATGGTACAGTGCTCAAATATATAGTGTTTACAAGTTGCAATAGTGGCTTCTATTAAAATTAAAAGTTTTGATGAGTGTTTATCATAGTTATATAGGCTATTATAAATACTCCATCAAATACTTATTTTCATGGTTTAACCCCAGCCAGCAGCCAAGCCCCAAACAGCTGCTTCCTCACTTCCCAGCAGGATCAAGGAGAGAATTAGGAGGGTAAAAGCCAGAAAACTCAAGGATTGAGATAAAGGCAGTTTAATGGAGAAAACAAAAGCCAAGCACACAAACAAAGCAAAACAAGGTATTAACTCACTGTTTCCCACGGGCAGGCAGGTGTTCAGCCATCCCCAGGAGAGCTGGGCCCCATTACCTGTAATGGTGACTTGGGAAAGCAAAAAAACCATCACTCCAAAACCTCCCCACCTTCCTCCTTCTTCCTCCCACTTTATATACAGAGCATGATGTCATATGGTATGGAATATTCCTTCGGTCAGTTTGGGTCACCTGTCCTGGTTGTGTGTCCTCCAAGAACCCCCAAATTGCTCACCAGTGTGGCAGTATGTAAAGAAGAGAATCCCTTGGCTCTGTCTAAGCACTGCTTAGCAATAACAAAAACATCTCTATATTATCAACCCTGTGTTCAGCACAAATCCAGAACATAGTCCCATACTAGTCAATGTGAAGAAAATTAACTCTACACCAGCCAAACCCAGCACACTTATGTAGAAAAATTAGGATCCTAAGTTACTACCAATATTGTGGAACAAAATAATTACCGATGTACATAAAAGAATAAAGAAGGAGATAAGAAAGTAAATATTTCAGGTAATAATCACCTCAGCTTTAGGTGTCTGAACTGAGGTTTCAGTCTGAGGTAGTTATTTCAGCTTCTAAGGCAAAGCACAAACATCTACATACACTTAGATGCCCATCTTATTCATCCCATTTTTCCTCTTCATAATTTATCTTCCAAAGGCAGCTCACTCCATCCTATCATCATGTCTTTTTATTTTCCTTTTTTTCTCCAGGGCTTTTTTTTTTCTTTTTGAGTCTGTTCATGGATCTCTTTTTTGTTTTCAAACTTCTGGACTTTTCTCCCTTCTGTGCTGGTTTTTCTTCCATTTTGCAGTCTTGCTTTTTTTTTTTGCCAGAAGGAAGAGATATTAGTGACAAATGGGTGAATCCCAGAAGTTTGGTTTCTTATCTGATGTCTTACATTATGAACTTCTGTGTTTCCAAAACTGGCCTGCAAAGTTCATGAGAACAGAAGACTCATAAGAAAAGACTGTCTTGCATGATTTTGAGTGTTTTCTCCTTTTCATTTGGCAAAGGATACAATTTGAATAGAGGATTTTGGCATTCTTACTGATAGACTTTGCCAGAAACTGGAAGCATAAAGGCATACAAAACTGAAGGAAAATGAAAAAAAATTAGCCAAGGGTTTTGAAGCTAAACGTAATTTGGATACAGAGTTCAAGCTTTAGGAAAAGGTTCAGGGTCAGGAGCTGGAAAATATCTAATTTGATATGGCTTAAATTTACTCATTGATACATTTTTTTTAAGTTTTACAATTTGGACCTTGTATTTAACATGGGTCTGAAAGAAAAAAGAGCTATATTCTGTCAAATTCATGCTTGACTAGGGATCCACAAGCTCTGGTTTTTGTGCTGGGTGCAGATCTTACACCATGGAAGTGATGATCTCTGCCATAAAAAAGAATGCCCTGGAAGTAGTCAGAGAAAAGAGATTTATTATCCAGAAAATACAAGTGGGGAGCATGACCTCCCAGTCCCAAGGAATGCTAATAGCAGATGCAGGTGCAGGATTCTGTTTAGTAAGAGCTCACACAAAAACCATTTTTGGCCTTTAAGAACAAAGCTTTTTTAACTCTATCTGTTCCTACAACAACCTGAACTCCAGAAGCTAGAGGGTAACTGTAAACCACATGTGGTCAAGGGTTTCAAAGCAGACTGAGGGCTACAGCTGTGTAATGAGGTTCATAGTGGCGGCAATTGCCAACTCTTCTAAGAGAAGTAGCCTTCAACTACCTCTTAAAAAGCAGATTGCCTTAGATTTTATGAGAAACAAAAGGTGTTTTTTCATTTGATGGAATTTCTGATTTAGTTTTCCACATTTTTTTCTGTGTAAAATAGTGATTTTATGTAAAGCCCAAAAAAGGATTGAATGGCACCGAATTTTTGTTACTAAAAAGAATGACTAATGAAAATACTAAATTTTTTTGTTGAAGTCATAATTAATTTTTTCTCACATGGCATGAAATAAAATAAAAATGGGCATCTTGATATAGCTCTGCTGTTATATACTCTTTTTGAATACCACAGAAGAGTGAAATAGTGCACTCTGCTTACACTTGAGCATGTATCTTTGGGCTGACTACCAGAAAATTTCTTATATTTGTCTGAGGCATTAATTTTAATTTCTAGTTGAACTGAGAAAAAAAAATTTAAAAAATCTCAAAATACAAGAATTCCCAAATCCAATTTATAATAAATTTATTGGTAAATGGATAATGTGTCAGAGCAGAAATAAATATGAATGATGGAGCACAGGACAATCTTTCAAAAATGAAGTCATAAAAACTTAATGTGTCTGGAAGAAAATGACACCCAAATGTTTTACATTACATTTAGGAAACCAATGCATTTTAATATGACTTATAATTTTTTACTGTAGAGCTTGTTGTAATGGACAATATAATAGCTGGATGAAAGGAGAAATATTTTAAACCAAAGTGAAAGTAAAATTACATTAGCTGTTGCAAATAAAACTAGTTACTGGTTGTAAGATAATCCATACATAGATACTCATACAAGTGCTTAGTATGATTGTGAATAATGTTTAATGGAAATGAAAGGAATCTGGCAGTTGAAAGAGCCACAGCAGCTAAAACAAAGAAAAGATGTAAATAAACTGGATCTTACTCCAGACTAAAGTAGTAGAATTTAATAGAACAATAGTTTAAGATCTTGTCATGACACTTGAGCTGTTGCTTGCATGAATCTAAAAAGTGTAGCACAAAGCACACAAGCTCTGGAGTCATATTTTAGATTCAAGGGTGAAGAACACAAATTTACCCTTAAGATTCCAAGTTGAATGCCTTAATTTAACTCCAAAACTTATGTCAATTTGCAACTCTATAAAAAATCAGATGTTTTAATATACTTTCAATATCCTATTTGCTCCTGAGAATAATTGTGTGATTGTTCCTGAGAATAAGTGTGTGATTACTACTTTTATATGCCTCCATTGAAATATCTAGAACTATTCACTGCCCTTGATGCATCAGTGCCTTTAACGAACCATCCTGAAGAACCAGGAGATAAAGGTTTGTGAAGACAAAAATTGGGGCCAGGCTCAGTCAGGGTCCGTTTGCATGGGACAGAAAACATGTTGGGAAGGGAATCCATGGAGCAGGCAGGCCATTGGGGAATGATATGCAGGGAAGATAAGGAACAGATGAGTTTTTTTTATTCACACTCGACTTCAGAGAGCTATATAAGGCAAAACTAGAGACATGCCTGTTGGGAGCTTCTGCATCAACTTCAAAGGGGAAAGTACCACTGAGGACACCTTGGAAGTCTGTCACAAACCTCCTGATTGACAGAAAACAGAGAAAGAGGCCTTCTCCAAACAACCAGTAGAAACTTCCCACTTGAAGGCACCTATTGTTGTGGATGGCCTCACTATTCAGACAACAGCTATGAGGGCAATGTGGCTTCATGCAGACAATCCAAGGTTGGACTGTGGAGGCAACACACTTCCAATGCAAATGTTAGAGAGGCTGCACAAGGGTGTTGCTCTGAAGGTCTTACTGCTCACAGACTGAGAAGGACTGATGAAAAAATGCAGTCACTCGTGGCATCTTGAGCTGCAGAGAGCACAAGGCAAGGGAGTTCGGGATTTGGAGGAAGGCTGGAAACAAAACTGCATACTTAGGGATCTAGAACTTTCAGAGTACAGACTTGGTTACTTAAGAAATTGCTAAGCAAAGTCCTCTGTGAAGCTGCCATACAGCAGCTGGGTGCTCAACAGAGCTGGATGACTCCTTCAAAGTGAACTCATTTGAGGAATCCTTTTGTGTGGGAAAAAAACCCTAGAAGTTTTAGCACAAGACCAGCCTGACTGAACTAAAATACAAACAGTGAACGTTTGAAATGGACACAAAAACTGACAACAAAGAATGAATATAAAAGGATCACTAAGATACTTAGAGACAAAATCAGGAAAGCAAACACCCAGATAAAGCTAAAAATAGCTTCATTACATTGAGCAATAAGGGCAGGTTTTAAAGGAAAAATTTGAGGCTGCTGGTGTATAAGAGACAACAGAGTGTGGGTTATATGGAAAAGGCTGAAATACTCAAGACCTTTTTACCTTTCTTATCACAGGCAGAACTCTCTTCCTGATCCCTACAAAGAGCAGAACAGTTTCAGAAGGGGCCAGAACTGTGTGAACAAGTTAGAAACCACTTCATCTGGACATATTCATATTCCCGGGACTAACCTAAAGGTGCTGCAAAAGTTGGCTGCTGTAGTTTCCTTCCTGGCTGCTGTGATTGAAAGACTCCTGTATATTGTCTGTGAAAAATTGTGATGAATGGAAAAAGCGAACAATACAGTCATGTTCAAGATGGCAAAAAAGAGAATCTGGAACACTTTCAACTGCTGGCTCACCTCAGTCCCTGTGAAGATCATGGCGTATGATCTTCTCTTGGAATCCATTTCAGCATTCAAACAGGACAAGGATGTAATCAGAAACAGACATCCTGATTGCTTTCTGGAGTGAAGTGACTGGTTATGAGAATGAGGAGAGAGAATTGCATATGGCTTTAGTAACATTTCTGATCCCAGATCTATCATCTGGAAGCTGAGATTTATGGGCTGGATGATCAGAACATTGAGTGAATTGAAATGACTGTGTCCAGGTGGTGGTCAGTAACAAGTATTCCAGGGTGGATAATGGAGCTGATGTTTCTCACTATTTTTATCAGTGACCTGTATAATAAAGCAGAAAGCACTATTCATCAAATTTGCAGGTACCACTAAGATAGGGAGCAGCTGCTGATAAAGCAAAGGACACAGTTTCTATCTAGACTAACTTTGAGGAACTTGAGGATTGGGCCAGCATGAGTCTCAACCAAAAGAATAACTGTCTGCACCTGGGAGACTGGAAACAGTCTGGGTGAGAAGCAGCCTTGCTCCAGGAGACATTGGGAATACAGTGGAAGACAAATAGAGTTACTGGCTTGTGTAAGTTGGAAAGGGGTTTCTGGAGGTTGACTTGTTACACCTTCTGACATTAGATCAGATTGCTCAGAGCCTTGTCCTCTTGTGTTTTGAATATCTTCACACTTTAACTTGATATAGTGCTTATTCACCCTCATGTTGGGAATTTTCCCTTATACTGAGTTGGAATTTGCTGTATTCCAGCATGTGATTTTTGCCAGTTGTCCCTTTTATGCCTCAGAGAAGAGCAGCTCTGATGTCTATACACTCTCTCAGTACATTGTTCTACATAGCAATAATATATCCTTCTTTCTCCATACTGACCCAACCCAACTCCCTCAGTTACTCTTTGAACATTGTGTGCTTCAGCCTCCTGACTACCTTGGTGACTCTCATGCTGGAGTGATCCCAGAGGCCAATATCTTGTACTGGAGTGAGCCCAAAATGGGATACAGAACATGTGGTCTCGCAGAGCTGGAAAGAGGGAATAGTCACTTCCCTTGACTGTTGGCTAAACTTTTTAAATACAGCCCCAAAGCTGGCTGTCTTTCTTTGCTGCATGTGCACACTACTGACTCATTATCAGTTTCTTTTCCACAGGGACACCAGAGGCTTTTCTGAAAAGCTGCTCAAATAAGAGCCAAAAGTCCACTGCTATTATGAACAATGAGAAGTGGATAATGGGCTACCCCACACATTAGGAAGGTGTGGCTAAAAGGTTGGGAGGACTTATTATAACCCTCTGCATGGCTCTGGTGAGACTACATCTGGAATGCTGCAACTGTTTTAAGTCCCCGTTTCCAGTGGTATTTGAGAAATGGTGAGAGTCTCAAGGAAGCCTCCTTCAGTGGTCAGGGATTTTGAACAGATGGCCTTTGCAGAGGGGTTGAAACAGCTGGGCTCAACCAGCATGGAAAAGCGGATGCTAAAGGATAGTCTGGAAGCAGTCTACAAATTTTTGAATGGTAGTTGCAAAGGTTATGGAGCTTAAGGCTTTGCAGTAGTGGCAGATGATATAACAGCAGAGCTCCAGTTTGAGGGGTTGGACATTAGAAAAAGCTTTCACTGGGACAGTAGAGAAGCACAGGAATAGTTCACCTAGAAAGCTTGGGTAAACTTGGGTAGACAAAGCTATGGCAGACTTGATCTTGCACTGGCAATTGTTCCTCTCTGAGTGGGATTTGAGATCTGCAAAGGTTCATTTCAGAAACATTTCTGTTTCTGTGATCCAATGTTGTTAGGCAGGAAGCCCTCAGATGAATAAACTGTGCTGCTCACCAGAAATCACTGATACTTTTCAATGCTCAAGGTGGCACAGCTGGAATGAACAACTCTTTCCACTGATAAGCACCAAGAAGAATGGAGTCCTTTTCTTTTTAAAATTTGAACTTGTCTGCAGTTCACATGTTCATTTTGACGTGTTCATTTTGTTTAATGTCTGTAGTTCCTTTAGCTAGAATCAAAACTACTTACCTTAGAGTAGCTAAAAATAATACAGGATTAATAACTATTCTGTTCAAAGAAGGCTGAAAAGCCCGCTGTGGTTTTTTTCTTCACTTATTTGTCATCACATTTCATGGAGGTTAGTGTTCTGAAATGAAAGATGGTCAGAAGGGTATATATGCTTGTAAGTTATGGTTAATATTAAAAAGTTGATAGTAAGGACTATTGGTGTAGTGGTGACCGCTACGAGGACTGAGATTCCTGATGCTTTGATCTTTCCTCTGGTGGATACTGAAGCAGTGGCATAAAAACAAATTTCCAAGGAACATCAATGGCAACTTAGATAAGTGGAAAAAAGTGACCATGAAACAATCCAGACATTTCAAGCAATGCAACAAAATTCATTGATTTATTCTTTATACAGTTGCTAGTACAGATGGAAGTATCATTAGAGAAAGAAGCCTATACCTTAGTTTATATTAGCTTAGTAATGCTGTTATTATACTTTTGTTAACTATTTTGCTCCGTAGATTCATACTTGGTCACCTCAAATGTGATCAAGGGCATATTCCTTTATGTGTCACATTTATATATGCATGCATTCTCCTGGCATAAGTTCATTTGCAGGCAAGGTACATGTTGGAAAAAAAGGACTCTATTTTTGCAATCTGGCTCTCAGTACAAGTAGGGCTGAAGAGTCCATGCCTGGTATTCCTTATTTGGAATGAGCAGGAAACATGACGTGAGCTGCATTGTTTATATGTGTCATCCAATAATGCAGATGGCAGAGAGGAACCTGGTGTTGTTGACAGCATTAAATAGATTTCTCTTGGCAGTGAAAAGAGGGCATTGAACTTATGAATTGTGTTATTCCTGCAGAGGCAAAAAGAAGGCAAGGCTGCCTGCTCAGGACTCTAATATAATAGCAGAATTTTAATTGTTCTCATTAGGAAAGTTTTATTAAATGCATATATTTCAATGATGTTTTTGGCAGGATACCAACAGCTGTTCCAAGTTGATCAAGTAGTAAGCATTTTTGAAATATTATTGTCTATGATTTTTATTGGAGACAAAGGGACTGAGGGGTTCCAAAACTTTTAGTCCTCTTGTTCCAAACAGTGGGTTAATTTTTAAATGCTTAAATAGCATTCAGTTCTAGAACAAAAGTAAAGTTACATTGCAATAGAAGCAAGTAAGAATTCCTTTGTAAAGAGAAAGCTTAACTAAAAATCTGGAGGACTGTGCCATTTGGAACGAGGATATAAAGTTAATCACTGATCTGTTTAGATTGGAGTAATTCAAGGAATAGGAAATTTCAAAACGTTTTGCATTAGTCAATATTGCTGAAGAGGTGACCTGGCAAAGCATAAAGCTGCTGTGTCAATTGCCAAATATCTATTACTTTGTGATTGCTCTTGAGCCTAGAAATGGCTTCCACACTACAAATCATAAAAGTTTCTCTTTATACTCGAATCTCAAGGTGTTTGCTTCAAGATTTCTTCAAAAATAATACCAAATGTTAGGTTATGTATAATAGTGTATGAACCCCCAGTTCTACATATATATATGAACTACATATTCTGCTTGTGAAAAGTCCCAAATCAATGGAAATACTTTTGCATGTGAAATTAAATATACAAAAAAGTGGGAGATAAAGGCCTGAGCAGTGTATTTGTTTTCTTTTGACTGTATTATTTTAGAGCCTTGCCATGGGAAAACCATGAGATATTTTTCAAGGAAATCTAGTTCAGAAAACAGTCCTGTTTCAAGGATTGACATGAAGTCAAATATAGGCTCTTATATGTCTCTTGGAAAAAATGTCCCTTACTTTTAGAGTTTAATCATAGAATCATAGAATCGATTGGGTTGGAAAAGACCTCCGAGATCATCAACTCCAACCCTTGGTCCAACTCCAGTCCATTTACTAGATCATGGCACTCAGTGCCATGTCCAATCTCAGTTTAAAAACC
>JAWWLZ010000118.1:85070500-85095296 GCA_035041345.1 Poliocrania exsul
TCCCTCAGCCTCTCCCCATAGGGCTTATGCTCCAGTCCCTTCACCAGCCTTGTTGCTCTTCTCTGGACCCGCTCCAGAACCTTAAGAAAGGAAGAAGCTGTTTGGAGAGAGTTCAGACTGGGAACTGGGCCATAATGGTCCTTTTACAGCCTAACTTTGAAGAATTTTTTTCAAGCAGGTAAGAAGAAGAAACAACTGTATTTCTGCAGTAAGAAAATCAATGGCAGTACATTCAGTACTAATTACATTATTTTCTTCTCTAAATTACAATGCTACTAAACTTACCAATAAAAAAGGCTGCCATTTTTGTGGGAAAAAAAAGCTATTATATGTTTTTTACATTTCTTCCTATTGCTATATTAGTTTGAATATCTAAACCCACTGCTCATTTTATTGGCTTAACTAACACACACTAGTGCTTCTGACACAACCTACAAAATCTCAAGTCTGGTGGAATAGAATGCAAAAAACTACATAATCAGTCAAAAATATGTATTTAGGAGTTTTCATCTTTGTTCCTTGCAAAATGCCACCCTATTTTGTTTGGGAAAAAACCACATTGTGAACAGAGATATAGCTTTGCCAACATACCATTAGGAAGTACTAATGGCTTTACCAAGGATACAACAACAAAAAACCCCTGGGCATTCCAGTTCACTTGTAATTATAGGAAGAGAGACTTTTTAAAAATCTCAGTTCAAATGTGGAAAAAAAATAATAGATTTATGATTTTTTTGTGTCATCTAGCAGCCAAACTGAGGAAATAAGAGGAAGCTGAACTTCCTCTATGTTGGTGGTAAATTAGAAATACTAATCCCTTATTGAATTTTTCTTAAGAAAAGTCAGGAATAGAAAACAGCCCCTGTCTCAGTTTCTTGCCCACAGGATTTGTAACGCTAGCACATAGGCACTTGTACTTGCAGTGATTTGTTGTGATGAGCTGTATTGGTTTGGCCTGAGTCCCTTGCCGAGGCCAAGCTGCCACCCTCTCCCTCTCCTTTCTCTCTCTTTTAAAGCAAGGGGAAAAAAAGACCAAAAAACCCCCAAAAGCCTGAAAGAAGCCTGAATGAAACTGAATATCAGAATATATATATTTTTTTCAGATATTTACAATTATATATACAATTTGTACATACAATAGGGAGCTCTCAAGGGGAAAAGGGAAAAAGAAGGGAGAAACAGGGACAAAGGAGGGGAAAAAAATCCAGAACAGACAAGTACAATCAAAACCCCAACAAAACTAGCACAATACAATTTCACTAACTCCTTTCAAGAGAAGGCCAGGCCTCTCTCTGATCTCCTGTGTGGCAGATAATGGCAGTCCCTGCAACAGACCTCAGGCTCTGATAAGTGAGACCAACTGCTCCCAAACCTTGCCAGAAGGAAAAAACCCCTTCCTATCTCTCTCTTATATATACTCCCTTGTTACGTAAAAAAACCAGTGTGGAATACCTGGGAAATGGGCATTTTCCTAGTTACACCTGGCTTTTAAGGAAGGCCTGGATCAAAACTATCACATGAACCAACAGCAACCTCCAAAGAGCCCATCTGGATAAATCTAACTGCTGGCAGCTGTGAGTGCTTCAGTGTGATTTCAAGGTGAAGCCTCCTCCTTACAGACCCCCACAGGTTCCTGAAATTTTACTAGTAAAAAGAATTAAAATTAGGAATTCTAATACTGCTTATTTATTGGCAGACTGGGAGAAATCTGCACAATGCAAGCAGTTCATTACTAGTTCTTTGTGGAAGAATATTAGTTCTTGGAATTGACTTATTATAAGATAGCCCTGGTTTAGAGTTTACCATTCAATTTGCTAAGATTGCCTGATAAGTAAGAGGCTCTGTTCCAGAGAGGCGATCTCAATGGCAATGTGTAGTTTAATAAAACTCCAGGTCCTGCTTCTGATTAGCTTTTACGTTGGCTGTTATGACCACATTGTAGCTTAAACATGCTTTCTGATGTCTTTGTTCTCTAGGTCAGAGCTTCTCAAATTTTCTAGTTTGAGTCCTGCCATTGTGCAAGTTGTAAGTATTACCAGTGATGGTGACATCAGCAGTAGCTCCTGTCTCTGTTGTGGCCCATATGCATGAGGAAAGACACCTTGACTCTTGCTCCTTCATTCTTCTGTCACATATTGTCTCCTCCCTAAATTCACTTGGGTAAATTTTCTGCCGCTTGTCTCTCTTGTGTAACCACATTTTGAAAAAATTTTGAAAGCTCTGCTGTAAGTGGTACAGAAAGAAAAAGAAGTGTTAGAATGTTACTAAAAATGAAAGTAGCATTCTGCTGGAAACTGAGAGCAATTTTTATTCTTTTTCTACTGCTTTATAGGGTTTTTTTGGGGGACTACAAATAGTTCTTATTCCAGTGAAGATCACTAAGGCAGTGTCTGATGGAGATGAAACTCTGAGGATCTTGACCAAACTAAAACTGAGTTGTGAAAAATTTCCTATTCCAGAAATTATTTGCCAGTCCAGAAAAGGAAGTTAGGAAACATGTATTGCTTAACAAACTGTTGAAACAGAATGTTTCATATTAGCGCATTTTGCCTTTGGCTGTGCCAGACTGAAGTGTGACACCTCCAGCTTGTTACAGAAACTGATACCAGCCTGGTGGGTAAGTGGAAAGAGAAACCACCTGGAAGTCTCTGGTGCTATAAACACAAGCCAAGGAACTGTGGCTGAACACTTGGCAAATATCTGACAATGGAAACCTTATGAGCGGAAAGACTTCACTTGACCCTATTGTCATTCCTGGGCTTGCAGACCAGAGTAGAAGAAAGTTACTCCTTTTTCTTCATTTGCTTGAACAATGAGGGAACAATAAGAAATTGTCAATTTTCTAGATAAGTGATCGTTAATCCTGTAGATCTACATATCACAGAATACTGAATTATTTTACAGAATAAAAATAATTAATTATGTGAGTTATTTTTAGGGATGAGTGTTAATGATTAAAGTGAATTTCATGCAATAATATCAATGAATTCTCATTTGTATTTGTTGACTTACTGAAGGGCAGGACTGCCATTGATGGACCTTGGTATGCAGTCTGACAAGTATCTCCAGAAATTTAGGAAAGAAAAATGCAAAGTCCTGAGCCTGGGAGGGAAGGAGTCCAGATTAGTAACTGGCTACTAGGGAGGAAATTTTTAAAATGTCAGGTGGTCCTGGTAGACAAGCAGCTGAACAGGAGTCCACAGAATGCCCTTGTAGTGACAAAGGCTCATCACATCTTGAACTGCGGTAACAAGTGGTAACAAGTGGTCCATAAAAGTGATCAGTCTTTTTGTGAGTCTATACCT
The DNA here is from genome assembly GCA_035041345.1 of Poliocrania exsul. Classification (NCBI taxonomy): domain Eukaryota; kingdom Metazoa; phylum Chordata; class Aves; order Passeriformes; family Thamnophilidae; genus Poliocrania; species Poliocrania exsul. The sequence continues at coordinate 85,073,806 of JAWWLZ010000118.1, forward strand.
GCAGTAGTCTGTCCAGTTTTCAGCTTCCCAGTCAGAGATATATTAGCACATGCTGGTATCCAGTGCAGAGCCATGCCTGCAAGTTGGTTATGGGGCTCGAGGGAATGAAGAGAGACCAAAGGTCCAATTTGTTTAACTTCGAGAAGTGCAGGCTGAAGAAGGAACTAATTGGCCAGGGGGTAGTTTAAGAGGCAGTCAGACTTTTTCTGGAGGTGCATAATGGAAGGAAAGGGGGTAATGATCACAATTTGCAACAAAGAAAATTCTGACATGATTGGGTAAGCAGTACAACAGCTTCCCCATTGATATTATGACAGCTACATCCTTAGGGATATTCAAGATTTTAGTAGACCTGATCTACATGATCTGGCTATGAAGTGGACCTTGCTTTCTGCTGGAAAGCTGAACTAGCTCACATCCAGATGTTTCTTTAAGTATGAATTATTCCATGATTGTAAATACTGTAAATCCTGATTTACTGAATTCTTAATCATAAGAAATAAATCTATTTCATCTTGATCAAAATTTAAAACAGACACAGTGTGTGTCAAACTATTGCTGTTAGGGCATAATTGCAGCTAGACAGTTTCTCCCCAGTTTTCCCAATTAAAAAAAATATTTCTTGTAGGCCTTGACAAGGGCTGTGTTGCAAATCTGCTTGGCTCCAGAATGCTATTTTTGATCAGAGAAATTTACAGTCCACAGTTACTAACAAAGAACTGAGTGGTTAAAGCATCAACTTGGCAAATGAACGTTCAGTTTGATTTTCTGTCTGATTCTGGAACTTGGACAGAAATGAACATTTTACTTACTGTAAAATATATTTTTAGGTTATCTTTCATTTTTTCTATTCTTATTACCATTTGCTTATAAAGAAAAATGTTGAAACAGTCTTTCAAACGAAAAAGTCCCCAGTCTTGAAAGAGTGGAGTTATCTAAACACTTTCTCCTAAAGGAACCTGTTCTGATGCTTAACTAGTGTTGGATTCCATTGAAAGCTGAGAATTAAATGGCACCCATGATCTTTAGATTTGAAAATGAATTACTTCTTTTTTCATTTTGATTCCTTGTCTAACTTTCCTCTTACAAATTCTTGATATTTTTAATTTACTGAACTATAAGAGAAATAAAATATGTTTTTTACTCTCACTCCATATAGAATATAGATGAAATTGTTACTGATTGTAACTGAGTCTCTTCAAGAGTAAATTACTTTGCTATTAATTCTACTTTAATGAAAAATGAAAGATGAAACTTATCTAAAGTCTAAGTTATTTTTAAGATGAAAAACAACAAAAAAATTCCCACTATTATATTAAATTCATTATGGACAAGAACAAGCTCTTCTTTACTGCAAGGACATGAAAAAATTGCTCTAACAAGGGGATATTTAACTTTAACTAACTTTAAAATCAATCAGTGCAACAAATGAACCCCTGCTGCTGCATATTTTGGTTCACTTAAAAAAATTATGGAAATATTCCAATAAACATCCTTATTTATGAAAATTTAGCACAGCTTGTGAAACAATTTAAATTTCAAAATTTACCAGAGGCCAGTCCCTGGCAAAAATTCTGTTATTTCCCAACAGTTCACTCCAAGTGGTAGTCCTTGGTCACTGCTTTTTCATCCAAACTCCTAGTCTACTTTTCAAATATGGAAAGTTCATCTGGATTCCAGGTTGCTAAGAATCTGAGTCACAACCCAAACTGTATCCCACTAATGAGTAGTGGGCACTGGACTTGGGAAGTCCAAAACAGTTTAGAGAGATCTATATGGTCTGGTAAGCACAGCACTGAAATCACTCTTCAAGACAACTTTTCCCAGCCCTGCCACTCATGAGCCTCTAAGTGCAGCCTGAAGGCTGGGAAACATGGACCCAATGGGGTGGCAGGCATTTCAGCACAGGGAAGTGTCTGTCCTTTGCTCACTGTATGAAGTGTGTCCAGAGAGCAAGTAAGAAGGATAGCCAGAGCTACTGCAGCTCCAGGTGCTGCTTTGCAGTTTGGCACCAAGATGATCTCTGATCAACTAGGCTTTGCCATGGGCGCTCCAAAGGACATCTGTGGTGTGTACAATGTTTCTAGGCTCTTTTGATGGATGATGAAACTCCTAAAGTCCTGTCATACTGTTTTGTAGCCCAGACACACACACATATCCTGAATACTAGCCAGATAGGAGCCTAGTTTCACTGGTTTCTTCTGCAGAGATACATAATAAAATAGATCATACAACATCCATAAGTCAAATTTACAGGACAGCAAAAGAAGCCTGGCTGTAGTTCAGAAACTGATCCAGATGAAACATAAATGTCTCTGAGTTTTACTTATCACTGTAAGGTATTCTTGGGTCACAAATCAGCATTTTTAGTGCTATACAATACCATTCCTCTTCAGTTCATACACTTTCTTGAGTCATGATCTTCCTTTACTATGCACAACTAATTCTGACTTGACAGGTCCCATAGCCAAACAGCTTTTCTCTAGTACAAAAATATGCTTCTCTCCTTCTTCTCCATTGAGTTTGTCTTCTGACATACTGTGTTCTCTGTATTTTAAGGGCCACCAGTAAAACTATTTCAAAGTTCTGCAGAGGGAGTTTTTAACTTCTGAGTACCAGCTACATTCAGGATTATTGAACAGAATTTTATCCTAATTATCTCAGTAACTGACCCCAGTCACTGTTCCTGTACCAGCTGGCAGTGAAAAGAACACTGTATCATCCCACCTGACTCGGGAAGGGGTCAGGGGAAATTAGGGCTTCTCCTGTGCCACAGTGGTTCACTCCTCACTCACAGCCATGAGAAAATTCATAAGAAAATGTCCTCTTGCTATACTGAATGCGAAGACTGCCTCACCTAGAGGAATGTGCTCCAAATCCTAAGAGCAGGTCCTTGACACATACACTGGGGTCCTGTAATGCAACATGGATGTAAGAGCTGTAGAGCCTGAGATGCTGCTTGCTTGCAGAGCAGTATGTATCTGCTGGGTTGGCTTCATGCCACGCTGGCACAAAATCAGACCATGAGTGCCCTTTGCAAAAACTGATGACAGGTTCTCATGAGAGCTTTACTGCTTGCTGATGAAGACAGAAGATAAGGTGGAAAACTACTGATGAAAAATCTGTATATGCCATCTGAGTGACAGATTTACTACTGCTGAATTGAAAGGAAAAGGTCTTAGATGAGCCTCACTGCAGTGTAGTCATCCACAAGGGTGAACAGGGGTGAGTTAAGTGTGAAAAGGCATCTAGGAGGAGGCAGGGAGGTCCAGGTGTGCTGGTACCTTCCAGGGAGGGCTGAGCAATGCCCCGCTGCAGGCCTCAGAGGCCAACTATTAATAAAACCAGCATAACTGCTCCAGCCATACTGCTTAACACAGTAAAACTTTTCATTACATTCTCGGGGCAGGAAAGCACACTTTTTTCATGAAGTTTCACATAATTATCCACACACAGCCCCAGCACAATAAGGACAGGTGTTTCTGGTTTACGTGCCATTTACACTTAAGCACTTCTGGCATGGATATGCCTGCAAAGAGAAGTTGGCAGGATGCCATCACTTTGAGGTGCTACAACCTCCAGCCCCTTGGCTCTCTTCATTTTCTTTGCTTAACAAAATTGCTTGGTGACACCTCTTTGCAAAATTAACTTAATTAAGTATCTTCTGCTTCTGAGAGATCCCCAAATTATGCCTGTGAAGACAAGACACCTATTTCTGCTTTGGAGAGAATTTTCTAGGACCTTATAGCAGGATTTTATGAAAGCTATTTGAAGTTTCAAATCTCCTGTTTAGGATGCACTGTATTTCCAAGGAAGATGAGTCAGCTCAATTTACATTGGGTTTCAACTCTTTTGCACACTATTCTTTCCATGCTCTTCATTCCTTCTCTCCCCTTTTGTTGTTTTTTATGTTTTCTCCTTTTCTTTTTTTTCCTCTAGTGTCATACTAGAAAGTTTTATTTTTGGAAAGAGATTTAGTTTATTAGATCCATTTTAGGTGCTCTGCAGTGGCTGAGGCACATCTGCATGGGGTTGGCACATACAGTGCTGGAGGTGAAAACAGATGCTTCCTGATGCTGTTCTGGGGTATGTTACATAGCAAGGAATCTCTAAGGCATCTACCATGCCAGTAGGAACTGCTGAAATTCTGTCTTTGGTGTCAGGGGTAGGAGACATGAAAACTGAGAGGCTTGACCAGGGAGCACGCGTGGGTTGGATGGCTGCTGTAGCTTCCTTTTTTAGAGGAATATGGAAGAAAAAGAGAAAAAAAAGGAACAAAGAAAGTATAAATACATAAACAAATGTGGTTTTGCAAGCTTCATGCAGCAAAGATGGACATTTTTGGGCTGGAGACAAACAGAATTTCCAGCTTACTCTTGTGTTCTGTACTTGGCATGCAAATGAAAGATCAAGAGGGCACAGGGCAGAAAGGACTATCCATTACTGACACCCCACAGACTGCAGTCCTGAATCGCTGGCAAAAGCATTTAATACAATCATATAAAATAGCACTGACAAAAGCAATACAACAGAGATAATTTTTTTTCCACCTAGAATTAAAATAGCTTGAAAAAACCACCCTTGACCCAGAATGCAACACTCTGTTCAGGAAAGCAAAGAAAATATTGCTAATGGAAAAAACAACTTATAACTTGTTTACACTTTGTAAAGGCTATTGGTAAAGGATGCTTCTTCAGTGGCTGAGAGGCTACAAAAATAGTGTAGATATAATTATATCCACCAGTTCTCTCATAGCAGATTCCAACTGGAATTGGAAGGCTCTCTTCTTATTTACATTTACTTACAAAACCAGTCAAATGTTCTACAAAACACGTAAGCTCTGGAAAAAAGGAACTTGTCCTCAGGAGCTGAGAGACAAAAATACATGAATATGTGAAGGAGCAGAGTGAAAAATCCAAAGGAAATGGTCATTCTGTTGGATGTTCTCATTAAATTTGTTGTATTGGGTGGTGTTTTACTATTGCTCAGTTAATTTGTAAGTGGATAGATACTCTTGTTTTTGGCTGTGAGTTAAAGATAGTGACTTGGTCTCCAAGTAGATTGATCCATATAAGCTCTTGCACTGCAGTAGCACTCTGCAGTGTCTAATATCTAAGAGGTAAAGAGGAAATAATCAAATTATCTTCCAGCCTTCACCTGCTCATTCATTAAACAACTTCCTTCTAAATCAAACCTTTTCAATCTCTTGTATATCCTCAAGGTTATGAGCAATTATCACCATCTGGGATGTACTTCTTGGATGCAAATAATCATAAATTGTGTAGTAGAGCTTTCCCTTTTCAATGATGTGCTATTCAGGCCAGTAGTATCCCAACTGTATCCCCAAAAAGCAGTGGGATCAGCTTGTTGCAATTACCAGCAAGGAATTATTAGAAATGAAGTGCCCTGCCTCCCCACTGGTGTTTGCTGCTGGCATTTTGATTTCTTGCTACCTCCTTGCACACAGTCTTCTGGTGCGGCCCACTTTGTTGCCCTCTTTGTCTGCTCTAGTGTAGATATCACAGCAACCAGAAGCTGATAAAGCATGAAGCCTGTGACAACCCTTTCAAGACAAAAGAAGCATCTACGTAACCTGAAATATATTGTCATTGATAATTATTCCTGTAACCCGGTTTTGTTCCTATTCAGATTTCAGTTTCATAAAGGCTTCCCTGCAGAGGAATATTTATGACTTTTGTCCTAATCCATAATGTCCTTTCCTCAAGGCTCTGGATGAACACTAGAATCTAGGTATTCCTTTTTTTCTTCTAGAACTTTAAGTCAAATCAGTGAAAAACGTACAATCTATCTCCTGTTACTATTTATAGTTGTCTCTTAATCAGATATAAAATTTAATCAGAGCCTAAACAACCATAACTTTCTCTGAGCTTCATTATGAGCCTTGAATGTTATTATATTTTGTTGCTTTGTTTTTTCTTTTAGTAGTTTTCTTTTATGAGAATGAGAGTTGGTGGTTCCTGAGAGGCAACAGGGTGTTAGCAATCTGTAAATGGGCTTGGAGAACACAGCTCCTCATCTGAGCACTGTGTGCACTATTGAGTTCAGGACATGTCAGAAAGATTACTGCCATTTGCATCAGCCCTCCACTTTCTAACTGCTGGGCTTCTCCTGCCCCAGTGGGGTGTGCCTATCCACAGGCACAGTGTGTTTGCCAATACCACTTCCAATAAAATTAACCATCAGCCAGTTTTATCTCTGCACAATCCCTCATCTATCCATTTGCACATTTGCTCTGCTCCTTAAGGAACAGTATGAATGCTGGTTTGTTGTTCTTAAGGTGTTTTTGAGTGTTTTTAATAAAGTTTTGCTTCATGAGAAGATGTTACGGCAACCACAGCAGCTAAAACCAGCTATTTGCTGGGTGAGCAGTTGCTGTGGTTTAACCCTGGCTGACAGCTCAGGACCAGGCAACCCCTTCAATTGGATGTGGGGCAGAATTGGAAGGACAAAAGTGAAAAAACTCAAGGATTGAGATAAAGACACTTTAATAAGAAAAAACAAAAAACAAACAAACAAACAACAAACCAACCAACCAAAGAAGAAAACAAAAACCCCACAAAAACCTCCCAGCTCTAAAAATACAAAATAAAAACAAATGATGCAAAAATTATCCAAATCACAATTGCTCACCATCAGCTGACTGATATTCAGACAGTACGTAAGCGATGGCAGCCCTGGCAAACTTTCCATCCCATTTTTATTGATGGACATGATAAAATGTGGTATAGAATATTCCTTTGGCCAGTTGTGGTCATCTGTCACAGCTGTGTCACCTCCCAATTACTCTCTGGTGAGATGGTGTGATGGGCAGAAAGGCCTTGAGTCTGTGCAAGCACTGTTCAGCAATAACTAAAACATCCCTGTGTTATCAACACTGTTTTCATCACAAATCCAGACCAGCTCCACAAAAGATACTATGATGAAAACTAACTCTGTCTCAGCCAACTATACTGGAACTGCAGTATGCCTCAAAAATAAAAGGATAACCAAATGAAATGTGAAAGTAATAAAGACCAGATTTTTTTAGTACCTTTCTGTTTTGTTTATCTTTTCAGGTGCTTTGGTTTGTGTAGCTTTCGTCAGTATTATACGTATTGCACATTTTCTCTGTAGATGCACATTTAATATAAAATATTATACAAATAGTAATATTTAACAAAAGTTCAAGACTGAACGGAACAGGTCACAGCTTCATAACTACTGTGATCATAGTTGTTTAAGTGCCTGAAATGCAAAATGGGGCTCTCCATCAAAGTTGAGTTCATTGCCTAATTTGTCCCCTTAATGCTCCTTCAGTTCTGCACTTCAGGGTTCCACCACAAACAAAAAAATCCTTCAGAAAATAGAAACCTTTTCGTGAATGAATCAGAGACCACATCAGGGCTGAAACTTCAAATAAGTAAATGTCATTATAGATTTAATTGGGCCCATATGTTTCACTATCAACAGCTCCTAAGTAGTGTTTGTTACCCATGAAGAGGAACAGCCAGCAGGAAATAGTGGCATGCTGAATTAAAGCTGAACACTAATTAAGACAAGGCAGGGGTGTAAATTCTGCTTCTTTGATGTATCACTCACCAGTGTTATTAGTGAAAAACAATTTGTTTGCTCTATTTTGTTGAGGCAATGATTGGGCTGGATGGCATTTATTTTCTGTGGTATTGGTTAAAAGGACAAGTAAAGATTTTCTAAAGTAATTTCAAGGAAAGAAATTACTCAACAAGCAAATTTGCAATGCCACTGAGGGGAATAAACTCTATTTGATTATACAGTGTCTTGATTAGTGCTGCTGATTATTCAGTTTCTTTTATTGAATCCAAAGAAAAAAATACTGAGAATGCTAAGAATAATGTTTCACAGGAAAAAATGTTTCTATCATGGGAAAAATTAAAGTAGTGCCTGTGATGCTAAACTTAACCTGTGTCTTACCAAGGGACCCATGATTGCTTGGAGACATAAAAATACATCCTTTCCTCATTGCATTCACTGAGTGATGGGGATATATGAGTGGTTACAGGAAGGTGGCAAAGATAGCTACAGTCAAATACAACTTAGTTGTTCCTCTGTACCTATTAATTTCTAAGATACAATTGCTAATAATGTAGCTTTAAATTTTTTCTGCATCATCAAAGGACAAGACTAGTGCAACTCATTTAGAGAATTTTTTTCTTTTGTGGAAATCTTCGATTGTTAATCAAATCAGTAGACTGATCAAAGCATCCTACCATTTCAAATATTTTGGAAACTTTCATGCTTATTTTTACAATCTGGTGAATCCCCCAGGACATAAAATAAAATCTACTTTTTATGTGAATGTATGATTTCTAATAACATGAGCTGCTTATGTTAGAGTGTTGTATGATAATTTATAGGCATAATTTTTAATCATTGACACTAAAGTAAAATTTTAAAGACTAGATGTTAACCACAGATGATATTCCATCCAGTAGCCCTTAGTTGGTTCCAGACTGTAGGGTTCTTCCATCCTATTCTCCCCTTTCTTTTGGAGAGCATGGGAGCAGCTATTTGAACAGCAGACCACCTTGTAGAACTGGATAGCCCTTGTGTGTCTGTTTGTATCTGTGCAGAGACAGGAGGCTTGCCTCACTTCGTGTATACATGCATGCATCAAGGGCAATGTCCCAAGTGCAAAAGCAGAACTGGATGTCTTTCTCAGGCTGTCACATTCTTTAGGACAGTTGTCATGTTTCTTTCAAGATAAAAGTAGGAAATACAGAAAATCTAAGTAATCTTTTCAAACAAACTCAGTTTTATTTTGCATTCTGACTTATTCAAAGTCCCAGGTGATGGCAACAACTGGCTGGGGAATCTACTAGGGGAATCTACAGTATGCATAGATTTGGTATTGCTCAGAAGACTTCCCAGCATTCCTGCCTTCTTGCTCTGCCCCATAAATGGCTCTGGTTACTCTGTTTATTCTCAGAGAAAAGAGCTTCCCAAAGAAGGAAGATAAAAGCAGAAAGTCTAAGTATGGTGTTCGGCTAGAACTGGAAGAAGAATTTCTTTATCATAGGATCATAGAATATGCTGAGTTGGAAGCGACACATCAGGATCATGGAGTACAACTTATGGCCCCATGCAGGGCATCCCAAGAGTCACATCCTGTTCCTGAAAGAATTTTCCAAATGCTCCTTGAACTCAGACAGGCTTAATGCTGTGACCATTTCCCTGGGGAGCCTGTTTCAGTGCTCAACCACCCACCGCATGAAAAAAAATTGTTCCTGATATCCAGCCTAAACCTCCCTTGACTCAGCTGAATGCCATTTCCTCGAGTCCTGTCACTGGTCACAAGGGTGAAGAGACTGGTACTTTAGACCTCCCTTAAGATGATATCTTTCAAATATAAATAATGTGACTACTGGGAAGAAACAGTTTTAGAAAGAGCAGATGGCAGTAACATATGAGCAATTATCCTAGAACCCTTGTTGCAGCACAAACTGATGTCAAGACTTTTCCACTAATATTATACCAGAATTCAAACCATTCCAATAATGAAGACACTGTTTTCAAAAGCAGCAGATGACTTTGGTACTAGAATCAAGAAAGTGTATCCTTTCTCAGCTGTGAGAACCGAAAGAGCAGCTCAGTTGTAAGGCTGAAATTATCCACTGTTTGTGAAGCTTTGAATACTGTCACTGTAGAGGACCTTTAATCTCAGCCTGAGGTGTTAGAGAGAGCTTTCAAGTGGTGACATGCTTATATGAATCTTCAGACAGCATTACTGAGAAAATCAAACTGGTAATCCCATCAAATAAACCTTTTGAAAGCTTTTTAATACTTATGCTTCTCACTGGAGTAGAAAGTCATGGGTGGTTCCAAAGCCCAAAAGCAATAACTGGGAACTACGGTTTATGAATTGCTTCAAAGCATTTTGGATCAAATTCATTGTGACAGCAAGTTTTCCATTGGTATTTTAATACTTCCATACTCAGCTTTATCCAAAACAGGCAGTGAACTGAAAGACAAAAGTAATGCAAATGTTGTTCTGGTCTTGAAGGGAATCTGAAGACGAGTGTAATTACTAATGAGAATCAGTTCTGATGGGAGTGGGCAGGTGTTAAAAAAGAGAAGATGTAAAGGGAACTGATGTATGATCAGTGGAAAGTAAAGGATAATAAAAGTGAAGTGCCTATGCTGCAGATCACACACCCAAAGCAATGGCCACTTCAAATATGTTCCTTTCTGTGTCTGGAAGTAATTCTGAAAAGTGCACACATATGGTGTCTTATGTTGTGCAAGCCCAAAGGTGTCTGTGAAATGGTTTAGTGCGATTGTTTTGAAAAAACCCCCCAAAACAAAACAAAACAAAACAAAAAAACAAACACCCCAAACCCAAACCAAAAAGACCCTCAAACCAACATTATTTTTTTAAATGATTTTTATAAGCCCACCGGTCAGAGGTGGAAAATCAATTATTTACATGTAATATACACAGTGTTCAGAGCAGCTGTGTAGTAGTGAGCTTGTTTATAAACGCATTTCATGACAGTGATGCTGCCTGTTATTTAGTTATTTATGAAGGTTCCAAGAAAGACATTCACTGTTGAAAATTCTTGGAGTAAAATAAAAAGAACATATAGATAATTATGATGGCACTTTTCAGCAGAAACATTACATCTCTTTTCCACAATTTACAAAACTTGAAAAACCACATGATGTGTTTCCTTTGCTTTCTAGCTATTCAGCAAAAATGTGGTTGTCTATTCAGTTCTAGTTAGCTACCTCCTTGGAAACCTACTGTGGAAAACTAAAGGAGGATGTAATCAATATCCCTATATTGTGAATCCTCAGCCCTCACTGAGAAACATCCTTGCTAATTCGCAGTTGAAATATTTAAGGTGTATTTTGAAACTGGTTCTCTTTTAGAGTTAGAGTAGGAAGAGAAAACCCCTTGAGACTTAATTACTTGTAAGGACTATTTATCTTTTCCATTTTCAAATAGATGCTTACCAAGCATAGTCATGATTGCTTGTTAGGAAAAGACTATTGCCATATATCATTATGAAATTAAGGTCCATTTTCAAGGCACATTACAGTAGCACAAAGGCACGAGCATATACTGAAAAGGCAGTGAGATGGTGTTTGCTTCAGACTGTATGTAGCATCTTTCTTTTCTTCTTTGTCACATTTCTTATGTTACCTGTCTATTTAACCCAGATTATTCTCTGCTGTTTGTGAGGTGAGGGAAAGGGAGACAGGAGCCCGTGCAGTACCCAACACAGACTCTAGAAAATTAGAAATGGAAAAGGTTAGTCAGCTAATTATCCACATCTACTTGTGTTGGATGATGGACTGGAAGTTTATTCCCAACACATGTGTTGACACAAGGCAAGTGGGGCTGTGTCCCATGGAGGCGCAAAGTGTCATGTGCAAAGCATTGCAGACAATCTGACCAAACAGGAGAATCAGGCTGACAGGTTGAGAGCTGGCCTCAGTGCTTCTCATTGCTGAAGGCAAGGTACACACTGATGGACATGGTAACTAGTGAGTGCATCAATCACAAATCACAGAGCGGAGGTAATGTGCATGTAATCCCAGTGAGCTATAGATTTATTGACCCTTCAACTGATTTACAGGATGGGCATCACAACACCAGGCCAAACTCAACATACATAAAGGGAAGTAATGTAGACTAGTCTCCTACTTCCTTTTGTACATTTTAACACTGCTTTTTAATTTTTTTTTTTTTAAGGAAGGAAAAAAACCCAAGGTGAAGATCAGAGCCCAGATTTTATCCAAAAAGACTTCCTCTCTGCCTCAATCTGGTATCTGAATTTCGAGTCTTGCCCAGTTAAAGTCACTTTAATCAATGTTTTCCAAGTCACCTGAAGGTAATACATGTAACAGAAACCTCTTGCCTGAGGCTGGAGGAACCTGGGATCCAAACTTGCTGAAAGCAAATCACTTAAACATTTTGTTTCTCCACTTGTGAAACAGGGATGGTAATAGTGTCTCTTTGGAAAAAAATGGCTATTTTTGCTTCTGTGGATTTTGTAAATTCAGCTTCTGTTCCTCTGCAGCCTCATCAGCTTCAGCTGGAATTGCAATCTTCATCTCTTCACCCCCCCCGTCCTCCTTGTTGGCCCTGCTGTGCTTCCCTCCCAGACTCTGTGCCTGCTCTCCATCCCCGAGGCCACGATTTCTCATGTGGGTGTATTTTTATTTTCTTTCCCTCCTTCCTTCCTATATACTCTGTATATTTCATTTTACATCCTACTTTTGTTTAAGTACTTTTGGGGACCCCCAGACTTGTCACTCATGAAAAATAGATTGCACTGAGAATAAAGCACAGACTGGGATATGGCAGCAAAGGAAAGATACATGAGGTAAATGCTGGCCCAGAATCCTGAAGAAACCACAGAGCAGCATTAACATTTCCAGGCAGCTGGCTCAGCAGTGATGTATTCTCCTACTGGTTCAGCAGCAGTAGCTTTCAGTGCTCTCAGAGTGCTGTGCTCCACAGGAATGAAAGAAGTAGCAGGCTAATGGTGCTATGAAAAACATGTGCTTGCTTTGCTTGTGGTCAGAACAGGACACGCATAGCATGGCTCCAAAAATCTCCTCTGCAAGCACCTTCCCCTGGTACACCTGAAGAGAAACTGCAGTGAGCAGTAGTTCAGAAGAGACTGACAACCCTGGGGAATCTCTAGAGGTCAGGAACATAATGGCTGCTGTCAAGTCTGTATCGTAAGCAGCACCTTTGCTTCAGTGAATGTTGAACGGTAATTGTGATATACATAACTATTCAAACAATGAATATTTCTGTGATGAACACCAGCTGAAGGCAGGTTTACACACTGACAGACGCAACCTGCAGCCAGTGATTTATAGCCATGGACAAATAACAGTGCGGACAAGCTGCATCTGATTTTTCTCACTTGATCTGTTGAATTAGCAGTAAAGAAAAAAATAGCTAGACTGGTAGTGTCTTGACAGGTTTAATTGAGGACAGTCTGAATTTAAAGGTCAACAGGTCAGCCCATGCTTTCGGCTCTGTGCCTGAGCAGGGGCAAGTGAGGATGCAAAACCCTCATTCTCTGCACACTGTGGCCTTTCCACATGCTTTCTCTATGACCTCATGTCCAGGCATACAATGGCAAATGGGCAAAAGCAGCTTCCCAGTGTCCTGTGTCTACCAGTTCAAAGGCCAGCAAGTCTGATTACAGCAACAATGTTAATGTGGAACAGACACTCACTGTCATGTTTTACAGAACAGGCACTGTACCAGGCAATGGCAACAGGAGGCTGAAACTCATTAGTTCTCTTACTGACAGCAAGTAAAGTCACTGAACCTTTCTAGGGGAAGAGCACAGAGGGCAATAGTCTGCTGCTGAAAAGTCACATAGAAAAGAGCAGAGAAAGCTTGGGGATGTCTGTACTGCCATGAGCCAAAGCTGGAAGAGGGTAGTGATGGATATGACGTGTTAGGTTGCGGCATACACAGAAGCATGGCTCATGTCTTATACTACTTAAAGCCACTGCCTAAATATTGTAGTTAAAAAAACCCCAAACCAACAAACAAATCCAGTGGACATCTTGTTCTACTGTAGAATACTTTTTTTCACTTGTCATATTCCTTAAAGTTCAGCTCCTCTTCTGCAGTGAAGTGACAAAGCACCTTTTGTGCTGCCTCATAATCCTGACAGTAAGCTTCAAATGCAGCATCCGTTTAAAGCAGCATCAATACAGGATAAAAAGCAACACTAGCAGGGAAAAGGTTAAGTGTAGTTGATCTTATTTTTTTCATGTTTCTTTTCCTTGTTTGAGCTTTCCCTAGCAGGTTCTATGCTCTCTTTATTTGCAGTCGACCATAGAACTCTACAGGTGATCGAAAAGGCTTTGAAGATAGGATTTTCAGGGACAGAGTTTAATTGCTTATAAAACCTCTATGCACATGTTGAGCTCACAGAGGATTCTTGCAGGCTTATCATCAAAAACCTGTTTGATTTGCATTTGCCAGCTTTTCTGGAAATATCACATGTTCACATTTATTACTTCCTTAAGGACCAAACAAGAACTTACAAGGGAAGTGAATACACATTATTCTCTCCACTGTTAAAATATGAGTCACTGATGGTGGCAAAAAACACAGAATAAAACGTGAACACACAGGCATGCACTTAGCTATCTTAGGGAAAATTATCACTGATGTTTCACAGCTTCTATATTTACAATATTTGTTTAGCTTTTCTGTCTTTGAGGAAAATCTATTCTTCCACAGCTGTCAGCACCTGAAAAGTTTTCTTTAAAGATCTAGTGACTATTCTGCCAATATTTTTTTATATTTTTAGTTCCTTTTTCTTTTTTTTCAAAATACCTTTTTTCATAAGTAGCAAACAAGCTTATGAAACAAGTTTATGAACTAGACCGTACAACTTTGCAGGAAGACACAAGTTCATGATCTAAAGGAGTGCTGAGACAAGCTCTTTTGGCCCTTTTTCTGATGCAGAGTTCTCAAAAATTATGTTCAGAGATGCCAGGAATTATCTGTCAGTTGCAAAGGCCAATAAACATTGCAATAAAAATTACTTGCTTTTGGTGTAGAGAAAAATACAGAAGAAAAATGTGCCCATCATCTTTGAAGAGAATAGGTTCAAAATTGGGAAAAAAATTGTCACATGGGTGTAGTGGAAGATATGGGGATCAAGTTTTGGCTTCTGCACCAGTACAGTAAATCCCAGCCTATGGGACAGGTAAAATCCAGAATATATTATTGTGTACTGCTCACTGGACTTCATTACAAGTTTGTGCAAGTTAAAGCTTTAAAACTTTTAAAACTTTAAGCTACATGATGAGATAAAACTTTCTCAAGAATTGTGTATCAAGTTCCTACAGTGAATACAGCTCAAAACCTCATCGTACATGATGAGTGAAACCTCATCATGCCGAGGTCTGAGCCTACTTCAGAAAACCACCTACAGCAAACCATTCTTCATTTGGAAACTTGACTTGCTTTTTGGTGTGTAGTGGATTTTTTTCCTAATTTTTAAATTTATTAATTTATTTTATCCTGCAATTATAAATGCCAATTTTAATAACCTGTAAAACTGTGACATAGTACTGTACTGCACCAGCCATAACACTAAAATCTGTGTTCAGATATGCCTCTAAATTTCTGGAGTTTCTCATGATATTTGTATTGCTCCAGGCAAACCTGAAGACAGTCAGCTATAAAAGAAACCAAGAAAAGGAGCTTTAGAATATTTTTCTCTTTTTTTTTTTTTTTTTGTCTCTTTTAGGGGTTTTACCCGCAGTAACCCTTTGACTTGGGCACTCTGTTCCCAGTCTCACACAGTTGTTTCTTACTTCTTGTTCTGCTATTTGCATCTTATAGGGATATCTTCAGAAAAGTCCTTGATAAGTAGAGGGATACCTCCCTCTGGAGGGGTATCTGGGTTATCTCCTGCTTCTATGGGCCATGGCATCCACGAGAGAGGTCTAAGAACCCTCATACAGTCACTTACTGTGTCTGTCCTGTCTGGAGGCTGTACCCTTCAGAGGAGAGGCAGTAACTAACAACTTAGGGCTTGATGAGCATATTTGCACTTCCTCACAGTGCTTTCTGACCTGCACTACCTGTTCATGGAAGCTTTCTCTGAGAAACTCCTTCAAATGCTGAGAGAGCTGGAGTTCAGCCCAGAGAGGAGGATGTTCCAGGGAAACCTTATTGACGCCTTTCAGTATCTGAAGTGGGTTTATAAAAGAGATGGGGACAGACTTTTTATCAAGACCTATTGCAACAGGACAGGGGCGACGGTTTTAAACTTAAAGAAGGAAGTTTTAAACCAGATACAAGGAAGAAGATTTTCTTTATGAGGGTGGTGAAACATTGGAACAGGTTCCCCAAAGAGGTGCCTCATCCCTGGAAACATCCAAGATATGGTTGAATGGTTCTCTGTGCAACTTGATCTAATTGAAGTTGTCCCTGCTCATTGCAGTGGGATTGGACTGCTTTTAAGTCCCCTTTAACCCAAACTATTTTACGATTCTATGATAAATGTACCACCCAGGAATTGTTGATATTTGTTCAACTCGCACAACTTGTGTATGGTTTATAGATTAATTTGTAGTTGAATCTTGAATTGCATAATTGGAAAATGCCTAATATGCTGTATTAGAGTAAATAGTGATGTGAGAGAATGAAGAGGAGTTGTTTCAAATAGCACTTTTACTTGGGAGACACAAAAGATGGTTCCAAAGACTAAGAAAAAAAACAGTCTTAAAACCCTACACTCAGGATGCTGCTGAAGCTGCAACACAAGAGAAACTTTTAAAAGCTAGAGACAGAAGGTTATGAGAAAATAGTGTACAGAAGCAGATACAGAAATAAAAGAAGATTTTAACTCCCATTTCCATTAGAAAAATGCTCTTGGCAAAAGTGTTGCTCTCCAAACTGAAAATAGCAGTCCCATTGGTTTTCCCAACAGTCTCATCAATTTTCACCGTGCATATAACCCATCAAACACTGCTCACAGTAAGGGTAGAAACCTTGATCAAAAAAAGGGAGAAAGCTTTACCTAATATCAGCACACTCATTTTTAGGGTTTGGAAACCTGACAGAGGCAGCTATCCAGGTCTATGTGATCCCAGTGGAAATCCTCCTTCCCCAGCAGATTTTTTTGAGATCCAGACTTAACCTGTAGAACAAAACTGGTGCAACCAAGATGGAAAGTTAGGGTCACAACAAAATTCCTGTAATCTGCAGCATTTTTGGAAGGCTTTCTTGAAGTTTGTACCCTTCCACTCACATACACATTACAAACCAGTCAGACAAGACAGTCAGACTTACTGACTTTCTAAATATTTCTTGAAACCTCTGGAATGTTTTGGGGAAAATCCAGGAACTGGAAAAGTATAATCATGGATCTTCTTGGGGGAAACAACTAAAAACCTGTTAATTATCAAAAAGAACCTTATTTGGTGTGACTGAGGGAACCCAAAAGTTGCTGAATAGGCAGAATAGCCGAGTGAGATTCCAGACAGATTGATTTGTGCTGGGAATCAGAGCCACGCAGCTGAGATTGAAGCTGCCGGGCTCAGGCTAAACTCTGCCTGGGTTCATAAGGGCTGATACAGTCATACACAGTGCCATCTAGTGGGTTGGGGACCACTTTCAACAGTTTTTTAGGCTTCCAGAGCAGCTCTGAGGTTGACTGCCTGAACCTGGCACTGTGAAGCTCATTGTCACTGTGAAGCTCATTGTCACTGAGAAGCATTGCTGCAGAGATAAATCTAAGGAAATACACGAGATGTCAGGAAGATTAGAACTTATCAATAACTGCATGAGACTGAAAAAACAGCAGGGAGAAACACTCCTGGAAACTGTAGGAAGTGACATTAATGGGGCACATAAAGCTTTTTTCCCTCCATAGTGAATAGCAGAGAGGCAAAAACCACCTCTTTCTCACCTCCCACCAACACTTGGTGGATAGAAGGACAGATTACTTTTTTCTCTCTTGCCCCTCATCCCTTCACACTGATCTGGGACAAAGTAGGGCTGAAGACATTTCTCTCATGTCTATCTGTTGTCTCTTGCTCTTGTAATTAAAGTTAGATTGATCATCATGATGGGTTTTGGAAAGAATTTTTCCTAGGTCTGATTAGGAATGATCTTTGCATTTTTATTGAAAGTACAACATTTCTGATGTGAGAAGATGCCAGGAATATTTTCTACAGCTCTTTTTGTAGTAAAGGTCTGGAAATTATTATAAGATATTGCAAAATGCTCTGAGGGCTTTGCAGTATGGGAAAGAGTAGAGTTCTTTGACTGAGCAGTATGTTACCTGGTTGTGGACAGGGGATGGACTCAATGATTCATGTAATCTGTTCTAGTCTTTTTTTCCTCCCTCAGAGTGCAAGATTTTATCCCCTGGCTCAACTGCAGGCTGCTTTCTCACTTTGTTTAGTGGTGTAAATAACTGCTCTTCATGAGAGAATTCATCTGTGTGAATTCGCTGGGGATGCAAAGCCTGAAATTGCTTGCTATGCAGACTGTGCTTAGAGATGGCTTTCAAACCATCATGATGGCTTTCAAACCACTCGAGTCTAGTGGAGTGTAAGTATTCATGTTCCCTGCAATAGAAGTTGCCTGACATGTCAGACGATAGTTTTCTTAATATAAGTGCAGAGGATCCTGTAGGCAGCTGGAGCAAGAAACAATGGCACATCAAAGGTACCTACCTAGGACAGACAAAAGCTGAAACAAGTGAAAACTTTAAATTAGTGACAGAAGATATTTTTTTAAAACTTTACTATGGCCCCAGATTTACCTTACAGAGTTAAAGCCAGCATCTGCCATTTCTTTCTTAACTATTAAAAGGAAGCATACAAAGATAGCTATTGTGCAAACTTGTGCTTAAATATTGCTGTTGATTTTCTATCTTTGAAAGCACACATTTTGTTCTTAATATAGCTACAAATACAGGAACAACAGTTTTCCAAAGAAAGAATACAGACTTACCCAACTCAGAGTATGCAGAGTGACTCGATTCCCATACACAAATGAACAATTTAGTACTCTGGGTCCTGATCCAGGATAAAAATTCAGTCTTTGCATAATTACAAATGTGTGCCTAGTCTCTTTGAAGTAAATGGAAAAGACTTAATTGGGGTCAGAGCCTCAGAAATTATTCACTCAAATACCTCCTACACAGATATAGCTTGTAACTCTCTGCCAGGTAATGTGCACACACAGTAGTGGGGTGTTTTCACCCTCTTTCATTCTTTTGGGATCTTCCCCTGCTGTCCCTTAGTATGCTTGACTTCGTTGCTGTATCTCACATCCACTTCCCTAAACCAGAATTATCCACATATTCCTCTCACCTTGCCCTTGAATTATTGTAGAATTATCTCCACACAGGCAAATGCCACCCATCAGTGACCTAGACAGCCAATCGCTCAGTGACCTTCATACCTGTCTCCACACAGGAAATTACTGATGATCAGTTGTAAAATTCTGGTGTTAACACGTTCCCATGGGCAGACAGGCTCAGTACAGACAGAGCTAGACCTGCTTCCCTGGCTGCCACAAGCAAGTTGTAGTGATTCCATCTAAAGTAGGATTCCTAAATTTAATTGGTTTGAGAATCATCTTGTGCAGAACTGGTCTGAAACCATTCCAACACCACTAAAAGTACATACAGCACAGTCTGGGAACCTCTGTCTGCAAAAACACATACATTTACTGGAGAAATATCACATACCTTTCCTCATAAGCCATCGGACACATCTTTCATTTAGGCAGGCACAGAATCAATACTTATTCCCGTAACAGATATATGACTAATAGGTTAGAAATGTCTTGTATGAGTCATTCACTGCTATCCTTGCTTCTGTAGCTTGATGGTCAAAAAAAACTGAACTAACCATCAGAAAGGAAAAGCAAAAGAAAAAAAAGAGTGTAAATATTCACACTGTGTGTAGGAAATCTTGGATGAATATACATGTCTGAAAACCTTCATACGTGTCTGAAGACCTTCCTTTTTCTACAACACAGACCAAATGTATTTTATTGTTGTCAGTCTCAAGCACATTCTTCTGCTCTAGTGCTAAACATTTATTTCTTTTTTTTTAACTTCTTGCTTTCACTTGATTTTTTTCTGTGTAATTTTCTTCTCTTTGCCTTTGGCTATGCACAGCTTTTTCTGAGAGAACATTGTGTACCCAGTTTCTAGGCAGGTTAGTTTCATGTGCATGGCCACTGAAGGGGCTAGGATTGGAAGCACCAGCTCATGGAATTTGTGGATTCCCCTCATGTTGCTTTTTGAAAACTTGGAGTGGGATACTTTTAGACTGAAAAGCAGGAAATAGTATCTAATTTCTATGAATATGAGTCATATTGCCAACTCGTGCTTGCTGTTATGGAAATGTATTTAGAAGATAAATTTTTATTTTAGTGCCAGCAGCAATAAGTAAGTTACCTTGAATAATTTTTATTTTTTGATCCCCTGGTCTCCATGCTGCATCTTGTTCAAACAGGTGCCAAATTCCTCTTTCATTCTTCTCAAAAAAAACCAACCCCAACCAAACAAGGAACAGTTATTGACTGATTTCTGTCACCAGCAGCACATGTCTTGAGTGGATGCACATCATTATGGAGACTAGCAGAGCAAAGTCACTGTAAATAAAATTCAGGTTTGTGACCATCTGAGGCTTCTGAATATCCATAAGTCTATGGGACCCAATGAGATGCACCCTGGAGTCCTGAAGGAATTGTTTGATGTAGTTGCCAAGCCACATTTTGTGATATTTCACAAGTCATGGCAGTCAGAAAAAAGGCTAGAAATAAGGACCCTGACAACAACTGACATGTCAGCCTTGCTGAAAGTGGGTAGGTTTAGATTACATATTAGGAAAAATTCTATACTGGTAGAGTGGTGAGGCACTGGAACAGATTGCTCAGAGAAGTTATGGACATCCCATCCCTGGCAGTGTTCAAGGCGTTTTTGGATTAGACTTTGGGAAATCTGGTCTAGCTAAAGGTGTCCCTGCCCATTGCACTGGGGTTGGAATTAGATGTTCTTTAAGGTCCCTTCCAACCCAGGCTATTCTGTGATTCTATGAGGAACTCTCTCACTGGAAAGAAAGGCATGTGCATGACCACATGTATAGAAAAGTGTTCCAAAAATCTCTCTTTCCTTCCTATCTCTCATATTGAGACAAATAATACTGTGATATTGGGAAGGCAGGATGAGCAGCGCCAGCATTGTTCAAAATGGCTTTTTCTTAAAACATGCTTGGTTGCTCTGAAATTTTTCACTCTCTGGACTGTAATTTTCCACTGTGGTTATCTCCTCTTATTTGTACAAATACTAGTGTAAACCTGGAGGAACATAGAATAGTTTAGGTTGAAAGGCATCTTTAAAATTTATCTAGTCCACCCTCCTACAATGAGCAGGGACATTGTCAATCACCAGCTCTGTGATGTAAATCATATCTGGATGCAGAGCCTCCAGTAAATAACAGTTGAGTTTGACAACACTTAGCAAGTGTTTCAGAACTTTCAGAGCTGTCTAAAATTTTGTATGGGCAAGAAGAAAGAGTGGGAGCATAACTGCATTGCCCAAATCTTGCCTTGCAGTCCTTTCAAGTCATGCAGCTCTGCCTAAACTAGCCAGCTATGTATCAATTCCCAGGCAGGTTGATGGGATATGCCAAGTGTTATCTATGCACGTGTATTCCTGGGGAAATATTTAGAATAATGGTAAAGATGTGTTCTCTTGTTCTCTTTCACAGATAACCGCTTTTTTTTAATAAAAACAACCAACATACCTATCAGAGAAATCTACCTGTTCTTTCATCTTCTACATCTGGGTCCTTTCTTCATCATGGGGATATCCATACCATGCTAAGCCTTTAATGTATGTTTGCTTTGCTCTTTCTATTTTTGGAATTTGAATTTGTTGATTTTGGCTGTTTTTGTACTCCCTCCCCCCTAACTTCCCACCACC
>JAWWLZ010000118.1:85096116-85114920 GCA_035041345.1 Poliocrania exsul
CCCCCCCCCCCCCCCCCCCCCCCCAAGCTCTTTATTGATGTTCTGGTTAGTGTATATCAGGGATCAACAGTTTTGCTTAAATAGACTTTTTCATGCTTTTTTTGTCCCTTATACCACAGCCAAACAGAAAGATTAGAATGAATGCTGTGACTTGAATGGATTATTTCTAGACAGAGATGGTAACCTGTTTGACATTAGAATATATGCTAAAGAGGGTCCTGAGAGACCTTGTTTTCCTGTATGAAACCAGTCCAGACTCTTGAGCTGACTGGCCCAGAATATGAAATCAAGGGAAGAATCTGATCTAGATACTAGTTGCCAAGAATCACTTCCCTCCCCCTGAGGGCTGGTAGCTAAAACAGAAGGGACAGGCCTGAGGAAACAGAGGAAACATATGAAGGAAAAACAGATACAGCTTTACTTTGTGCCTCATCTTTATTTAGTATGAACTCATATGTGGAAATTCTTGGTACTTTGAAGCATGTTAAAAATAATTGTTATGGTTATGAGAAATGCATTTGCTCATTCAATAAAACAAAAAAATAAGCAAATATCTGATCCTGTGTGCAAAGATAGGATTGACTTTTAATGAACTCTATAGGCTCTTGTTAGTTTTTATACTTCAACTTGTAACTTTTGACCTTTTTCTGACATGCCAACCATGTCACTGGTTTATAGAGCTATATTCATAAAGCAGGGAAGCTTTAAAATTTACATCCCTGAATATTTTCAAAGCAGGATGCCTGAGCTTGTATAAAGCATATTCATATTATTTCCTTATCATTAAAAAATTTACTTAAATTGGATTTGACTTGTGGAGGGTTTTTTATTTCCAGAAAACAACAGTATTTCTGTGAGACATTTGGGATGATTTATGGCCTTGCCTTGTAATACAAACAGAGTGTCAAATGATATAGTGAAGGAATGTATTATTGAAAGCAGAAAGTACAATGACCTAGCAGATTATCTATTCTTTATCTTTTCCATTACATTGATTTCTCTGATAGATGCTGGATGAACACAATCTTTTCCTAAGTCGCTCCTAATAAGATGTGCTCCTGAGCAAAAGTTTTTCTGGAACCATTAAAAGGACATCACAGGACAGAGAAATGGAGTATTTTTTCTACAGAGCACTCAAAACTTTTTTTACCTAATTTTTACCACTATCACTTTCATTTGCTCAGTGTTCTGAGTGTAACTGTTCACCTTCTGATGTTAGTGAAATAAGAAATGTGACAATACCAGTAATGTAGCCATCATTTATCACTGAATAAAACCCAAGCTGTATATTCATCATTGCATTGTTGTGACTTGCTTGCTACATATGTGGAAATGTTTCACACAGCCAGGGGTCCAAATTCTGCACTCTTTCTGAATTTCCTCATTGTTTGCTCATGGCTCATAGGTGGAATGATGGCATGAATGGGACTTGGGGAAGCACTTGTGCTTGAAGAGAATTGATATGAAGATGAGAAAGCAGTGCCAGATCACGCTCCCAAGAAAGGGCATTTGTGGCAGATATCAAAGAGTACTGAAAGAAGGGACTTGAGGAAATAAGATTTGTAAACATCCGCCAGGTGAACAATGCCTTAGTTGAATTACGAATACCATGGAAAAGACTGATAATCTCTAGGAAGGCACAGTTGATTTTTCAATGATTAAAGCTAATCTCTATCTGTCTTCTCATTTGAGTACTTATTTCCTACACTTTTAAAGTCAAAGGCATTAAGGTCATTTAGTGAAATATACAGAAGAATGAGTAATAAATATGCACTCTACAATTTAGAGACATCATGCATGTTTGCTGTTTGTCAACATGTTTCCTCCTCTCAAGACTAACAAATGAGAGAAAATATTAAGGCAACTCAGTCCCTTCTCTACTTCTTTTTTTTTTTCTTAAATTGCTTTTCCATATCTTATCATAATTTTATTTAGATTTTAAGATATAAAGAATATATAAGGAATAATAACACACAATAAATTTTAATTATATTTATAGAATAAATTATAGTATTTTGTATAATGATAAGATTTGACCTAGATAGCTAAAACCCTTTTTGAACCACACTTGCTTATTGGTTTTTGTTTGATAGGGAGCCTTTGGCAACTACCCTTTCAATGTAGGTTTTCAACTACATATTCATCTACTCTGTAGTGATTATGTTTTGTCTAGTAAAGTGCCAACTTATTCTGATTGTGAGAGACTACTTACAGACCTATAATTTTGTACAACCCCAATACCTGCACAAATAACTGCATTTTTCTGGAACTTGTAGTCTAATGATAGTCATGACCCTAAGTGGTGGTGTGACTCTAGTTCATGAACAAACACTCTAGACTGTATATCCATTGTTTGTTTATGAGAATGTCATGTGAGGCACTATCACAAGCTTATTAAACCAGACATATCATATCTGCTGCTTCCTGTCTACCCTCTAAGCCACTTATGCTGTCAGAGACAGAAATTCAATTGAGCTGACAAACTGTGTTGGCTAGCACTCTACCAGGTATCAGTGAGATCTGCCAAGATTTGTCTTGGCAGCCTTTCCCATCAGAGCTATGAAAGTTGGCGGGCCACAGAAAAGCAGATGGTGTGCTTTCTCTAAGGAATTATTTATAATGACATTGTTTATGATAAATCTATGCTGAACGTCTCTTATCTCCTTAGGAGTTTCCACATTTGCATTCTTTCACCAGGTGAGACCCATGACTGTGGAGGCATTAATTATTTCCTCCAATAAATTATGAAAAGAAGTTATACAAGAGCGCAGAAAAAATCTTGTGATCTATTTCTTAAAAAATAGAAATGCAGGAAACCCCCCCAGTAACTACAGAACCATCATTATTGCTTTTGTTTCTGGAGAAAGACATTAAGACGATATGAAGATTATGAATATGCAGTAGCATAGCTCACTATGCAGGTCACAGTGAGCAATCCAGGGGCCCTGGCCTTTGTTTCTGCAGATAGGCAGTGCCAAACATGCCAGGGAAGGTCAGTGGGTCAAAGTGACCGAGCAGTTGTGGAGGGGACTGGCACCCTATCAGCCATGACTATGTCTGCCTACAGAAGAGGATTGCTGGTGTGGGAATCTACACTTGGACAATTCCCAGATTTGCCAGGCTAGGGCACTTAAGGAACCACACTCCAGTCCCCTTCCAACCAAGATCCTGACCTGCCTTTCAATGGAGATGGGCATGGAGAGGCAGACAAAAAAGTGAGAACATGATATGTAGAAAGTTGATGGGGGTAGATACCAAGGAGGGAACCCAGTGCCATTTATACTGAAAATGTACAGGGATATTTAGGGATAAATGGTATTTAATTTTCCTGGCACTGACTGGTAAGTATTATTGATAAGGCTTCCAGCAACAATTCATTTATTGCACTCAAATAATGTCAACTATTTAAGTATTGACCCATCTCTGCCTTTTTACCTTCAAATCAAATATTTCTTGGTTTCATGGTATTAATGAGTAGTGTGTTTTGTTTCCCTGCAGAAGCCACTCTATTCAGAGCAGTAGTTATCCCCATTTTTGAAGATTCACACAAATGTGAAAAATAAGAGAGAGACTGAATTATTCCTCTGTTGGGAAATTCTTGGATCTCTCTTGGCTACCAACTTGGCCACACCATAGTTTGACAGTTTCCTGTCTTGACACTGCATTTCAGCTCTCACTTCTCACACTCCATTTGGAATCAGGCAGAGAATTATTTATAGAGTCCACTCTTTTGATGCCTTCTGCACTTGTCTGCCTTCAAATTGAAGAACTCAGAATTCACCAGTTGAGGATCATGACAAAATCTGTGTAAAAATTCCAGGCTATATGTAGACAGCAACTAAATAGGGAAGGGCTCTTAAAACTTTGGTAATGTCTGTGCCAGAGGAAGACATCTTGGTATGTCTCATATCAATAGATCTCTGTCTTCTGACTCATGACTGCCTTGCAGACATCTAGTGCACATCTCATACAGCTTGCCTTGCTTCACATACCTGGGCATGCCTTAGAGGGATCTCTGCAGCTTGGCTGGAGTGAAGGAGATGGATTAATTTGATGCTGACAGTGTTGGAGCACCCATAGCATTGTAATACAGTCATTTATATAGTCAGTGAGAATTCTGTGGTTCCAGCAGGTGAAGAAGATACTACCAAACAAGACATCTACTTCAGTTTGATCTGAAAAGATACCAACCTGCTGTACTTACTACAGCCACCACAAGAAAAAGTCCTACAGTCAAAACCAGCATTGTCAAGACTCCATCCTTAGAAATAAAGTTAAGGAGCAGAATAATTATAACCACAAAAATAAAACACCTTTTGAAATAAAAACACATGATAGCACCAGGTTTTCAAATGGGCCATTGTCATAAAGTATATTGTCAAAAGTGAATTTTGAACACCTAAAAGCTATTTTTCCAAACACAAATGAAATCTATACTCAGTAACTAAAAACAAACAAACCAAACCAAAACAAAACAAAAACAAGTTCATTTGTTGTTGAATACACAAAACTGTGTGACAGCAGTTAATTGGTGTAAAGTTAGTGTTACTGTCTCTTAGATATTTTCTCTGTAAGCTCTACAGATTATAACATCTGCCTAGACTTTTTTTAATCAGAAATACTACTATATTTAATAAATTACTTCTTTCCATCATCCTTTCAAGAATACAAGAAAGGTAGAATTCAAGAATTTCTGGAACAAAACCTCAGCCACTGGGAATAATACATTTTTGGGTATGAGCCAGCTCTGCATAAGCTCAGCATTTCTGGATTGCTTTTTAATCTGTCACTTTTTTTGTGGCTTACTTATTCCTTATGGTAGTGTTGTCTCTGAAGCTCTATTAGAATTCATGAGTTCATCAAAGTTCTTCAAAATTTAGTGCAAGAAGCAGCAAGTCAGGTAGAGAATTTGCTCCCTGTACTTACTAAAGAGACTCTCAGATCACTGAAAAGTTGTCCAACCAGCATAGCACATCTTCACAAAATAAGTCTAAAAAGATGTCTACATGTGTAAATTTCCATCAGTGGAAAATGACAACATGGTTATCATTTGTCCAGACAGAGGACAGGACAGCAGTATCCCTGAGATATTATCATTGTCAGAACATGATTCAGACCTGTGCTGTGCCCAAGGGAGATATTTTCTTTGCCTCAACTACCCACTGGTTAAATAGTAATGATGGCACCTATGGGTCTTATCAGATAAAAAAGTCAGGCACAGTGTGATATAATGCCAAATAGGACCTGTAAAATGCATAAGTATCTCTGAATGAAGATGTTTTCTAAGTAATGTGCTGCAAGCTTGAAATACCCAGCTTTTATCAGAGTCAATACGCATGGAGCAATGTAATAGTTTCTGATCACTGATATTTTCTAGCAGAAATTTATCATATTATAAAAAATTCATGACCATCTAGTCTATCGCAAACATCCTAAAAATGTTAAAGGGAAGAGTATTTAGAATACAAGCCTTATTTCTTTCCACTATAAAATTAGGATTTGTGGGGGTTTTTTTATTTTTAAGCAAAATTTTAGCAAAAAAGAACTGTTTACTGGATATAGTATGGCTTGAGAACAGGGAGAAGAAATATTATGGTTTCCCACTTAAAAATGTAGAGGAATAAACTAAAAATTGTTTGCACTAAAGAGGTTTTAGACTTTTGGCCAGCAAAGAATAACAAGTACTTTGCTAAATCTGAGTATCTGGGTCCTGAGGCATTTAGGTTCCGGTACATGCAAATTTCACACGTTATGGAATTTTTAAAGGCTGTTTAAAAATTTCTGTGACTATTTCTTCAATTAAGGTCTGATTTTTGAGTACTTGCTGGCAAGAGTAACTTACATTATTCAGATAGTGGAATTTTGCTTTGGGTACTTACTCTCTCAGTTGATGGAAATAGAAGAGATTAAGATCAAAAAACCCCACATTGCTACAGAGTTACAAATTAGGGTGTAGGAATTTTCTGATGTGCTATCATGTCACTTAGTGCCATAGCTGAAATGCTGAATAAATGGTAAAAAGTAAATGGTAAAAACTAAAGATCACATGCAGACATGAACTGACATTAAAATTCTGCATTACGCAGAATATATCCACAGAAAGACATTATATGTCTCTGCGTTATTTAAATAATTTAATACTCATGTGCTCAAAATGAGAATGAAATTATTATTGGACCATGCTCTTCTCCCTCCCACTTTGTGAAAATGTATTTTTGGGGAAACTAGTCCTCAAATGCCTATAGCAGAAACTCTTCTTTTACACATTCTATCCTTTTTAAGATCTGTAAAACTCTGAGGTCACTACTGGAGCAGATATTCCCTCAAGTGAGAGAAATCCAACAACTTCTGCTTTTCTCATAAATGTTTTGAATTTCTGACATTTTTTTAAAAAATGTATTGCTGCCTCACTCTTCAGTGTCCTGAAGTGAGAAAATAGTCTTATTTCATAAACAGGTTAGAGTAACTTGGGTGCATATGCAGAGATAAACAGCAGTAGTATTTTCCCTCAAGAGACCTATTTATCTACCTCTGTTGACTCCACAGAAAATATAGGTATTTTCTGTCTAGATTAAAGCATAAATTAGGTTCTCAGGTTAGGCAGACTAGATGTCATGTTATAACTCTACATGTTGTAACCACCTCAAATTTCTTGCCACCAGTACTGATGTAAGGGAGATAGAGCACCTACAACACAGAGGGGCAAAGGGGAGGCTTGTGCCATTCTGCACTGGAGCTGGTTCCTAGATACAACACTTCTAGTGGTCTAAAATGGCATTCAATGTTGATATGGCACAGCTGAATCCTGCTTGAGCAGTCTGCCATTGAGGAAGAGGGCTCCAGCAATGGATATTGAACTTTTCAATGATATACATGTCTTTGCCTTTGCTTCAAAGGAAATTGAATTATAGACAATAAGGAAAAGGAAAAATTCAACTGGTTTCCTATTTTCAGTGTGTGGAGACTGATTTGTTATCTTTGCCTTAGAGGTAATGATTTAGTTACATATGAAGGTGTCTGAAGAAAAGTAGTGGAACAACAGGGAAGATGCTTTTCAGTTTTGGTTGGTACCATGATATAGAATTTTATTAGATAGATAGAGATAAAAAAAACCAAAACAACAAAAAACCAAATTGTATAAAAATTAGTGTGGATTGAGCTGTTCCCAGATGTTACTAATTACAGAATATTCAGAGTTGGAAAGTACCCACAAGGATCATCAAGACCAACTCTTAAGTGAATAGCCCATACAGGGATCAAAATCATGACCCTGGCATTACTAGCGCCATGCTCTAATCAGCTGAGCTAATGACCTTTATCTAATGATATAATAGAATAAACTGGCTTCAACAACAAACTGAGCTCAACAGCAAAAACTCTAACTCATGGCCAAAATTTAAGGGAAGTTGGTATAAAAAGAATTTGTATCAACTGAGATTTGATCACATACTTTAGTTTGAACAGAGAAAGGTTGCTTTTGTATACAGATAGAAAGGCAAGTTCAATACTTTGCTTGAAAGTGTAATCAGCACATAAATCTTCAAATTTAACTTTGATGGGTTTCCTCCTGACCACAAGTAAGAACAAGTTGGAAGAAAATATTGCCTGAATGCTTGCTGAGCAGGGAATTTGATTAATTTACCTTCAAAGGATAATTTTTGCAGCATGCCAAGATGAATGATCTGTGGGAGCCTATAATTGTTAAAGCCAAGTTGTATTTTAATTTGTTGTTGGATGAAAAGCACAAACAGCTTAAGAAAATGAACTGTCTATCATCTCAGCTGAGATGAAAGCAATCACATTTTTGTGGTACGGACTTGTCTTTGATTAGGAATTTCTAGTTGCCAGTGAAATAGTAAAAGTGATTATCATATCATGGGCATATTACTACCAGCCTAAATAGCAGCTGAAATGTTTATTTTCTCCCACAGACCTTCTTATCTGCCATCATTTTATTGCACCACAGTATTCCTACTCATACAGGCCCATAAACTATCTTCCACAATTTAATAATTGTGATAGTAACAATTAAGAAATAGAAATGGTAAATGAGCAACCACTCTTTAAAAAGAACCAACACTGGAGTTGATTTTTACAAGAAACACATACCTTTTCCAAAATTAACTTATCATCATCATTATCATCATCATCAGTTGCATTTTATAACTTATTAAAAAGCAGTTTTCCAAATTCAGGGTCTTGTCAGGAAGTGGCAACTTGACATTCAACAATTGAATTCTGTGAGAGCTTCACGGATTTCACGGGAGCAGGAAGAGGACTTTAGCTGTTCATATTATTCAAGAACAGAAAGAAGGACTCCACTTCAGTCTCTTGAAGTGAAAACATGAAGTGGAAAATTTCCACTTTTCCTCTCTTAACAGATATACAGAGAAACCCTTACTGTAACCTATCTATCCTTTGTCCAAGTTGCATTTTGTAATCTTTCACTTCACTTATGTAGTTGATGCAGCTACATAATTAAAAACTCTGCTCTGGTATCTGAAGCAGAGGACATGAGCAGAGATTTTTTTCAGCTGTGGAACAACATAAGGACACATGTATGAGTTTCACACTTGTCGGAAAGTTACCTGTAGACTGGACAATCACATTGGGTTAAGGAATCAGGAGAAACAATGCAATATAAATCCCCAGAACAACTACATTACAGTGTCATTTTCTTAGCCAAAGGAACTAGACAATATGTGGGGAAAAATTTACATTAAAATTATTTGTTTCTTTCATATCATAATTTACCAAATCCTGTACATGAAATTCTGTTGTCCAGAGCACATGTAGAATAAGATACCTAGGAGAATTCCTTTGCTTTGCTTTCTCAGTTTAACTTTCTGTCCCATGCTTTACCCAGGAAATGTCTCCTGCTTTGTCTTTCTTTCAAGTTCACACGCTCCCTGATTGTTTCGAAGTGTCCTCAGTTTCTTCCTGTCCACTGGCTGCTTGTCAACTCCTTCTGACAAACAAATACAAATAATTTTACTAATGGATTTCTGGCCCCTGTGTTTTCCTTCAGTTTAGTTTGAGCCATGGCTTTCATTAAATCCTTTTCTTGCTCAACAAGGAGTATTTAATTGTTCCTTCTTTTAGCATAGCTGGAAGGACATGGTTGAGGTCTCCAACAGGTTTTTTTATTTGAAACAGTGAAATTCAAACTTATTATGATGCAAGATTCTTTTCTGGCCTATTCCTAATTGCCATTTCCAGGCATTCTCAAAAGAGAATGTTGGTATGGATCCAGGAAACTTTTTATATGTTTCTTTTGCTTAGGTGCAGCAACCACATAACCACAGGCACAATGGATTCTCCTAGGGTCAAAGACTTGCTGTGTGAAAGTGGGAAATGATGTATGGGAGAAATGGTTGAACAGTGTAAAGGAAGAGTCTGGCTGACAATATCAAATAACTATTTAATGAGTTTTTGTCATAAGGGATGTACAGTAATGAATGATGACATAGTTCATTAGAGACATGAATTTGTGCAGTTCCTTTATTCACCATGACACGTGAATTTGCATTTGAAATATAGTAAAACCTAGTTTGTAACATCTTCTATAGTCAAAGGCATTGTTATCAAGGTGCCACATAAACTAAAACAGGAATTGATTCCAAAAATATCCATTTCCTATTCTTCAGTGGTTATGCTGCTTTCTCAAGTATGGTTTTAGTGTTATGTCTCCAAACAAACAAACTTTTTTTTTTTTAAGAAAAGCTGGTGAAAATGGCACATGTAGTTTTGCAAGGGGATATTGGTAAGACATGAAGTTGGGTGGTTATAGTGATACACAGAAATTCCTGAAACAAGTTATGCCCCTAGGTGTGGTATTATTTCTTCTGCTGCCTGCCATGAATGAGGGGTGTAATTCTTACACACAAAGAAATTATCCTCTTGTGTTTTAGTATGCGATGTCAGCAACTCCCCCAAATCTCAAAATAGGTGTACCTGAAACTCACCTTTTGCATGAACTTTGACAACTTGGCAAACTATGCTTCATAGCATGAAACCACTTAACAGATTTAAGTAACCAGATTCCAGTATCTAATTAAGATTTTTTAGACACTGGTCTGACAAATGACTTGTCCAGAAAGCAGGAGGCCTGTCTTACAGGCCTGGAAATGCATTGATCGCCCAATATTTTGTGTAGCAAGCAATCCTCACCCTGGATGATGCTACAGACAGGAGTACATAAAGAGAACAGACTGGCTTTGTATCATAGTGGTTAGAGAATTCTGCTTTTGGAGAGCTTGACTTCTGGGCCATGTGCCCAGAACTGTTTGTGCATTTCACTTCAGATCATCACTGGATAAAACCCAGAAACACTGAAGAGAACAATGACTGGAACAGCAATTCTCCACCTTTCCAGCAAAGCTCCTGAGTCATTACAATATTAAGTCAAGCACCCATTGCCACTGTGGTTTTGACTGCCCATGGCTCCAGCATCAACAACAGTATGGAAAGTGAATGTTTTTCCAGCACAATCTGTTGATTAGCAGTTCAGTCAAAATAGTTCACAGATAGAAAATGTAAATCTTAAAGGGAGACACTCTGTGACACTTGAAAGGAGAAAAACTCAATAGTACAGTGAGCTTCAGAAAATGGCTCCAGTGGCTTCGACAGTGTGTTTGTGATTTCTTTTAGTTCTCTTCTATTTAGTTATTTATTATGTCTTTAACTTCTCTTCCTTAAAAAGTTCTGGACTTCACCTATTATTCTGAGTTATATTTAAAATTGCTATCACTGGAAATGATTGAAGCAGAATTTTATTTCCCTTATTTTTAGGGAATTTTCCACTAGTGTATTAGATAGGAGAGTCTGTTTACTGTAGGAAAACGCTGAAATGAATCCCAAGGAGAGCAGCACTGGAGAAGCACTTGAACCTGAGAAGATGCATACTAAGAGACTTGTTGCTGAAGTTTTAAAATTATAGTTTTACTTGTAATAGGGTTTTTTTAATTGCAAAGTTTATGTATCACATCCTTGGTTCTGTTACCTCTTCCCTGCTGGGCTGTTGCAATCACCACACCCTGTCCATTTGTATCTCTTGAGCTTGCTTTGTTCTCCAGGTGGCTTATCCCCATTAAACTGGTTTGTCTCCTCTCGGGCCAGGCAGCCTGCCCCCATACAGGGTGCCCCGAGAACCAGAGTGCCCCTAGATCTCCTCTCCTCTCTGCCCTACCAGTCCAGGCAGGGAAGTCCCATGTGTGAGATTCCTATGCCTGGAGACCAGAGCAACATAGCCAGGGCTGCACCAGCCCCACCCCTGTCCCAATTCCATTGGTTACCACCCCTGTCTATCCCCAATTCCTGGTTTTCTATTAGTTGTTACCCTTTGTTTCTCCTACTGGCTAGCCTGGGTACCTAAGACCCTTCCCTTTCCTGAGTTTTCACCCAATCCAGTCCCAGATCTGGCACCTTCCTCCAGAGATCTTACAAAACCTTTTGCCTTTTCTCAGTAAACTCTCTCTTTGTGTGGGCTCCTGGACCGGTCACATTGTCTACCTTCTCTGCACCCCCTCAGATCCAGAGGCAGGCAGAGACCTCTCCCTTCCTTCCAACAATGTATAGTTTACATTCAGCTGCACTGTTTGTTTTTTAGAAGAGCTATTTCTCTTTATCACTGATAAAGTGAATATTTCAAATAGCCATAAGGGAGTGCAAAATATTTCCAAACATGAAAGAATAATTAGAGAAACCTCAGAGGGAAAAAAGCTTTAAGGTATTTTTGAGTTCTTTCAAAAATCAATTAGATTTCCAGGGGTATGTGTTTAATTCTGATTCTCAGAATTATTCGTTTTAATTATACTATCTACATCTGTACATATTTATCTGTACATATTTATCTAGAGTTTATGAGATGGAACAAGATTATTGCCAACTCTTGATTTTAATACATTTATTATGAGGTTTAGTAGACAGTTTTTGTAAAGCTCACATGATCTCAGATTTATTCTGTCAACCCTAATAAAATCTTACGCAAGTATAGTGGTTCCTATTACTTTCTACAGGACTTCAATGAAACTACATTTAGCTGTGGCACAATTATTCCCTACAATCTTGGTCTTTACAGTCAGAATTTACCCATGAGAAGGATGATTCCTATCACCAGCTTCTAAAGATCTAATGAAATATAATAAATATCTGTATCCATGCCTCATAGACACTTTAGCAAACTTCATCAAGGAAATTATTTAAAATATTTATATTTAAGAATAAGAAACTATATTTTGGTTACTAGAATACATTTTGAAAGAGAGGATGAAGGCCACAGGGAAATGGGTTTTAAAGCCACATGGGTTTATGTGAAACTAATCCAAAAGCTGCTTTGACATGATAACAAACATTCAAGGCATTCCCCTCTGGCTATTAATATAAACTATCTGGACTTCATTAACACACATGATACAGTTCCACAAAGATGGATATGGACATTGAGACGGAGTTAGACAAGAAGCATCTTCAGGAGAACTCTCAAGAAGCTGTGTTCCCCAGGGAAAAAATAAGCAGAACAGAAGTCACAGTGGAGTACAGAAACAGTTAGGTTAGAGATTGATTTCTGCTGATTTTCTCAGTAATGTTGTTGTTATGGGTGGATATTATCAGCAATTCAGAGAAAATTGAACTTTTCCAGTGAAATTACTTAGTGCACTTGGGTAACCTTGAACTCATGTAAAAGTAGCGGATGGAAATACATTCATATAATATAAAAACATCCCCATTTTTTGTGGTTTTGTTTTTTAAAGGGGTTTTTTTGTTGATTGGTTGGTTTTTTCAAACTAATACCTGTCTAGTGTATTTGATCTGGAATAGGTCATACATTTCTTTAATTTTAAATCAAACTTGTGAGCTATGAAAATTGAACCTTTCTGAATTCTTTACTTATCAATCTATTGATGAAATAACATGGCTTAGATAGAGGAATACAGTTAGTCATAGTGTATTTTAGCACATACTAACAGAAGTCAAACAAATAATAGTGTATTATGTTGTGGTGCCCAAAACTGCATACAATATTCAAGGTGAGGCCACCCCCTTGCAGAGCAGAGTGGGACAATCTCCTCCCTTGACCAGCTGGCATTGCTTTGCCTGATGCCCCCTGGGATGTTGTTGGCCCTCCTGGCTGCCAGGGCACTGATGACTCATATTCAGGTTGCCATAGACCAGGACCCCCCAGGTCACTTTCCGTGGCACTGCTTTCCAGTATCTCGTTCCCCAGTCTGTCCATACGTCCAGGGTTGCCCATTCCAGGTGCAGAATCCAGCACTTTCCCTTGTTGAACTTCATATGGTTGGTAATTGCCCAGTCCTCTAATTTGTTGAGGTCTCTACAGGGCCTCCCTGCCTTTGAGGCAGTCAACAGCTCCTCCCAGTTTCATGTCATCTGCAAACTTGCTCAGTATCCCTTCCAATTCTGTGTCCAAGTAATTTAGTAGTTGAAGAGTACAAGGCTCAAGATGGAGCCCTGTGGAACCTCACTATTGACAGGTCACCAGTCTGATGTTGTCCCGTTCACTATTACCCTCTGTGCTTGACCTGTGAGCCAAATGCTCACCCACCACATGATG
This sequence comes from Poliocrania exsul, assembly GCA_035041345.1. Lineage (NCBI taxonomy): Eukaryota > Metazoa > Chordata > Aves > Passeriformes > Thamnophilidae > Poliocrania > Poliocrania exsul. The sequence goes on from JAWWLZ010000118.1 coordinate 85,109,690, forward strand.
TGTTTATCCAGCTGTGGGCTGGACATTTTGTCCAGAAGGATCCTCTGAGAGAAAAGAAGTTGGGAGCCAACATGAAACTCCACATAAGCCTGAATAAATTCTCTTCAAGTTGCCAGAATTAATTAAAATCAATCAAAGTACTATAAACAAAGAGCAAAAATGCAACATGCATTTCACATAAACACCTATAGATAGGCCATATTTTATCCATACAGAACCTTTCTATATAATCACAATAGCGTAATTGTGTTCCTGTTGACTTCCTACTATTTCACAACACTGTCCCACTTGGCACAAATATTTTCTGCTAGCAACGAGCTGTAATTTATTCAGAGCAAAAAATGCAAGACACAAACCTAGAGTTTCCCTTTAAAGCTTCTGGATATTGATAAGTTACAGGATATAAGAAAGAGGAGCAGCTCTGCCAGTGTTTGTGTTAGTTAATGCTTCTGCTGTATATTAAAGCATAAGAGTTTAGTATGTACCTTGAGCACAATACAACTTTGCAAAGTGTTACTCTTCTGGTCTGCATCCTTTGTGACTTTTATTTGCTGACTCTTTGATTCTATAATAGGGGCTTTTGCATTTCAGCCACTGGAGGATTTCTCAGTCTAAAGTGGAGTCTAGCAGACTTGGCTGGCAGCAAATACTCACTTGAATTTAAATTCAAACTGTGTACTCCATTTCATTCTAGGTGCAGAATTCCCCAACTGCTTTACATTAATCAGTCCCTCGTTTCTAGTATCCAGCATGCAATGGCTGTAATGGCGATCTTGGATTTTGTGGTAGGAACCAAAGAATTTGCAAAAAAACATCACAGAGGCATCACTTCAGAAGATGCTATGCTTTTTTCCCAGTAAATTTAAAGCATGCTTTTGGAGTTTTATGATTCTCTATCTAAGTTTGTGAGGTTGAATCAACAAAATAATTTTCCTTTTTGAAGGATCACATGTGGAATTATCCCACCTGTATGAACCCCCTCTAACAATTCCACTTTTGCTTTCTCTTGTGGAAATTACTTGGCAGCCATCTCACTTTTAGACCATCTTCTGAAACAATTCTCTCTTGTCTAACATTTCCTCTCTTTTGCTCATGCTGCTCGAGGCCAATAAAATAAATCTGCAGCCAGCTCCAAATTTCTTTGCACTCCTGTGTCGTTCATATCATTATGAATCCCTTGCCGTGTTAAGTTATGAGGAGTGGAAAGAGTCATTTGTTGTTTTAAAACTTCCTTTCTTTCCTGAATCTTTCAGCGCCAAACCCTCCTGTTGTGAAAAACTCTGGTTACACTTTTATGTGCAGCTAAGAATTATCTCTTTAATTTTCTCATCAAGATCTAGTCCACAGCCAGGTTCTCAAAAGAAAGTAATTTGTCCTATTTATTTATCAGATGATGGTAAAGCCCTTCTTTCAATAGGATGAAAGTCTTGGAAGTTTGGTCTTCTGGATCATAAACTTTTAACACCCTATTTCATCATGAAGCAGGCTCTTGGTGTAGTTTGAGCTGCTGATTATGGTTTGGGATTATCCTCTTGTGGTTTGATATAGAATCATAGAAGGTTAAGGGGTTAGAATGGACCTTAAAGATCACCTAGACCCAGCCACCTCTGCCACAGGCAGAGATATCTCCCACTAGACCAGTTTGCTCAAGACCTTTATTCAGTGTGGGTTTGAACACTGGCAGGTTTATGGCATTCACAACCTTCCTGGACAACCTGTTCCAGTATCTCACCATCCTCACAGTACAAAATATCTTCCTAATACCTAACCTAAATTTCTTCTCTTTCAATTTGTACACATTATTCCTTGTCCTATCATTACAGTTTCTGATGAAGAGCTCCTCTTCCGCTTCCCTATAGGCCCCTTTAAGATACTGGAAGGTTTCTGTGAGATCTCCACATAACCTTCTCTTCTCCAGGCTGAACAGCCCCAACTTTCTCAGCCTGTCATTCTAGGGAAAGTGCTTCAGTCCTCATAGGAGTTTCACGGCCTTCCTATGGATTTGCTCCAACAGTTCCATGTCCTTGTTATATTGGGGACACCAGAACTGCATGTAGTACTCCAGGCAGGGTCTCACTAGAGTAGAGTAGAGGGTAGAATCACCACCTTCAACCTGCTGGCCATGCTGCTTTTGATGCAGCCCAGGACTTGTTTGGCTTTCTGGGCTACAAGTGCGCACTGTCAACTCATATTGAATTTTTCATCAACCGTTGCTCCCAATATGCACTTTTTGCATCTGCATGTGTTTTTCAGAGCTTCATAAATCCTCACATGAGTGCCAGCATATCACAATAGTGCATTTGTCTCTGCTACTATTAGCTAAACAGGTTGGGAATAGAAAATGAGAAATAACAAATTTATAGTACTATCAGGAGAAAAAGTATTTATTATTTAGGTCAAATTGCGAGTCATTGAAAGATGGGGAGAAAAAGTGTGGTGTGGAACCAGAATTACTGGGAAGACTTGACGATGTTGTGCAATACGTAAATGAAAAATGATGTTATGAAATTTGGACTAATTCAAGGGATGAACACATATATTGATCTAGATGCCACAGAGAAACACATGAGACCACAGTGTCAATAAACTTGATGGACATTATTTAATTAGAAGACTGAATTCTTTGGCTAATATTTATACATACATGTACATTCACTTCAAAGTACTAAAAGAAATAAAGAATGTAAATCTTTGCAACAGAGAAAGAAGAATGTATGTCTTGTGAAATTGTCTATGTCATGTATGTTTACTGAAGTTTCTGAGAGGTGTTCTTGGAAAATTGGCACTTACTCTTTCCTAAAAATCCAACTGGAATCCCTTTTAGCCTGGGATTCTTTAAATAGGAAATACAAAATGTTATTTTAATTACAAAGAGGGTTGTAATGTCTGAAAATTGTCATTTTGAACTAGAGAAGAAAAGCAGATGAAAGGCAAGGCAGCTTTATTTGCTTTGAATTTTTTTTTTTTTTGAAAAGTAATTTGATTTGTTGAGCCACAATTTGAAGAAACCTGTGAAGTTGTAGAGCAAAATCAGAATAACTAAGGAAAAGCTAATATATAAAAATGCACAGTTGTTACCTGAAGGTTTAGGCTTGTTGAGGTGTGCCTCATCAGAAAAGGAAGCAGTGAAAATATTTCCTTGAAATACAGGCAGACAAATCTCAGTGTCTAGTCTGGATGTTCAAACCAGCCACACAGGCATTCAGATCTCAGGAATGAAAAAGACATCCAGCTGGTGTGGTATGCAAATCTTGATAATGGGTTTTTTAAGAAAGGTAAAAAGTTTTAGTTCAGATGCCTCAGTGCTGAGATAGTGCAAGTGCTAGACAAGTACAAAACTAAAATAGTTTAGTGCTAGTAGCATAGCCAATAGAGGCAATATTTAGCCTATTTATCCCGGCGATTTATCCTAGACTGAAGGTAAAAGAAGCTGACTGTCAATCCACTCAAACAGAGAAGGAATTTTTGCTCTGTGTCCAGGACTATGCAACATTTCTGGCATTAGTTAACATTTTCATTGATGAAATGAACAATGGAAAAAAGAATATCCTTATTACATTTGCAGACAATATCAAGCTGGAACAATGCAATAGAGGGCAAGATTAGTATTTAGCCAGGACTTTGACAAATTGGAGTTGAGATATGAGAAAAATAGGATGTGATTCAGTAAGGATAACCAAAGAGCTCTATATTTAGCCAGGAATGTCAGCTACATAAATGCAAGATGCGAAACAACTGGCTGCCTTGTGGTTCTGCAGAGAAGGATCCCAAGGTTGTAGTGGATCATAGCTGGACATGAACCAGCATCACAGCATGTAGTAAGGGAGACAACCAAAATATCAGACTGTATAAAGATTCATGTCTTTTGTAAGACATCTGAAGAAATCCTTCTGTTCATCTGCTCATTAGCACCACCTTAGCTGGAGCACTGCAGTTGGGGGACTATAAGACAGGTAGAGATTGTATTTAAAGGGAAGAGCAGTGAGCATAAGTGGAGGCTAGAAAATATAATGGATAAGGAAAGTTGTGAATATTGTAGTTGTTTAGTGTAGAGGAGGGAAGACTGATCAGGGATAACAGACTTCTAATGTTGAAAAAGCTACTGTGCAGTGGAGGGGAATGTATCAGTAGTGGAACAACATTATTGTGTAAAAAAATAATTGCCTTAAAATACAGCAAAAGAGACTTCGGCTAGACATTAGGAAAAACTTTCTAAGAATAGTGAAATACCAAGACAGATTGCCTAAAAGATTGTGCAATACTTGTCTGCATTGTTGGAGGCTTTTAAGAATTGGTTAAACAGGTATCTGCCAGGAATATTTTAACTGAGCACTTAAAAGTGAAGTGTACATGTATATAAAGATGTTCACAATGAAATAGTTACATTGGTGTTACTGAAACCACCTTGGTTCCAGCAACAGGTGTCAGGAATTCAGTGAGTGTAGCCAATTGTGGTGTAAGAAACTTTTATGATGATTACAGAGACTTGGAGTATGCCTGAGTATCCTTGCCATTCAAGCAGCAGCATGTGCCATGTGCCAGACAATGCATATTCTGCCTATTGCCCTGCTACAGTTCGTTAATTCTTTTATGACCTTGGGGATACTGTTGAGGATAGCCAGATGTTTTCGACCCATTCCTGGTCATCTCATTTCTACAGGATGATGTAATCCTGCCTGGAATACTTCTCTCTTTTTGACACAAAATTGCCAACACTACCTGAATGGGAAGGTGAAATGTTGGTGTTTAGATATCCCTGTCTTTTCTAAGTGTATTTATAGATTACTTCTCCGGGGACACCCCCTTGTCGCGGGGGAGAAGCTTGCATGCACTCATGAGGTTGAGAGCTATGCTGGTGGTGGTTTGTGCCTCCGGTAGGGTCTCCCATGCCAAACACGTCTCAGCTGAAGGGTCAGACAAAGCGTGTCCACGGGCGGGATGGGCTCACTAGCCCTTTCCAATAACCAATGGTGTGAAACAAGGTTGTGTTCTTGCACCAACTCTATTCACAATCTTCTTCAGCATGATGCTCCAAAGAGCCACAGCAGACCTGGATGAAGAAAACGGCGTCTACATCCAATATCGCACCGATGGAAGCCTATTCAACCTAAGGCAACTGAAGGCCCACATCAAGACCCTAAATCACCATGTCCATGAGCTGCTTTTTGCTGATGATGCCACCCTTGTTGCTCACACAGAAGCAGCTCTGCAGCACTTAACATCCTGCTTTG
>JAWWLZ010000118.1:85117066-85127878 GCA_035041345.1 Poliocrania exsul
GCTTCTGTATTCCCAGATGAACACTGTTCCATCTTTGTCAAGACACTGTAGTCTTCAGCTTTAAGATTAGCAATCTGTAAAGTGAGTTAAAAAATTTAATCAAAATTCTCCTCTTATGCAATAGCTACTAACCCTCTTAATTTAATTTATTAATAAGAATTTTTGGGCTATAAAATCATGGATGCTACATTGCTAGCCATGTTGTCCTAGCCAGCTATATCAACTCTGCCTTCCCTGATGTATGTAGAAAACAAATTATGTATTTCATAACATTACAATCATTTTTCCTCAAAAATTGCAACAAAATATCCACCAGTTAAGACCTTAGGCCAACTCTTTCAGTGTTTAATTCCACATCTGCCATCAGGCTGCCTTAAGCACAAGTGGCAAAACATCTTTTACAATTCTGGATTATTTTTATGCTATTCTTGAAATCTCTGACAGAACCCATGTCAAAATGGCCTGGTAAAAATGCCTACTATGACAGGGTATCAGTGATGGGACACTCAGACTGAGAGAGAATGTGCTTTAAACTGATCATGTTAAAGAACAGAACGAAAATAAGTCAATGAAAGAATAATCAGTGAATTCCAGTAACTTTGGAAAGAAATGAAGGCATAATGAAGCAATGTCACAGGAGCACTGAAGCTTGAAAGGAGTGTTGGGGGAGGCCTTAGAGTGGAAGGAGGAACAGTTGTTGCCTGTTCTTGTGAAAATAGACACTCAAACCCAGTTTTAATGAAGAAAGATATACAGGTTACCTTTATTAGAAGCTTCTAAGGGGCACGTCAGAAGGTGCGACCCTGTGACCAGGAATGTTACAACTTATGTAACTTCTTTAACAATTTACATATGAGATATTAACAACCAACCATGATCTTCATTTCTGTCTGTGCCTCACCCATGGGGGTCTTCAGGACTGCCCTCTGGAGATCTTCCAGGACCTCTAGGCCGCCTTCTCCTGTTTTATCTTCTTGCTATCTACAGATGGTTTCTCACAAACACCATGGCCTTGGCAGGGCATCAGAAGGCTTACAATTTTGTGGGAAAGAGCTTTAGTAACTGACTTTAGGATGTGGGCAACCTAGAAGAATCTATGCAACTTACGTGGTTCTAAAAATCTACAAAACACACTAAATCCTTAGACATCACAGTGATCCCAGTGGGCACAGCCAAGCATTGCCCCATGGCATCCCCAGCCCTGCCTGGTGGGGCACAGAAAGAGCCTGCACCTGTCCAGAGACCCACGGCGCAGTGGTGATGGCATGGGGGAACCCCTCCTTGGGGGGCAGTAGGGCACCTGCCCACAGTGCTGCCTGAGGGGGTTGCTGATAGCAGCAAGGGTTTGTGCGCAGCTGGGGCTCACATATCTCCATGTAGGGATCTGCAGTTTATGCTGTATAATCAATACAGATATATAGTTCACTGATGACTGGTTATTTATGTATCATTAGCAAATCAATAAACTGCTCCCATCTTGATTTATTTATAGTAGGTGAACTGAGCACTTCCCATGGAGCAGCCCCATATATCTGACTTTTTATCATTGTTTCCTACTCTGAAATCAATGCACCCCCTCCATAGCTCACATGATATGTTCCCAGAGGTAATGTTTTTTGTTTAGCTATATTGAACACATCTGGTTCCATTCCAACAATTTCAGAAAGTGATCTAGAATGTTTTATGGCTTGTTCTCATTACTTACTGTCATGACTATTTTTCCAAATTTTTATTTTTATCAGATAGATTTTATAATCTTAAAGTACTTACTAGTATTGGTCTAAGAACTTTTCTTATTATTAATCTGTTCTCTTTTACATATTATCTTTTAAAAGTATATGTTGAATTCTGACAAAAAGACAGGTTTTGAGTAATTTAAATTTTGTCCTGCTGTTACTGTGTAATGCAATACTGAAAATGTCATAAACTAATAAGTCAAGTATTGACTGAGAACCACCGGAATGTCATGTCTTCCAAGTATACTATATTGATGCTTTTGGAAACCAGGTTTGTACTGCTGTCAGTAAAGGTCACAAGTTTATTTCTGACAAGACCTTTGTCTATGGACAAGGTTGACTTATTTAAATTCCAGGATTTATCTTTATTTGCTTGTATCTATGAATCTATTTAAATTTCTTTACTTTAGCCTTTCTACAAGTTAGGCTAACTGATTTGTAATTCACAGGATTATTCATGTTATCCTGTTTAAATATTGGAACCATATCTGTAGTTATCCAATCACTTGGAATAGCTTCAGTTTCCCATGCATTGTTCAGAAAGCTCCCAGCTGGTTTTCTTTAGGCTCTTGGGTGTCAGTTATCTGGGCCTGTTGATTTGCAAATGTATCATTTCAACAGATGTTCCTTTATATCTTTCCTACACATGGTAAACTTTCTATTACAGCAGCAAGAGCATCTGGGATACATACAACCTTACGTTTATTTCCACATGTCTGTAGGACATTTTTGCATTGTTATTAATTTTTTTTTCCAGAGCTATCTAGATGGTTATGAACTCATAATCCAGTCCTCTCAATATTAGCTTTCATTCTGTTTCAGCAGGCCTCCAAAATCTCCTTTTAACTACACTGGCTTCCTACCCAGAGTAACTTTTTTTCATGTCCTTTGAATTGTGGTTTATGGGTTACCCCATAGGACTATATGCAGTGTAGTGCAATCCATATGTGAAGTAAAAGAGGTTAGGAAAGAGAGTTCAGGTCCATTTCTTTTCTGTGACATTTAGAATGTGCGTGAAGGATTTTTCTACTTAGTTACAGATAGTTTTCCACTGCATAATAAGCAGCAGAAAAATTTTAATGATTTTTGAAAAGGAAGTATATTTAATTTCTGCATGAAGTAAAGAACTTTTCTGTTTGGTTTTACATATTGAACTACAAGTTTTTTTCTCTAAAGAACTGAAAATTAACATCTTAAAAATGAATAGGCAAACTACTACTTAGAGAATGAATACAAGATACAATACTTTATCACCTGTGTATTAATCTAAATTGAACAGAATATAAGATTCAAAATAAGTGATTGTCTAGCAACAAGGCATGAGAAATCTCTGATGTGAGGTATTTATTGTGTTTTGAATAGCTTCCCAGTTACTGACACTGGTGATACTCATATGTCACATCTAACATGAACTAGCTCTTTTGACAGAATGGTTTCCATTATGTAAAGACAGTATAAAACAGAGAAGATATACAGCAGACAAAAGGAAAAGAGAATCCTATGACCTTTAGAAAAATGTGTTATTTATATACACTGACAAAGGTTGCTCTGCCACTGAGGACTGGAAAGGCAACACTACAATGAATGATAGGCACTATAGTTAATCTTGGACCTGCTAGGCCTTTAAAGTAAACAATCTTCTGCAGAGAGAAAGGACTTCACTCAACAAGCCTATGAGGTTTAAAGTGAAGACATTTTATTACATACTGCTCATGGTTTATGTAGGGTTAAAGCTACATCTTACTGGCTAAAAAAGGTTTTACACCACCACGCTAAAACCTTTAATTGGTTAAAACCCATATCTCACAAGTCCCATGTTTATATTATCTCATCCCAATGTTTTCAGGTCTATGGCTGGAGATCAGTAAGAAAGTTGAGGTGTTCTCATGAGAAAACTTCCAGGGAGTCAATGGAAGCTCCTAGGGAGTGACCCTAGCCTAATGAACTAACAGCAGGTGTGTGCCCTTGCTACTTGAAATATCTGTTTCGGTCTCACGGAGTTGGTGCATTTTCTGAAAGAAACTTCCCAACAGGCCTCTATGCCTGGAGGTAGACACTACCCATGGTAATGATGGGCAGTGCTGGCACAGCTTGAATAAACTGAACACACATAAATCCATGGGGCTGGATGGAGTGCAACATGGTGAACTGGCTGAGGTAGTTACAAGGCTGATCTCCATTGCCACTGTACAATGGCAAGGCAAACATTGCACCCATCTTCCAAAATGGGTGAATCATCCTCAAAGAAGGAGAAATCAGGAACAATGGACCAGTCAGCTTCACCCTGTAACAAACCATGGAGAAAGTTCTTCAGGAAGCCATGTCAGACACTGAAATCCCAACAGAATAGGTGGTTTAACCTTGAGGAACTTCATTTTCAGATGCATATATAAATTTAAAAATGTATTCCCTATTCTTTCTTTAGTCCCATGCCCTGTTCATGTTTTCATTGTCTAGCTTGTGGCAAACACATATGTATTTTATGTTGGAGTATGCACATTGGTCTACAGAATAAACCTGATAGAAATGTTGTGGATGATTCAGCTTTTGTCTCATCTTTTTTCAAGTATTTCCAACAACAGATTCTCATCTTGTTACACTGGATGTTACATTATTCTATGTTAATTATAGCCATCCTGTATTTTCCTCTTAATAATGATGAAACTCTGAAGTTGAAGGCTTAGCTCATAAGAACATGTTTACTTATATACTGTATTGTTGGGAAAATTACTCTACTGGACTGAGGACAGCATAGATATTTCATGGCTGGAGAAATGCCAACTGTACATTAGATGATTTTTCTCTTGGAAAGATTAGATGCACACTATTTCATTCCAACTTGATTTTCTTAATTTACAAAATTGGCAGTTGGGTCCCATAATAAAATGGGTCTGTTCTTTAAACACTTGGATTTGGTAAAAATGTTAGTATGATTTAGAGTTGGAATGGCTTCAGAGTCCTCATTTAACTGTCATTGTAGGCTTTATTTCTTTGATTATTATCATGTATTTATTTGTTTATTTGTTGCTGCAGAGGACATTGATTATATAGTTTGGTTTTGGCACACACAAAGTCATAAACTAGCAAAAATAGTATTTCAATTTAAAAGTTATAGAAATTCTATAAAAGTGCAGTGAATTTTCAATTTAATGTTTTAGAAAAAAATTAAATTGAAATTATGTTTGTGTTCATGTATTAGTTTAAAGGTTTTTAACTTCATTTACATCAGGTCACATTCTTCTGTGGGTTGCCCTCTTGCACTCTCTTGTCTACACTTAAAATTTGACTTTGTGTGGTCTATCATGGTCTTTGCTGAGAAGACATTTCCTATTTCCTGAGACACTGTGTATTGGAGATCAGCTTAGATATTTGAACTGACAAATCCTTGGCTTAACACTTAGTTCATCAAAGAACTTGAAACTATGATTAGCTGTAAGTGCCATTGGTTTTCATGGGACTGATCCTACACTGTTAAGTAAGCTCTCCTGCACTTCTCTTGAGTCTGTACCCAAGAAGGGAGAGCTGTACTTGGTTCGGGGAGGAAAATTGCGTGCTTTTCCCCTCAGTTAGGTGCTCAGGGTGATCCACATGCCAGGGGTGCTCAGGCATTTGGAGGGGACCTTGAAGAAATAACAAAACAGGCAGTGCTAATTTGTACTCAGTCATGAACAATTTACTGTGCAGTTTTGTAAACTCAGTTGATGATTTTGGTTCGGTAATTTTGGTGAAGATATATAACAGTGCACAGACTACCTACGGAAACTCCAGTAAGCCTGTGGAACCAGTGTGCTTGAATTACTAGAAAACGGTGCTATCGTGGCTGCTTCACAGCCCCTTTGCAGCCATTATCATCTCCTAAACAACTTTTGTTACCACCAGGTACTGGACATTAGCGCTGGTGCTAGAAGGCAGACTGCAATTTATAAGCATGCAAAGTTTCTAACGCAAAATTCAGCTGAACTTTATATCTCTCTTGGATCAGCTCTCTCTCGAGAAAATATTACTACCATTACATCAACATAGAAGCAGCTTAAGCATACATATCTGAGACTGCAAACTAAAACATGAAGTTATTTTTAGTCTTCAAAGGGACTGTTGTACCTATACTGAGATTCAGTATCTGTATAATCTCTTCAAATTCCCTGGAATTAAATCCCCAACATTCACTTACACCTGAAGGTCTCTGTTCTTTGACTTGCCTTTGCCTTGCCTTGCCGTCCTTTTTCTTGTTAACTAATTCACCTTCTAATGAAGACACATGCAGATTTAACAAAGGAAAGGAGCTAATGCAGTTGTTTGCACACCATCACTGGGCTCAGTTTTTTGCATGTTCTGTTTTCCTGCCCTCTGTCTCTTTTCAGCAGTTAACAAAGCACTGTGGAGACTATTTTTCAGTGAGCTCCTGTGGTTTACTGTAAGATCTATAATACTGAATAGTTTAATGTGGCAACAGTTCAGTAAGGACAAGAAAAAAATGCATTTAAGTCACATTCCTAGTTTCTGAGAAAATACAGAGGGGCAGAAGAAGGAAAAGGAATAGACTTATGTCTGGAAAAAGCTAACATACACAGCTAAGTCCCCTAGAACAAAAAACGAACTGTGTCACAGACATAGCTGAGGTTAAGAATAGACATGTTACATCATGTTTTGCACAATGCAGTAGTGAGAAAAGTGAGGAAATGAGGCCTTAGGAGAGGAATAAATAAATTACATCCATATTTTATAGAAAAGGTTAGACTGGAATCTCCTTAGGAAAAATCTGGATTGTGATCTGTGTTAGACATAGGTAAGGAAAGAATGGAAAGAGCTGCTCTAACACAAAAGAACAGTTGGGGTTACTGAAGACATAGAAGAAATTATCAGAATCTGAGAACACTCCAAGGTTTTTTTGCTTCTTTTTGTTAAGAGATTCTGTAATTGCTTCTGGCATATTAGCAATTATGGCAAGCTGTGTGGCAGCCTTTCAGACTCCAGGGTCTCCCTAAGCCCAGTGGGTAAAATGTGTACAAAACTCTGAACAGTTTTTTTTCCCCACATTAGACTTTATCCAACACTGTAATCAAGTTAGTCAAGAGAGTGAATTCTACCTTCAGGACTATACCTCCAGCTTCTTGTGTATAGCTTGTGGTAAAAATAAGGAGTTTAATTAGTTCTCTGAGAACACAGAACCTCTATAGGATGGGAGCTGCTTTCAGAAGTGATGTGCCATCCTCCTTAGAGAAAAGTGGTTATACAGAAGGACAGTTACCAGCTGGATTGTGTGGAGGACCTCCTAATCAACATAGCCCACAGGCCAGCTGAATGCTTAGCTTGTTTGCAGGGATTGAACAGTTGGTTCAGAAGCTCTTTCTTTATTTCTTGCCATTTATTGGTGGCTTTCATAATGAATAATCCAGAAAGTAATACTTAACCCATTAAACTATAGTAAGGAGCTGAGCTGGATGGCCTGTCAGCTTTTAAATCTTCAGATATGGTTTTGTAGAAACACCTGTTCTGTGTTTCCATTTCCAGCCTGGAGCAGAGAAATGGAAGGAAGGAGAATAAAAGTGTGCTTGGTGTTTCTTAGTTTGTTTAGGAAAAAAACAACATCCCAGAACTGAAAACAGACTGAAAGTCTGGAAGCAATTTAAACACTTTGGACAAATGTTGGGAAAAATAAACAATGTGCATGTGGGAAAAATGATGGATACTAGCTGATTGAGTTTGAAGCAGGTGTCAGGCAAAGATTGTAAAAGCTATAGCCTAGGGATAAAGGTAAACTGGGGATGATACAACATGTTGAAACCAACCATTACTTTAAGACTAAACAGAAGATACTGTATACATATATGACAAAATAAATTAAGGATGATTGAGTAAAATTCACTTTGTAATTTTTAATTTTTTTTTATGTTCAAATTAGCAACTATAACACTTTTTTTTTGAAGAGTGTTTTTCCTGTTGTGCAAAATAAAGTGAAAAATTATTGGTTTTATGCGAGGCTAAAATAAAAAACTACCTTCAAATCATTGCACAATCAATGAGACACAAAGTTACAGGAACAGACAATGGAAATTTATATACTTGGATCTATTTGTAAAGAATAAAAGAATAATAATCGGGAGGGGGTATTCTCTCTCTTTTTTTCTTTTTTTTTTTTTTGTCAGTTCAGAGGAAATAGTTTAATAGGTATTCTTCCTGTAACAATTTCAGTTGATCATTTCCTGATTCCAGATAGATTATGTGTTCTCAGTCCTCCAAAGTAAACCAGTAGAACTGTAGGGGATTAAGCTGTCAGAAATATAATTCTAAGTATAGGTAAAACCTTCTCATGTTGCTATTTTAATCTGAAAAAACCACTAGCTCAGACTACTCAGAAAATAAAAATAAATTTGAAACAGATATCAAGAAGTCACACACTTTACAAGTGTCCTGCCTCAAATGGCCTAACCAAGCCAGAGTCATTATGGCTGAACACTGTTGAGAGTAAGTCTCAGTTCAAAAGACAATGGGCATATTCGTAGAATAATAGAATCGTTTGTGTTGGAAGGGACCTTAAAGATGATATCATTTCAACCCCTCTGCCATGGACAGGGACATCTTCCACTAGACCAGATTGCTCATAGTCTGCATTGTTCCCATTTTACCACAATTTTACAGAATTAAAAACCCTTTTATAGTATCAAACGTCATATCCCAACCAAATTCATTGTGGTGTTATGATTGCTGCTATAAAATTCTTTTAGTTTTCACTCTGAATTTGGCAAATACAATAAAAGGGACAGCATCATTTGACTTCTAGTCACCAGGCAGTCCCATAGAAAGCTGTCTAGCCAGCAGAGTAGAGCTCAGAGCTTTTCAGCACTGGAAGAAAAATTTAAATTCTACCATTTTCCTTCAGCTGCCTAGAGGATGGTGGAGAAGGGTAAGCGATAGAGCTGAAATGGTACAGTGTGAAGAGAGACTGCTAAATACACTCCAGTCTGCCTACTGGAAGTTGCTGCTTCTGCAGCCAGCAGCTTTTCTAGGCTTCAGGCACAGGGCAAAAAGCCTCTGACAAATACATTTTGGTGCTGCTCAGTGACATTGTGTCTTTCCATATGTGCTGGTATAAATGTCACCAGTCCCACAGTTGTAACCCACAAGGATACAGTAAGGAACCAGAGAGTAAAACCCCTCCTGTGACTGCCTCCTACCCTGGTGAGATAACCTCTATTGGCTACTACCGGCACCAATGATGCTGGTTAATCTACTAGGAGTCTCCTCCAGGAAGAAGCGCTGTAATTCCCTCATTAGTACACTCTTCCATGCAAACCTTCACTTTAAACAGAGGGCTGAAATGGAGTTTACTGGTCCTTAATTGCTCTATGTGGTAGAAGTCCAGGACCTCACTAGGGTAGGGGAGAGAGATGGAAGGGGGAATGTCGAAGCATATGTTGCCTCAGGAATGACTTGAGATGTTCTAGCAGTTTTCTGGAACTATAATCTCTACTGCTTTTACCTAATTTATCTGGGAATATTGTCCAGAATACTTAATAGTCATTTTTTCAGACTGCATGCAAACACTCAGTCTGAAATCTGCTTTTTCATTAATGTTCTTGAAATATTTAACTTTCTATGCTTATCTTGATTGTCTGAATGGGATGTTCTATTGTTGGAACTCTGAGGGCAACTGATACAGTACGAATGGCATGTGATATAGTGTGTTCAGAAAAAATACAGATATTTGTCAACAAGCAGGTTTATCCTGAGTGTTTTTAAGTGTATTCCCTTCTGGAAAGGTGTGAGCACACCAGAGGGAAGAGTAGGAGTTGGAATGAGAAGAACTATGTTAAGAACCAGTATGGACTTGATTTTCATGCTGTCAATTTGCCTCTCAATCTGGAAGTCTTCTGGAAGGTATTTTGCATTCCGATCTCATTTTCAGACACCTATTAGTAAAGAACCTGCTGAAATAGGAATAAAAACTGGCAAAGCATAGGTAGAATGAGGGCCTTGGTCCATACCTTCATCAACCTAAGGAAGGGATTGGGTGGTTCAACTGCCTGCAATCACATGGGATGTATCGTAGGGAATCTCTTCAAAATCGTGTTCTTCAAATACCATGAAGAAGACACTGGTGTTAATACAATGACTAATTCCTTTATTTGTGTACACATGAAAAATTAGACCCTTCACATCTTTAGTTTCCACCAAATTCTTCAGGTTTTGATTGCAGAAGACTTTCTATAAGTAAACTTCATATAGTATTGGGCAAATGGCTGGCTAATTATGCATGCACATAAAACTGAAGGAGCTGGACAAGGAATGAAATATAAAGTTTGGAAATAATAAATCTCATTAACTCATTAAATGTGCTAATGAGTAATTCTAAATTATGTTACATATCAAAATTAGGACTATATTAAAAGGAGCATGAAAAAAATAGACTATAAGACACTTTTTTAAAAAAACATAAATAATGTTAAGTACCGTATGTGTAACTTTGAACTTCCCTGTCATTTTTCTGTGAACATAGTTGCGCATACAGAATATACAGTTATCATCTGGAAATGTTTGTATTTAAGTTCCATGTGTAACTATGTTAATAAAAATTCTAATCATTTACCAAATGAGTGATGATGAAGTAGGTTAGAATTAGGTTAGAGCATAGAGTTTCTGATGTTGCATATTCCTAGTACTCCAATAATAATCATTCCTTGTGTCATGTGAAAGGGAGGAGGGAGACAGAAATGCAAAGATTTCTATTCTTAACTGTATGAATAAGAACTTATTAGCAATAAGTGCTTCCAGACAATCAGATCCTTATGTTCCCAACACTGCCTATCGATGATGGACAGCACACAGGCTGGAAAGGTTTGTGATCTCTGATATGAAGCCACACTTAAGCCAGGGAGAACTTATCAGTTAAATAAGTGCTTCCAGAAAATTAGAGCCTTATGAACCCAGCGTTGTCTGCCAAACTTCTGGACAGAACATAGGCTGGAAGGATTTCTAACCTCTGCTTTGAAGCCACGCTCAATAGCTAGAAAAGAACTTTCCCCACAACAGCTCCTGAAATAACATTTATTAATACAAGTATGTGACAGTTATTGTG
>JAWWLZ010000118.1:85134199-85191161 GCA_035041345.1 Poliocrania exsul
AATAAATGTTATTTCAGGAGCTGTTGTGAGAAAAGTTCTTTTTTGGCTTAAGTGTGGCTTCACATTAGAAGTCAGAACCCCTTCCAACCTGTGGGCTGTCCATTAGTTGACAGCGTTGGGGAACATAAGGCTCTGATTGTCTAGAAGCGCTTATTGCTAATATTTCTCCCTGGCTGAAGTGTGGCTTCATATCAGCGGTCAGAACCCCTTCCATCCTGGGTGCTGTCAGTTAAAAGACAGACAGTGTTGGGGTACATAAGGATCTGATTGTCTGGAAGCGCTTCTAGCTAATAACTTTTAATTAATACCATTAAAACTAGAAATCTTTGTATTTCTGTCTCCCTCCCTTTCACGTGACAGGTACTAAACAACAAGATATTGGTAGTGAGGTGTTCGCATTAGACCTTAAATAGCTCAACAAGATTTTGTGCTTTTGGAGTCTTGCAAGATGGTGATTAGGGTTGAAGTTCATCTCACAAAACACAAGCCATCTAAAGCTAGGACAGGCACTCTTAGGCCATTGCCTAACCTCTGCCTGTTGTGAATGGAGAGACAAGCATGTCCACAGGATAGCTCAGCATGCAGACTCTTGACTTCTGTCTCAAGACAGGGTACACTGCCATTTGAAGATGACTGTGTCTATCCCACTGAACAGAAATACTGAGCAACCAGTACAAACAAGACTGCATTTTAGGCATAATTAAAATAGCATCAGTTTAATTCCCTTTTAAGAAACAAGGATTTATGCAACTACTTGGACCTACCATTTGCTCTGCTCAGTACCACCGTTCTCTGCTGTAAGTTTGATTGGCTATAATCCTCATAAATCCTCGTAAAGATTTCTAAACATGCAAATGGTTATTTATACACTAAGAGGCACTTTCTACTTACTTTCATGATGGATTTAGTGAAAAAAAAAAGTCTTTGCCCCATTGTTTACATTTTTGGGTGTTCACCAGGGATTGATTGCTTAGAACTAATGGATTTCAAGTGCGATTGTATTTATAAGGGTGGAGCTTTTCCTTACTCATTGCCACATGGTCCAGAGAAGGACCTAGGGCTCAACATTTTCCAAGGTTCAAAGAAATATAAAAAAAACTAAATAAAGCTGGTATCTAAACCCTCTCCTCTAAGTTTTTCTGTCATGCTCTTTGTACTAGCCTCTTGTGTGTTGGTACACAAAAAAAAGAAGCGGGTAATTTCTGTGTCTTCCTTACTCTCTCACTCTATCATTCTCACTCTCTCTCTCCTATTAAAGACCAGAGTACGGGTTTTTTTATTCAGGAACTGGGATCACCATGGATCTCTGCAGCAAAAAAATATTTTTATTCATTAATTCAGTGGGAGAAAGATCACTCTCTAAAACCACTGCTGTTAGCAGTAAGCAGAAATATTTTATGATGTGTGTGTTGGCATTAGGACTGTTACTGAAATAGGCTTTTAGGTTCTCTACATGAAATATAACATGAAGAATCCAGCTTTCCTTCAGTCATGCACACACAGCTACATTTAAAATGCTTTAAACTCTCAGACTTAAGAAATAATTTTGATTTTTATTGTAGAGATATAAACCAGGCCTGAAATATAACAGCAGGATTCCCTGGAGAGCAGAATGAGTGTTTGAAATGAAAACCCACATTCAGTGAGGAGTTCCAACACAAGTGCAAAGGGCCTTTTATGAATGAGATTCAGCATATGTCACTTTTCACACGCGCTTGGATAGAGTCCGGTGAAGAAGAATCCAGGCATTTGTTTTAGGCTAGCCTGTGAGAGAAGCTGGCAATGTCATTGCATAAGTGGAAGCAGTTGGTAATTCTCTGTAGAAATGCCATGTACCCTACATGCTACTGGCTCTTGTTCAATGGTGCACATGATTTCTTTTCTGAATATGATCAAAAGGGTTCTCCTTTCACTAAGTCATGTACAGTTTTCCTTTAAGGCACTGAAAAGTGTCTTTGACTTATGGCTGTATTTAAACTAAACAGACAAATGCAGCCAATTAAACCCAACACACACAACAGTTCTGACAAGTAACTGGCTAATATTAGATGAATAACTAGCAAATTATGGTTTTAATTTGTGCTAATGGATGTGAATGTGAGACCTTGATACCACTAAGCAGATAAGATAAAGCACAGGGTAATTTATCAATGTCATCTGACAAACAATATCCATACACTTAATTAAGACATGTGGTTATCATTGATTGAGTCTTACGAATAGTGTAGTAGGTTTTTAGAGTGAATACAAGGAAACACAAATTAATCAAACTGTAATGCTTGTTCAGTTTGCAACCTGAACTAGTCTTGACTCATAAGATGGAAAAATGATGTAAATGTGAAGGTAATTTCAGTTTTCCTTCATAGTAAATTTAACACAGACTTTCAAAATGTTAAATAAATGGTGAGAAAAAATATAACTCAATTTTCAGCTTCATGGCAATTTTGACTGGTTTGACTGAAAAAAAGGCTTCTGGAAAGGTAATATGACTTCCTAGGTTTTACTGATTTCAAAACACAAATATTTGGAATTGACTTGAAAAATGTTCTTAAGGGGAAAGTTAATGGTGCTTTGTGTTCCTCTTCCTTTGCTAAATAAACCATATTATCACTGAATGAAAAGCACAGAAGTTTAAAATTTCTGCAGTGTTCTGTCCAGCTTTTTTTCAGTTCATCATTGCTTGCAGGCCATCCTGCAAATAATAGCCTGATTTGATGTTATTGTTGCAGTAATTGACACCTCTAATGAGGCTGACTATTGTTTGAATTTTCATTTACAGCTAGAGTCTTGCTTAAGCAGCACCAGGCCACACACATAATAATTTAGAGGACAGGGATCACAGGTCTTTGACAGAAGTATTTTGTTTGCATAATTAAAAAAAAAAAATCTCATTTGTGTATCCTCTTCCACTTGAACGCCATGATAGAATGATGGGATGTTCTATCAGACTCTCAGAAGATAAACTACATTATTTATGTCCCTAGAAAGACACATGAAGAGAACAGGATGATGAGACTAGACTGGGAGCAAAAGACAAAGTATAGAAGGGTGAGGGTCAAAGACAGTAAGAGCAGGCAGCAAGGGGGGGCACTGAAGTAAAGGTAAAATAAAAGAGAGACTAAAGTCAACACAGTCATATAATCAGTCACAAAAGGAATTATTATTCATGAGGAAGAGCTTGCCAGATGAAAACTAGAGACTAGAACAATAAAGATTGCTTGACCAGGGCCAAAGGGACTCGAACAGTGTCATTACTGAGAGAATATTCATTGAAGTGAGCTGATAAGTGTGATTTGTGGTACTGTCATTGCACTCATGCCTTCTCAGACATATTAGAAGTCCCAGAATTCCATGTGTAATTTCTCCAGCCCAAATCTTGAAGTTTATCTAAACTGGAAAAAAGTGCATCCCTCCTTGGAACTTGTTAGTGTCTGTGAATGTCAGCTTCATGTTCATTATAATCTCCAAAATTATCATATCCCCTTTTATTTTCTTTTTTTCCAGTAGAGTTTTGCCAAGACTAAATGTGTATTTTCAGTAATCAAAAAAGAAATTGGTTTAAATCACCGAGTATTGCATTACACTGGGAGAAAGAAATGTAGACTTCAATTTTCACCAGCTCGCCAAAGTTCATAGTATGAGCATATATGAGTATGTGCAAGAGAATTCTGAGGTGATAACAGGATGCTATGTTAGTAAGAAGCGATCGAGTGAAGATGTACATATAGTCAAACTTTTGGTTTCACTTAATATTGAACTGACAGCAAATATGTGGCATTAGAGGCTGAGTAATATTTTGTTAACTAAATGTAAAGCTAATTTTTTCTCACAGAGATATCAGAGTACATTTAATTTAAATGGCATCATGTGCAAATAAAATTCAAATAGCTGAGACATCAAACAGAAAAAAGAATCCCTTGTAACATACATATAATTTGTTTTCTATTTTCACTAGAATATTCTTGAAAGATCATGAAAGATTGTCATGGTCTGCTAATCACACAAAATCTCTAACCATATAAAACTTCAGTTTCCCAAGTATCTTTCTAGAACCTGAAAGTCTGTACAGTTTATGGTGCTTTAAATTTCGTTTAAACAAAACGATATGATTGAAACATGTATGTTGAGATATGAGTTGAAAGTTTCCTTTCTCTAACTGCCTCACATAAGCAGATCAAAAAGCATGACATTTTCAGCAGTATTGGAAAATGAGTAAGACTTGAGAATAAATATTTAGATTATAATTATCTGATAAATGTGTCCAGACTGTCAGCTATGTGCTATTTGTATAGTGTCATGAGTGGTAAGTAATTATCTATGCCTTTAAAAAAAAAAGTGGAGTTAAATCTAAGGTAGTTTCTTGTTTAGTTGGACTGAGATTAGCACATGTTTTAAAAGGGTCTTTTTAAATCAGATTCTGTTTACTTTGCTTTTTTCCTCTGTGGGTCCCCATTCCTGCTATCAGTACAAGATAGGCAACAGTGGGTGACACGTTTGATATTCAGACTGACACCAGAAGCTGTCAGCCTGTGGAATTAAGTACTAGAAACACTGCAAAGATTGAGAGTGGTGAATAAGGTTAAAGAAATTCTTCCTTGCAGAGCCTGAAATGGATGCAAAGTCAAGTCCCAAAGAAGAAATATTTGAGGAAACCCATAGAAAACAAATTCTGGACAGGTTACTTGACACATTTGATGTCAGGATGTGGAAAAAATAACTCGATAGAAAGACACACTTAGATGAAACTTCTGAGGAATAGCTCTGCCTCTAAGTACAGTTCATAAAAGAACACTGCATTCATTGATGGGGCTGGCAAGCTGAGGGAATGGTTCTCTAAATGATTAAGCTCAAAATAGCTACAAGAAAAATGATCAACTACAGGCAATTTGACTTTTGGAAAACTATTTGGTAGCATGTATGTGACAGCTGAAGAGCAAATGAAGTTTGCACTAGGCAGGTGATAAAACAAAAAGGTGTGATCAAGAATTAGGTTGATTGAAAGACTGAATGCAATAGAAAAAACCCAGCCCTACACCCTCCTTTAAAAGGGAGGTGTGTAGCAGTGGCCTGGCAACCTTGATTTCACTGCAATTGCAAAAGTAAAGTAAGAAGGGAGAGAAAGTACAGTGCAACTTTTTTGTTTTCTATAATTTGACAGCATCATTTAGTTCAACATCTGTTATAAATATTTAAAGCTCCTATCCTAGGAAAAAGTTGAGACACTTGATTTTTCACCTGGTCAACTGTTAATGGCTTGAGATTATTTTAGTCAAAGTACAGCTCAGTTAAAAGGAGATCTTCAGGGCAAAAACTCTGAAAACATATCAAGGGGGAAAGAGTGAACTTATATATCAGCAAGGAATACCAAAAACCAAAGAGTTCATAATTCTGTTGAGCTAATGATATTTATCAACCAGTTAAATTCAGTGGACTATAATCTGGGAACTGGGAATCAGACAAAGTCCATTTTATTCATAATGTTAAATGACAATGTAAATAAATAATGTTAGTATCTTTTTTCCATTAAAAATCTTTGTGTGTTTTCATAAATTCAAATAAATTTTTTGTAATTATTCATTTTCCTGAGAAGAACACAGCTCATCTACAGAATTGTAGGCAGGTTTGGACTGTATTACATTTAAATTTGCAGTCTTTCTGCTTTTTGTTAAGCCTGCAGAAAAGGAACAGTGCAAAAGACAGTTTTGTTCACTTTGTTTTTTCATTTTTTGTATATTTTTGTGCCGCACCCTCTCTATTATTATCTATTATATTTTTTAAGAAAACATCTGGACTATTTGGGCAATTAATAGAAAATATTGTAGGAAAATGCAGGTACTTATTATCGTTAATAAAGGAAAGTGGGATCAGAAAAAAAGAAAAACCCTGATAACATACTTAGCTGTAGAAATTTAATCAAAGAACTTTTAAATCTTTCAGATAAAGTATATAAACCCCTAAAAGCATGTATTTATAGAAAATGAGACAGAGCTATGCAGATGGCCTTGAAAGATCATTTGTTTCTAATTTATATCATTTCAGGAAAGAAGAAAACCAAAGACATTCATCAAATAATGAAAATGTAACCATACTTTATGTGATGGAAATAGAACTAAGGGAACTGGAAAATGGTGGACTATCCTGAGAGGAAATAAAAAACATGAATGTTTTGCCATGCATGTCATATGGAAGACAGTAATAGGGAACAGCTCTCTCTTTTCTCATTGTGTAAGAACTAAGATCAGAAAATATTAAATAACTAATTATAATCACTGCTTATAAAAGGTAAGAGGAGAAAACTCAAATTAGTCTTTACTGACAGAATGGAAAAGTTTTATCTCAGGGTTGTAAAAGGACTGGTTATAATGCCTTTACAGACTATACAGTCAGCTGAGGCATTTTCAAGAAGCCTGGTGTCTAAAAGATCCTGACTTGTCAAAGCAAGTGTTTCTGAGAAAACTGAGTCCCACTAAATTTCTTAATTAAAACAAAAAAAAATTAAAATATATAGATATTTTGATTGAACTTTTGATAAATGATGCATGCTGTTTTCATTATTTCAAGTGGCACTTTCTTCTGAAAGCAAGTTAATTATAGTAACAGATTAATAAACTAAATGGCAGTTGGTATTTTGCCAGCTCAACCTAACTCAGCATGTCAAACTTTTGATTGCCCAAGTTGTTTCTGTTTTTATTGTAAAGGTTGTTTCATCCTGATAAAATGCACTGAAATTCTATTGACAGCAAATTGTCATCACCTACTATTTTTGTCATGAAAATATTAGATTATAATTTTATGTTTAAAATATACTGACTATTTTTATTTCAGACTAAATTTCTTAATTGTCATACATATGCATCTCCATTTTTATTCTGTTCTCTGATAAGAAAAGTTATGTATCTCAAAGCTTCATTACTCCATCTCATCATCTTGAACAAAGAAATTGGCTTTATACTTTGGTCCCAGTGAATGTATAGAAATAGAATCATTTAGGTTAAAAAAAAACCCCTTAAGATCATCGAGTTCAACTGCTAATCTACCATTGCCAAGTCCATCACTAAACCACATCCTTAAATATATATTGGAGTGCAGTGGGCCTTTTGCTGAGAAAATGAACCAGCAAGCTAAATATTTAACTCTGTTGACATTTATCTTGACATTTGCAGCTGGAACAATCACAGGGACTAAGGAGAAGAAAGATGGTGTCAATAATAGAACACAGAATGTCTTGGGTTGGAAGGGACCTTAAATATCATCTAGTTCTAACCCCCTGACCCACTGCCACTCACTAAATCAGGTTATAATAAGACAGGTTACAGTAGATACAAACATGTTGTGATACATGACTTTGAGAGATCAAAGCTTGTTTAAGTACCAGTGGTGACATAATTCCTTACCATGCCATCCCAGATGGACTTATTAACACATGGAGCCAGGAAAGCTGCGTCTGAGTGGTCAGTAATTCCCTGAGTCCTTCTTCTTGCCTTTTTTGAAGTCTGAGGGGATATTTGCCATTTTCCACCTCTTGGGCACCTCTCTGATCCCCACAACCATTCAGAGATTATAGTGAGTGGCCTTACTGTAATGTCTGCCAGCTCTCTTGTGGATGCATTCTACTGGGGCCCATGGGCTTGTGAATGTCAGGTTTGCCTAGGTGCTCTCTAACCCAATCCTCCTCGACTAAGGGAAAGTCTACTTTCTAACATTCCTGTATCCTGGTCTCCTGGGTCAGAGATTCCTGAGGGCTGGTCTTGTCAGTGAAAACCAATGCAAAGAAGGTGTTCAGTAATTCTTCTTTATCTGTATCCTTTGTTACCTTGGTCCCCTCCTCCACTTAGTAACAGGTTTATATTATCCTTAGTTTTCCTTTGGTTATTGATGTATTTGAATTAATTCCAGATGGGCCTTGGCCTTCCTTGTCTCAATTTTACTTACTCTGAATACCTCTCTATGTTCATTCCAAGTGGCCTGACCCTGCTTCCATCTACTATGTATTTCCTGCTTTACATTTGAGTAATTGCAGGAGTTTTTTATTTCTCCATACGGGTCTCTTGCTCTCTTTGCCTCATTTCTTTCTCATTTGGTGCATCATTCTTGAGCCTGGAGGAAGTGATCTGCAAATATCAACCAGCTCTATTGGATCTCTCTTCCATGCAGGGCCTATTCCCATGAGATTCTTCCAAGAAGATCCTTGAAGAGGCTAAAGTGACCTCTCCTGAAGTCCATGGTTGTAATCTACCTCACTGCTCTGCTTCCTCCTCTCCTGATACCAGACTTCACAATCTCATGGTCTCTACAGCCTAGGCTGTGTCCAAACTTCACATCTCCTATCAGGTCTTCCCTGCTAGTACAGTCACAGCACACCATGCCTTGTGACAGGAAGTTGTCATCAGGGCTTGCATTGTATTGCTTCACCATCAGATCTCACTTTACATTTTCAGCTGCTTGTACTTGTTTAAGGTATTCCCTCTTAAGCCTCCTTTTGATATTAGGGAGGTTGCCATAGTTATTCTCTTCCCACACCTTCTCTCTGTTGTGCCTGGCTATGTCCCTGTCTCCCTTCAACTCCAATTTGAAGCTCTGTCTCTACAAGCCCTACCAACTCCTGACTTATGGTTCTTTTTCCCCTTTGAGATAGGTGGACCCCACTTGTTGCTTGAAGAACAAGTTCTGACTGCACCTGGTTTAGGGTGTCAAAGCAATTTTTGTAGACTCAAGTGCTTCAGAAGCACATTCTGATCTTTGCACTTACATTCTGCTCTAGGCAGACTTCAGTCTCCTCATCCTTAAAACTCAACTCAGTCACCTCCATTAAAGTATTGTCAGAAGTCATAAAATATGACAGCCAATCAATCCATCAGTCTGTCTGTGTTTTTCGATGGGTTAATCCTAACTGGCTACCAGGTGTCCACCAAGGTCACAGCTCCTGTTATGACCCTGCTGCAATGTGGGATCTGTGAGTGTCCTTGAGGGCATATCCCTCTACTGCAGCGTGGGGTCCTCCTTATGCTGAGGTGTGGAGATCTGCTCTACCATGGACCTCCATGGGCTGCTGGGGAACAGCCTGCCTCACTATGGTCTTCCCCATGGGCTGTAGGGGAACTTCTGCTCTGGCACCTCTCCCTCTTTCTTCACTGGCCTTGGTGTCTGCACATCTGTTTCTCTCACATTTTCTCACTGCTCTGCCACAAACATCATTCAGTGTCTTTTACCCTTTCTTAAATATCTTATCAGTGAGGTGCCACTGGTGTTGCCAAGAGCTCATCTGTGGCCAGTGGTGGGTCCACCTTTGCGCTGGCTGAAATGGGCTCTATGTGACATGGAAGCAGCTCCTGGTCTCTCCTAGAAGGGTCCACCCCTGCAGTCATCCACTACCAAAACCTTGTCACACAAACCTGATACAGCTTTTCAGCCTAGATCGCCATAAACTCAGGAACGTCAAGGTCCAGGGTTTAGCTCCATCTAAACTGTGATTTCCAGATAATTCAGGAGGAGCTGAAACTCTTTCCAAAATCTGATGTATTAAGGCTCAGATGATTGCTAAATCAGCTGGAAAGCACACAGTTCTCTGCAAAACTAACCTAGTGTAATGACCTGGTTTCATCCAGATATATGATATTTGGTGACAGATATTTCTCATTGCACAAAGCTGTGCTTTTTGCTATTGATATAAGAGATGAATACCACTGGGCAGAGACTCATTACAAGTTCCACAGAAGTATGATGCTTATGTGAAATTGAATGCCATGACAAGTTGAGCTAAGGATACCACAGAGCTACAGTTATAGCTGCCAACTAATAAAAAGCTGGAGAGCATTCTGTCACATTACATCAAGATTTGGAATAGATTTTACATTCTTGCTTACTTTCACCCTCAAGCAGTACCCAGCTTAGCCATTCAGGCCTTAACAGGAGTTCTATACATTTTTCTGACACCGCTTGAAGCAATCTTAATATTACAGGTGAATCAAAAATAACTGGTCCATTTAATACTCTGCTGTCATGTACATTATGTTACTTCTTTTGTTTTATTTCCCATATTAATATCACAAAAAAACCCCACATTTTCTGGTAGTGGACTTACATTGCAATTCTGCAGGCCATGCTGGAATGAATAATTGACAATCGAAAGTGCAATTTCTTTTCTTTACTATTTTGACATTTAGTAGTTCCTCTTTGGCCATTACTTCCAAAGTTTAGAAAGAGACAAAGAAGAGAAAGTTTAAAATGAAAAGCAGTGGGTAAACTTAAAAAAACAGCTTAAATATTTTAGCTTTTTCAGTTGAAGGATTGCTTCTGTAATTGGCTTGCATAAGAGGAAGAGGAGTAGAAACATCAAAATATGATAAAAATCAAATTCAGGGTGAAGTCTACTGCTTGACTTAGCAAAGAACAGACTTTGCAAGTGGTGTGTAAAATTTGTCAAGTTTTGAATTAGTTGTGAATATCATGTTTGAAAGGGAGTTTGCTTTTTGACTGCTTCATTCTTGTGAGAGGAGACTAAAAAGCAGAGAATTTCCTTGCTATTTACTTATGAGAACATGCATATTGCAAGACTTTCTTATGCCATTTTAATGTTTATTCAAATCGCTAACTCTTCTGCTCCCTTAGGCCTGCTCTGCACTCATCTTTCTAGGGAAAGGTGGGACAGAGGTGGGAACTATTGGATACAATTTGTTTTCAAATTGCATCAAATTGCATGAAAACTGAGTTTTCAAAGTTTTTTTCCCTTTCCTCTAGAAAATTCTGTAAGAAAAGAAAGAATTTTTAGTATACCTGGAAAGCTAGTACATCTGTTGAATGGGTTCAGAAACAAACGCCAAAATAGAGACTCATGGAGAACACCCATCCAAGAGCTCCACCATTTAAAACAATGATCTCAGCTCCTGTGTGTCCATTAATTCTAGAAAGCATTTACCTTTAAGCATTCAGGTGCAAACTATGCAGTGTGTTCTTGGGGAAAAAACAGTCTCCCCCTCACTCTAATAAACAGAATCCTCTAGTGGATTGTTCATAGGCACAGCTTCACCTGCATAACCTTCAATTCCAGAATATGAATATCTCAGTACATTATCTTTCAGAAGCACTGAAATAAAACCAAACCTAATGGACTTTGTTCTCTGTCTAAAAATTAATAATCTACCATCAATGGGTAAAATGACGTAGGGATATAACCCAGTCTTTCTGTACTTAGAAACACATTTGGCAGGAGGAAGGAGTGCACAGACCAATTACTTTGGAGTATTGAATTCCAAAACATTTGTTTTTTGACTTTCTTTAAAACAGTTATTTTAACCTTGTTTAACATCTGAAAGTTTACCTCTAAATCCATGTGTTTCAAAATAGTAACAGTAAAAGAATACTTTTAATCAAGATGAAACCAATGACTATGGTAAATGTGGTAATTTTGTCTTTAATTCCAAATCAGAAAATGTCCAGCTCTGGTGAGGAGCCCCAGTATGCCTTACAAACCACCCTTTTCAAAACTTTTACAGGAAAGATGAGGAAGATGTCTTTTTTTTACATGAGAGGTTTAGTATTGCTTACTTTTCCTGTTATCCTATTGCTGCAATGCTCTTCTTCCATGGGGAGCTAACGCATTCTCCTACTGAAACAGTAGAAATTCTGTGAATTTTTATCCAGAACATTTCATGAAAACATTAAGTGATCAACTATATTAATGTCTTCAAACACTTGCTGAAAATTTGGCAATTGGATGCCTATGATTATGGATCCCTTGTGTCTTCAATGGGTAAAGGATCATTTCATGAACATTGGTGCTTCAATTTTTTCCATCCTTTACCTTTTTAATTATGAAGAAGAACAAGCAAAGAAAGAAAAGAAGGAAGCTGGAGAAAGAAGACAAAATGCAAATGACAAGCATTTAGTGCTGTACAAAATTTAAACACTTGCGTTTTAAAGTCTTTCTATTAACAGAAAGTTTATAATTTTTCAAAGCAACACTGAAAGTAAACCTCAAATTTTCCTCTCCTGAAAACGAAGTGTTAATGAATTTAGATGGCTGTGGCTTCTCAGATACTTATGCAATTTGACAACGTTATCCCTCAGCTGGTATTTATGAGTTGCATCCTGCTCTGGAACTCCACACACTGCTACCAGCTGTCTTAAAATGAGGAGCAGTTTGTCACTGAGTTCCAGGACAAGGGCATGGAGAATATCCCCAGCTCCACTATAGCACACATCCTTCCCTGTCAGCTTTTGTCCTTGTCCTCTATCAACCTTCACTGACCTCAAAAATTTCTGGGGCCTTTGGGCTTTCTGATCCCACTAACAGAACAAAACACATATATTCTGGGTAAACTCACAGAAGTTGGAAGATCTGCCACATCTCTTCAGCTACAGACAGAGCTTGCAATGCCTGAGGTAGGTTAAAGCCTGGCTGCAAAAGTACAACTGCATCCTCACAGCACAGCAACAGCAGATTGACACAGCAGTGAAAGGCATCATATTTTGATTCACATACATCAAGTTGATATTTCTGTGTCTTGTAAAATACAGTGTGTTAGGTGGAAATAGTCAGCATGAGATACTAGAAGTTGTTGTGCATGTCAAGGAGGTGTATTTTGTCCTAGCACTAGAAAATTTCCCACTTTATGGTTGTAGCATAGATGAATATTCCTGCTTGACAGAATTTCATGTTTGGGTGCCAGTAAGGAATATTTTATGTGATGTAGAGGCAAACCCCAAGCTTAGGTGTTTGAATGTGTTTTGATGTAAACCTGTATCAGTGATGCATTAAGTAGTAAATAAATAATAGTAAATAGTAAAATAACTAGTAAAAATATCCATAAAAGTAAGACAGAAAGATCCCTTTACTGAAAAAGTTACCTTGTTAACTGTATCCAGTCAGATTTATTTAGTGAGTAGGACTCTCTATAATGTACAGTCACTTGTAATAATATCTGTAGGAAAGAGCCTCAGAAGAGAAAAATTGAAAGGAGCACAGTTTCTGCAGTAAATGTGTACCTTTCACAATAGTACCTATTTTTCCTCGCTTAAGAATTTTGTTGCATTTTTCAGTCATGTATGTCCACCTTTGGAGAAAAATTTTACAGAGCAGAGGACTTCAAAAACTTTATTAACTTCTGTTCTGGAGCTCAGACTCATATATTTAAGGTGAATCATAGAAAAGATGATACCACTGAATATTCTTTGGATTATCAATTTTGGTTTTATTTTTATGTCTTCAGAAGGAACTGTTTTACAGCCTTAAAAATTAGGGCAATTAAACTGTTATTTAATCCTCCAGGTTTTTTTCTGCTGTCACTAGTTATAAAAAGCTGCATCTTTGTTTTAGATGTAAAACTCCAGTACAGAGTATAATTGAGTTGGAAGCTTCACATCCCTTTTGGTTTTACCGTGTAGCCTAAGCAGAACAGAAAAATGAAATACAACTTTTGTTATTGCATTTAAAACAGGTTATTTCCTTTTTGTTTTATTTCCTGATCTGGTTTTGCATTGTGGCTTGTGGTTTGTATTTTGGATTCCTTTCAAAATAAGTAGAATTAGTGTTGGTGTCCAGATAGGTAATACTGTCTACCTGAAGGCCTTTTTAGAATATCACATGCTAATAAATAAATAAACTAAAAATATGTGCTGTGCAGGTGTTCATGTCTACCTCTGGCTCATGAACAAAGCATAGAAGACTCTCAGCAGTATGTTCTTGGGCTCTGAATTGTAAAAGTACAGGTAAGTAAAGCTTAGATTTTCATATTTTCTTCTTAATTCTGATACTAGACACTTTTGAAACTTCAGTTGTAGAAAGATTGACTCTTAGACACCATTTCCAGAATGCCAAAAGGGATCACTTTGATAATTTAATTTGACCTCTTACATCACTGAAGTCATAGGCCTTTTCTACTTTAAACTAGAACATGGATCTCAGAGATATACCCATAACTGCTTTTATAATTGTTAAAATATATTACTCTGATAAATTAGCTTTAAAAAAATTGTCCATCAAACAAGCCTTCAATTTTTCCCTAAGCTGATTTTTTTTAACTTTACAATCGAAGGACTGTTCTGGTGCTGCAGCTTTCTCTGACAAAGAATCTTCTATTGAAAGATATTGGTCCATATAAATACTTTTATAGTGTAACTGGTACACTAACTTTCTCTTATTTATATTGGTCTTCAAATTTTGAATTGTAAAATATAGTGTCCAATCCTCCAGGCATTCCTCTGTCTTTTCCTTGAATAATTTTATATATCAACATCTTTCCTTAAATGTGTGTACTGATTTTGGCCAAGATAATTTTCTTCATAGCAGCCAGTATAGGGCTATGTTTCAGATTTTTTTTTAAAACAATGTTGATAATATAGGGATGTTTTCATTATTGCTGAGAAGGTCGTAAGAGTGTCAAGGACTTTTCTGCTTCTCCACCCCATCAGTAAGCAGAGGGACATCCCAACTGCCCAAAGTGATATTCCATATCTTATGGTGTCACGTTTAGCAATTATAGCTCAGGAAGGGCATGAGAAGGAAAGTGGGATGTTTAGAGTTCTGGCTTTTGTCTTCCCAAGTAACTATTATATGTGATGGAGCCATGTTTCCCTGCAGATGGCTGAACAGCTGCCCACCCATAGGAAGCAGTGAATGAATTCCTTATTTTGTTCTCCTTGCATGTGCCACTTTTTCTTTATTAAACTGCCCTTATGTCAAACGACAAGTTTTTGCACTTTTATTTACCTTTTGATTATCTCACACCTCACTGGGGACGGAGTAAGTGAAAGGTTATATGTGGCTTAGCTATCGATAATATTCCAACTGGACTAATACCTGTGTGAGATGTGAATGCAAGGTCATCTCTCTGTTGACACACCATTGAGAGCTGAAAGAATTCTGAAGTAGCAATTCTGTGAAGGACAAAAAGAAGTTATATACCAGTTCTGACTCTACATGTGCTTCCTTTTCCTTTCTCTACTTCCTTGGTAATGAAGAAAAAAGGTCCAGTCTAGAAAATAATCTGTTACAGTTCTGTAAGACATGGTTGACATTTTTGATATGCAGATATGAAGCATGATGTCATGTTTTAAGTTTATGTCCTGCCCTCCAAAAACTTTGTGATTTAAAATTGCCTACAGAAAAGGAGATCCTGTCCTTCATAGTGCAGCCATACTTTTTAGGAATTGTGTGGTCAAAAGTAGATGACAGTACAGTAGAGGCAATATCAATACCAAACAGATTTTGCAGTGAAGAAAAAAATTGATTTTGAACAACGCAATTGTTGAAGGAACGTTGTGTAGGTAACTAATTTAATCACAAAGGTTCATGATTGCACTCAGTGTAAAATTGGATCAGTAAAATGGTATTCAGTTTTATCTGGTCCATTTTGTAAAAATGTAGGTAATTTGCCAAATACAGGGTGCCTGCAGATATTCAGGCCACCTCTGGGGTGAAGCACTGCAACCACTTCAGACAGAATATACTCCAGCACTTCACAGGAGTTCTTCACAGGCTGTGAAGAAAAAACATTATATCCAGTTGAAACTGAACTAAGAAAGTTGAATTTACTTATTTGAATTAAAATCTCTTTTTCCTTCAGATGACACATTTCACACTGAGGGAGCTTGTGTCATAGATTCAAAGAGAAAAGAATCAGTCTAACTTGTCAGCATTGCTTTATGCTGTACACATGATACTCCATTGAGATTTCTGATTCTGTAGCTAACCAGATTCAACGCTGCTGAACTTATGAGTTCTGACAGAAATGTAGTGTGATTGGCATATCTGTGAGTTATTATTATAAATTGCAGGAAATTAATGTGTCAATTTTCCAACAGCCTGGGTAACTCCTTTATTTCACTGTAGTTCCTATTTCATACTGTTCCCAGTAAGCCACGTGGATGTTTCTGTAGAATGTTTCACTTCTAAACCTGAAGTACTGCTTTGTTAGTCCTCACCAAAAGTGCATTCAGATCATGATGCCATGTTCTACTTGCCACTAGCAGAAACACTGCTGTTTTGAATGAGCTGGATCACTATCAGTACTCAGTGTTACAATGCTAAGTAACTACTTATTTATAATAAAACATTGAATTGCTGCCTGAATTCTGGAGGAGATTAAGAATCTTATGATTTCCATTTAATGAAATTTATTAAATTAATAAAATTCCACTTGGCTAAGCTGGTCTACTGAGGCATGCAGGTACAATAACTCCACTGCTGGTGGCTCAGAAAGAATGTCTGGATCTCAAGTTAGCATGGTCCTATTGTCAGCCATGACATCAGCTCTGGTAATATCAATATCCTCTATAACCTGAACCTTTTCAATGCTACAGCAGGAGAGTCTGCTTAAAAAGCAAATCTTTTAAATGACTGGGGTAGCTTACTTTTAAATAAGAAGAACAATGTTGAAAATGGGCAGAGGTCTATTTTGTGAAATAATGACATCTTTCAGTGAGGGAGAATATATTTCAACACCTTAGGAAAAGACTTCAGGATTTATTAAAATATTGAAATCACTAGTGTCAGAGTCCAATCAGTGTGCTGTGACAGAATGACATAAATAACTTTTTCCTTATCCTCTAATTTTTGTTTCTCTTAAATGTGTTAAGAAATATTTTAAAGTTGGCTTTGTTGGTCTGTAGAGCTACAGCAATGTGTATTGTTTTTTAATAATGTTTTCACAAAACTGGTACAAACTCTTTTGTAAGGAGACCAAAATTTATTTTAGAAGCTGATGTAAATTTAGTGGAAATAAACTACTGTCATACTAATGAGGTATTTGAATTCACCCTGTCTTGTTTTTGTAAATTAATGGAAAGACCTAGATAGATAGATAGATATCTAATTATCATCTTCAGTCACTGAGGAGAGATCAACATCACCAGAAAGTGATTCATCACTTGTAAGAATTGGAAAGATATGCAGGAGAAATCTGAGTCTGGCTTGCAGGTACATGGATATGAGTAAAACTATTTTACATGATACTGTAGATTAAGTTGTGCAACTTATTTTGTAGGCAAAACCTCTGGTAGCTTCAAAAATAAGATAAACTTTCAAGAAGATGTCAGTGATTTAAAATACTGGACCACAAAATACATCCCCAAAAATGACAGGCAATTAATGCAATACAAATAAGAATAATATTCGAGCAATATATCATATATCAGCAATAGAAAGGAAGAGGGTCCAAGGCTGCATGTCTGCAATGGGAAAAGACTTTGCATTGATAATCCCTGGAAAACACTAATGCGAGAGAATCAATTAGACCTTGTTTTCTTTCTTGAAAGCCATATTTGGAGCAGAACTATGGATGTGATGAAAACTTACTGCTGAAGCTGCAAGTAGTGATAGCAAAACAACCAGAAGGTTTGAGGAAAACATGAGAAAAAAAACCTCAAGCAGATCAAAGCATGAAGAATATATGACAGGCTTGGATGGGGTACATGGAATTTGTTCTTTGAAAATGTTGGTGTCATCCCTTTTCCTGTCTAATTGTCTCACTGTCTTCTCTGTAACTTCCGTCTATAATTATGGCAACTTGATGTTGCCATGGAACACTACATAACCACTTAGCTTTGAAGGAAAAAGTGAGACAGAGAGACAGAAAGACAGGGCATTTATGTAAATGCTCAGTTACTCTGAATGACACTTTTGTGAATTTTTCTTTATAGGTATGTTACATGAAAGATGACTGGTTTGTGACATGTAAATTCTTATAATAAACACACATAATCTTTTGGATTGAGACTGTTCATTTGAGATATTCCATTGTTTCATATCTATTCATATAGTAAAGGACAGCACACTTTCTGTCTGGTTGTTTTCATAACTTTCATGCAACCTGATTAAATAGTTATAAAATTTCTGTGTTTACCGAGAAGGAAAAATCACAAATGCTGTGATTTGGCATATGTCATTCATCCATTACAGCTGGAAAAGGTTATCAAACTTATTTCAGCTGATTTGATATATTGTCCTGACTGGTGATTCATTGTAAGTTAAAAACATGTGCTTATGTGGCATTCAAATAAAACAATCCTAAAAGATAAATTTAGGAGATACTGGAACAGGAGACCAGTGATCAGTTACTCTGTCCATAAATACTGCCATGTGGCAGGCAAATGGTGTGTGCTCCACTTAATGGACTTCACCCTGTCAAGAAGTCTGCTATGTATGAAGATCTGCTTTATGAGGGGAAAATAGCATTAGCCACGTACTGTGAGTAATTTCCCTTTAATGTTTTTCCATAGAGAAAATTCAACACATCAAATGTCAAACTATTTGCAAGGTAAATAAACAAGCACATTTAGAGCAATGAAAAACAGTCTTGATGGCCTAAAGTATACATGAGTGTTAAAAGCTGTACAACTATGTTATAAACAAAAAAAAAATGCTTTTATAAAAACTTGGAGCCTTTTATACTTGTCTGCTTGGTGAGCAAAAGGAAAATTAATATGTCCAATTCAGAAGCTGATTTAAGGCAAAAATATTCTTATAAAATTAAAGCTTGCAAAGCTGAAAATAAACCTTTAGTAAGAGGAAATGAAAAAAAAATTTAAGCTCAAAAATTATATTTAAAGTGAGAAAATTGGATTAGAAAGGAAGATGAAACATTCTTTTGCACAATGTCTACCTCTTATTTGTACTGCTTTATATGCCTTCTAATCAAGGAACGTGAGTCCTTCAGGTTTATCAAGCAGATAGAAATACAGTAAACAAATATCGTTCTTTGCATTCAATAAATTAATTTATATTTCTAGACTGCAATATAAGCATCTGCTGGGTAAATAAGTTGTGGTTTTTCTTCAGTTTAGGA
This sequence comes from Poliocrania exsul, assembly GCA_035041345.1. Classification (NCBI taxonomy): domain Eukaryota; kingdom Metazoa; phylum Chordata; class Aves; order Passeriformes; family Thamnophilidae; genus Poliocrania; species Poliocrania exsul. The sequence continues at coordinate 85,152,982 of JAWWLZ010000118.1, forward strand.
TTTTTGTTTATAAGCAAAATAATAGTGTCACAGTTTAAAGTACAACTATGTACAGAAGAAATGATATCACTGTGTTTTGTAATTAATTTCCCTCAGTTTCCACACTCCTCATTTCTCAATACTAAGCTAGTTCAGTTTATAAGACAGAAGATCAATATTTTGTAATACCATGATTGCAAATTGTATTTACAACCCCAAGAGTTAACATTTCTTCTCTCTCTAAATGTTTTGCTGTTGGTTGGAGTATACTTAGCAAACTGGTTGTTGTAGAAACAGAAGGGAGTATAAGTTTCTTTTTCTATGAACAAACTCATCAGTGATACTGAAAACTGCCAGTTACAAAAAAGTGAATGTAGAAAATGAACGGATATATGGAGTATCATAAATAGGAAATGGTACTTTATTACTTGTTAGCCCACAAAGGTGTTGCTTGGTGTTTACCAAGCTCAGTACATTTGGCCTGTAAAATTAGTTTGATTAAGAATGTTAGAAATTAAAAACAGCTAAATAACAGAATGACAATTAGTTCTGGCAGAAGATGTCCATTTCTACATGATGATATTATTTGAAACAGAAACAGGAGCAGTTAATTAGCAAATAGCATTCTGAGAAGAAATTTAACAGATATAGCCTTCTCAGCATGAGTGTTAATATGCTTTGTTTCAAACAGTGCATCTTTTACTATTTGTATGAGTATTTCTTTTTGACTGAGTTTTAGCATGTCTGAAAGATGCCAGATTGGGAACTTTGGAAACCAAGTTTATTTATCCAAAGGAAGCCTGTGCTCCCAGCAACAACAGTAACAACTAGTGTTCACTTCCTCACACTGAGAAGCCTGCTCTGAAGAATTACTAATAAAGTCATAAAATAGGTCAGCTTCCATGTACATTAGCATTTGCCCTCTTTGCAGAGGCTGCCAACAAGAATGCCAATTAATGACAACTGCGTTGGACATTTGTTGACTGGGAATTAAACTGAGATTGCAGATCCCTTTTACGCAGCCTACAAAACAAATGACAGTTTCTCTTTGACCTTGGACAGCATTAGAAATATTTTCCAATGAGAAAAACTTCTTAAAAGCAGTAGGTTGATCAGCAAAAATTAAAATAGGGTTTTTTTCTTATTCTATATTCTTATTCTATGCAAAGCAAACTGCTTTTGCAAAGTTTAATGAAAAAATACATAAATATACAGAAAATTTATGTCCTTGTGTCAGAAAAACACCTTTTGTATGACAGCAAAGACATTTTTTTGAGATTGTTTTTTACTTCATTCATGAAAATATTACTAAAAATAAAGTCTGTTTAGAAAGGGAATATTTTTCCTGAATATTTAGTGAAACAATTTGTTCTTCTTGGATTGAAAATATTGCTTTGAAAATATAAAAATTTTGTTACATCAGAATGTACCAGAACCCTTACAGAGGCCTTAAAAGATCCTTTTCTGAAATTTAGGACCCTTCAAAATGTGTATGCAATATTTGGCTAAGTTTTAAAACCATTTACCTTAAGCCAAGTATAAAGGCATATATGATTAAATAGATCATATAAAAATACTGATGACTTGAGGCAGTCTTTGGTGTGGTCAGTGTCCATTCACACCCTCAACAAAGCTGTATCTCTGATGCTATGTGGAGTACTATACACATGAATTCCCACTGGTGCACACCAAAAGTGTATTTATTCCCAGTGCTTTTGAATCAGATTTATCTTACTTTTGGTTAGAGCTTACATGTGCCTTTTCAGATGACACTGCACTAAAACATGACCTAGCAATATCACGTTTTCAAAGTCTGAGAAGCAGAAAGCTGAGTTCACAAGTGAACATATTACCAAGAAACCTTCTGGGGAGAGAAAGTAAATGGCAAATAAGCCATGGATGTGCGCTTCTGACTGCTTGGCATCCTTTCAACACCGTTTCATCATTAAGAATGTAGGTTCTATTCAGTTGCTTGTTAAAGAGTCAAACTCATATGCCCTAAATCATGGACTTTACCAACACCCTGGGGAGAAAGTACAGACAATGCCAATAGTAAAGAGGTCCTCACAGGCTTATATCATAAAGTTTCCTCATTCGTTTACCCTCTGGGCCAATGATCAGTTCTCAGAGTATTCCCTGAGACTCTGCAGATTCATGAGGTTTCCCCAGTCCCTTGAGTAGACAGAAGCTCATAAAATCACGTGCCATTCTTGCAGTCAACTCCATCTGACCAAAGGAAAGCACAAGTATCAGGAGGCTCCCTTAATCTTACAAATACAGCTGTTCATTATAGATGTCTTCCTTTTCTAAATCAGTTTCATGTGTCTGCTGGGCAACCCAGGCACAGACAAATTGTTGCATGGCAAGACTTTTCTAGGTTAAAGGACTATTGCAATTGAAGTAGAAGAATTCTTGCATACAAGTGGGACAGAAGTTCTAAGCCCATAGTTCTTACTATGCCACTTACAACCACACTAACATTAGTGTATTTCATGTTTTGAAAAGGTCCTAAGAATTCACAATGTTATACATTGTGTTGCGGACTCTAAATATGCAAGTCTAGTATAGGACAGTTGTTTCTGTTTCCTGGTGACATGAATTAGTATAAATCTTTTGTTTTTAGCAAATTTTCCATTTCTGTGAAGATGAGCAAAAATATATCTTAACAATGAAGGAGGAAATTTCCAGGAGGCTAAATTCCAAGAACATGATGTATGCCTCTTGAATCTGCTCACTGGTACATTAGGTAAATTTGTGTTGAAACTTTTTTGACTTGCAAATTGATTCTGCATCTATAGGAGGAGGTCTTTTGCTGACATCATGACTTTGAAATAATTAGCTTTCTGTTTCTTTTCCTTCACTTGTGCTACATTTGTCTGAATTCTTTTCCCTGTATCAAAAAGTTATTATAATGTGTTGCACCAGTTCATTCTTAATTTGTCTACAGTTTGATCAATAGGGAGAAAAAATGAAATAAAGAAAAGTAAGTATATGTTATGTTATGATGGGAATGAAATCATAACTAGCTGACAGATATCCTAAAGTCTTTTTGATTACTTTGGTTCATGTAATGCTTTAATTAGTAACAGATCTCATATGAAAACAAAACAAAATCAATAACATGAAAAAATATTCTCAGTTAAAAGAAGGAAAGACAACTGTTTGTCCATCACTCTAAAATATTATACTGGATTAGGACTGAGTGCATGTTACATTCAGAATAAAAGTCTGAAGATGGCAGCTGTTCAGTTGCTTTTAAACTGATAAAAAATTCTCTGTGGCTCTGCTATGATAGATGATACTGATCACTTGACAACTGATGCTGGATTTACAGAAAATATCAGACGGTTTTACTGTCTGAAAATGAGATTACTAGAGTGCTTTGAGTTGAAAGGGACTTTAAACAACACCTAGTTCCAACCTACTGCCATGTGCAGGGATGCCTTCCACTAGACCATGTTTCTCGAAACATCATCCAACCTAGCCTTAAACATTTCCAGGGATGGGACATCTACAGCTTCTCTAGACAAGTCATGGAGGGTTAGCTTCCAAGTGACAGTCCAGTAACTTTTTGACACAATTCAGAATGTTGAGATAATAAAAGAAAAATCAGATTTTTAGATATGTAAACTAATCTTTGAGAGGGAGATGCTAGCAGAGGGGGAAACTACACAGAGTCTATAAGTACCTTGTTGTCCAGTGAAGGACAGCTATTTTGAGTGGAGCTTATCTTAATTTGCAAGAGAAGAAATGGTGTAGGTTAAACTGACATATGCAATATTTTTATTTAAAGAGATTTCTCTGATCATGGAAGTCCCTTGAATAAATCAAGAAGGGACTAGTTTCAGAGAAGCTGGTTTCTTTTTAGTCTCTGGCCAGAAGCAGAAGGGGCATAGGACCTGCTGTGTTAGCTTTTGAGAGGAAAGACAGAGTGCACACCACGGATTACACTGAAGAGACATGTCTTCTGAGAAACATCTTGAACAAGGAAAATAAATAGTCAAAACCACCAGCAGTTTAGAACTTCAGAAAGCTAAAACTTCAAGAAATGAACAAAATACAATATAAAGAATAGACACAGCTGATGATACTTTATAGTTTAAAACAGAATTTTGAATTAGAATAATAAACTCAGTATTTTCCTGGGACTAAGGTTAAATATTTGTAGAAACATTTCTATATCTTATTACATTTCATTTCCAATTCAAACTGACTTAGACCTCATTGAAAACAGGCTGTGGATCACTGTTTGAGGCAGTTGTAAAAAGCAAGCAAAACCATATTGAGTTGGAATGAGGCATTTCATTAATTTCTTCTTTACTTAATTGTATGTTATTTTTCTCATTGTGTTCATGTAGGATTGGTAATAAGCAAAAATTAAAAATCTACAAATCACAGTAGTCTATCATATTTTGTGTACATACTTCTAACTTCTGTGTATACCTTTGCATGAGTCTTCTATCATTCTGACAGGTGGACCATCTTTAACTTCACGACATGCATCATCAGTCTGCTTATGCTACAGAGATAGTACTACATTTCTACTCAAGAAATTAATTTTGATTCACCGTATTTTGTCTCACAAGTCTTATTTTCCTTAGGGAATAGCAGTTGTCATCATTATCTTAACAAACCAGACACTAAAATTCTCACCTTTATTAATTTTATCAGCAGCCACCATTGTATTGAACTTGCACTTTTCTGTACTTTTAGTATCACTAATAGTTACTAAATGTTTTTATCACTCATTTAATTAATGGCTTGAGCAACTCTTCATACCTCCGTGAAGCTCAGTGAAGCTGTGATGATGATGACCGGCTGGATCAGCCCCTCTCATTCAGTGATTGTTCCTGGATCACAAGCTCTTTGCTTTTTCATTTGTCACAATTTCTTGACCTTTTAAACAGTATTCTCACTAGCGGACTTAAAAAGCAGTCAACAAACAATAAAAAGGAGGAATTATTAAATCAATTAATTAAGTAATATGCTTTTCTAACCTTTGTTAAATTGTATTGCATCTAAGTGTTGTGTCATAAGAATACTTTCATCAGAATATAGTGCCATATTATAAGGATTCTTACTTTACTTTTAATCCAATTCTCTTAATCTGAACAAAATGCTGGGAGCAAATGAAAAGAGTAATACTCTGACCACAGCGATGGCAGATCTGCTCTGCAGTGTGCCCAGGAGTCCCTTCTTATCCCACCTGGCAGACTTACAGAAGTGCACCACAGGCCCCTTGTTTTGAGCCTGTGTTTCTTCTTAGCAGAAGCCGTCATGTACCGGGTGGATGTTCTGTGACTGCATTGCTTTCTGACATGCATCCTTTCAGAGCACTGCTGAAGTGCTCACCCACACCTGCAGCCAAGGAACATTCAGATTTGCTCAGTTTAGACTTCCCCAGGATAATTATGATCTGGAGAGAAAAAAAACAATGGACTTTTACTATGGGGATGATGCCTATAAGTGTGATTTAATGTAATTTTAGAAGGTTTTAGAATCATGTAGTCTATGCTCAGTTGCTCTGATCTTAAGGTCGAATATTAAGGTGCCTTTCTCACGAGTTTCAGGCCTTGTCAAGGCCACGCTGTTTTTCAGTAGACACCTGCAAGATAACAGAAGACAAACAAGAAGTGAAGGCCCAACTGCTTGCCCGCGCACCCCGCCCCCTCACCCCCTTCCCCCCGACGAAGGGGACAGATTGGCAGGACTTTTGGGTGGGCATTAAAGAGAAATGAAAGTTCTGATTGGATGTTAGTGAGGGGTATAAAACCCTGTAACTTCCTGACCACAGGGTCAGACCTGGGGTCAAACCCCCTGGGTTTCATCGTGGAAGCCTCTTCTAATGAAACCCTGTATCTTTCTCCATTAACTTGTCTGCAGTGTGTCTCTGTTCACAGGGGTACACAATCTTCAGGCATCAGGGAGAGGAGAGAAAGATCATATTGAAAGCAAGTTTGATATAATTTTGATCAAGGAAATTATTTGCAAGGATCTTAATTTGTATTTTCTCATCAGTTTATTTCTATCTCCATATCCTTTATCCCATCTGCTTAATCTTCTTACAACCTGCCACAAATTTGTTTCAATTTACTGTTTTGCTTTCTACTGAATTATCTATCCTGATCCCTACTGCTCATACTCTTCTCAAAAGTTTGCTGGAAAACAGACATTATATACAATATCATCAATTCATCAATGTAAAGGATGTCATGTGAATCTCACAAGAACCTGGGAGCATGGACTCATTCAGCTAATGTGAAAATGAATACAGTGAAATGAAAACCTTCCCAGTGAAAAACTGAATGAAGAGAAAGGTATTTTTTATTGTGGTTTGTTTGTTTGTTTGCTTGCTTTGCAGGTTTTTGTCATTTTTAATTGTTTTGGGGTTTGGTGTGGGGTGTTTGGTTGTTGTTGCTTTTTTTCATGCAGTCAGCTGGCCTTTTTTTTAAGTTCAGTTTTAAAGCCATTGAATTATTTCTGAGATGCTCATTAGTTATTCACTTAGTGGATACCTGTGCATTTATTAGGCAGAATGCTTGTTGTCAGAGACAGTCAGAGGGTTATTTGAAGGATTTAAGTAGTTTTGATACAAATGGAGAGAGTGCATGGTCTAAACAAACCAGAAGGACAAAATATACATTGAAGAAATGAGCAGTTTATTTCCCTTCTGAATTGCAGGTGAAAGGGGTGAATTAGGCTCTACAGGAAAAAAGAAGTTTTCCTCTCCAAATTTTGATGGGCTAGTTCTGATTGTTTGCTAAGACTAGTCAAAAATTCGGACTTGTATAGTTAGAAGGAAATATACTGTGAACAAAGGAGGATGGTGACTGGAAGATCTGCATATTGATGTCTCAATAATCTTAGGCAATTTGCCTTACAGATCTTTTCAAAACAAACAACATGGCCCTATATCATGTAATCTTTCTATAAAAGTATGCATTTCCAGTAGTAGCAATGTTCTGAAACAATGTTTTCATGCCTGTAATATTAGAAAACCCCATTAAGAGTGAACATAATAAATATGAAACATAAGAAGCAAACCAGCTAAGCAGCCTATAAGTCCTTGTTGTGTCTGTACAAAGGGAACGTTTTATTTTGCGATTCATAGGATTGATCGAAAGTTCACTAAGTCAAAGACAATATTCACTGACTTTCCATTCTTAACTGAAATCTGGACCCAACCCAACATCCTTTAGACTTGAGCAGCAATCAAAGCCGGTAAGTTGATAATACTGTGAAGACAGGTTCACCTAACATCTGGTCTTTTGGTCCATTGCAGTTTCTTCCTAAAGGTATTTGATGAGAACTGCAGGTGCTAATGGAGAGTTAACACAATGGCCAGTGACATATGGTAAAAAAAATTAAAAAGAGAGTAAGACAGTTGTATGTCCAGAGCATGTGGATGTCAGGCTGACCTTGTATGTGATCATGCATGAAGTAGCAAGAAGGAACACAGCAATAGTGTAATTGAATGTTTAATAGAAGCTTTCACTAAATTAAAAGGATGTATCCATCTTTATTTTTGAAGTCCCAGGTGTGGCCAAGAGTTTTAACTGAATGCAGACTGATAGCCAAATGGCCAGCATTGCAATGCTTCTGTTAAACTGTTACTGAACTTGCACAAGGTTCTGGCTGATGAAGTCTTTTCCTTTCTTAAATCTGCAAGGTGAAAATGCTTACATTCTGCATGTATCATCTTGAAAGAGATGTTCAAATGTTTCCCCTAGGTACACTGACTCAGCAGAACGATATGTTGTATGATCACTGGTATTGAACTAAGAGCTATTTATGGTATGAAAACCACAGTTCACATACTGAACTATGTGAATGCAGTGCCAGGAAACTAAATTTGGTCCATCAAGGTGCAATGTTGAAATCAGACCAAGAGGCAAAGGAGAACTGCAAGTTTTGTAGGTCAAGCCAGCAGTATCACTTTGGGAAAAGCTATAAATTTCACTTGGTTTTATTGACAGCTCTCTAGCTTTTACTGAAGCCTTTTACAAGATTTGACATACATGACACACCGTTGGCTAAAACAGAACCAAACCAGAGCAGCTGCCTAAATCCAGCCATGAGTAAAAGTTCATTTTGGTTGATAGAAGGCTCATTGCACACTCCATTTTCCATCCAGAGCACTCATACTCCTCTGCAGAAGAACCAAGGAAGGAGCAAGCCTATTGCAATGTCTTTTTATTCTGGGCATCTCTGTGTCTGTATGTGGGCTGAGCAAATTTTACTGCCCCCAATATACTTCCTTATTTATTTCCAAGCCATACAGGAGATTCCCACTCTTTCTAAGAAACTACATGAAAGTGATGCAAATTACTGTGACATTTTTATACCTCTAAAGAAGTTTGATTCATCATAACCAAAAATTTTTAGTGCAATAATGTCGACTTCAGTCAGTTAAACTTTCTCAGAGAAGAATGTTTTGCCAGAGAAAAAAGTCAAATACTGAATATAGTTTTGGGATCCTGGAAGGCAGTGGATGAAATCCTTCCATTGTGAACAGTACAGTGCTTCTAGGACATATGAAAACATGTAGATGAGAGGACAGTGATGGCAGCCTGGAGTGCTTTTACACATCTGTGTTCTGCTCTAAGACTAGAGACACTTCTAAAGCAAGGAAATGTGTCTAGAAAATATCAATATTTTGTCAAAATCTTATGAATGAAGTAATTTTCATTAAATATGATTCTCTGATTTTATCTTTGTATTTCAAAAAACAATGTTCTTTGATTTCTAAGTGACATCAATAAAGTGAGAAATAATAAAATTATCATGGTTTATGTAAAAAACTCCCATAAGTTTTCTGCAGTGTGTATTGTAAAGACAAAATGTTCAAACATGCCTGAAGGGTGGTGGTGCCAAATTTCCATTAAAATTAATGGAAACTTGGCATCCTGATGCTCTAGGTGGCTTCTGAAAATCCCACACCTCCCTTCCTCTCTGCTTGGGGAGTAGGCAGAATTTGCTAATGTGAAACTGGTTGAAAAATCACATACATTAAACAAAACTGGAGTTTGTGTTTCTGACTCAGCAGTGAGTTCATTAAAAATAGCTGCTCCACAGGAAAAACAAGTCACTGGAGGGTAATGATTTGTCTGGGTTGCGATTTTAAACACAAGTTTACTTAAATATCAGATAAACATGGAACAATTTGTTCAAGCTTTGAGACTGCCTCTAACATTGTAAAAAATTAGATTTTCTGAAGAAAGCAAGTAGGAAGATCCCCTTTCCTGAAAATTAACTGAAGATGAGGATGCTTACTGGAAAGGAAAACCTTGAGAAAAGTGTAGAGCTTAACTCAGCATTTGATTTTCACCAGACTTCACAATACAAACAGATGTTACAGTCCTTTCTCTAAATACACCAGAATCTCTGCAATCTTCTGCATATGGGAAAAAAAAAAAAAAAGACAGACAGCTCACATTTGAAATACAAAATTAGAATGGGTACCCAGTGTCCCTCCAGCCAAAAAAAGTATATGATTACTGAAGAATTCCAGAGGTATCAGAACAGGAATTAAAGCATTAAAACTATCAGTTCTAACATGAGTTCTGGGATCCACTCACATTCCTAGTACAGGAAGTTACATTGCCCTCCAAATGATCTCAGTGCAGTCCTTTTGCAAACTGGGGTAATATAAGGCCAACCTGCACAAGGATGGCATGCAAGGAAATACTAACTCCCAGTGATTGTTTGCAAATAAGTAGCCTTTGATGCTTTATGAACTACTGAGTTGGAGTTGCTTTGTCTGGAATGGCATTTCAAGAACAGCAAGTGGCATTCTTTTATTGAGTCTGAAACAACATTTTTGGGAATACCATATGCTGTGGAACATTTGTAGCAGATGATTATCAGACAACTGCATGCAAGAGAAAAGGGAGTGACCTGAACACAGCCTCTCTTTGAAACATTGTGTAAAATAATATTTTTTGTTTGTTTTATGAATTCTTCTTGGAAAAGAGGAAAACTGACAGAGATTATTTTTAATATTTTACTCCCTGATGACATATCTGTCTACACTGGGTTTGGCCAATTGTTTTCTTACATATTTCACCTTTTTTATTTTTCTTTTTTGTCTTTTGTCTGTCCCTTGGCCCTTTATCCCTGTAGTGTTTTGCAAGAACTCTATAAATCTCTGTTGACTGTGACTGCACTACCCTGTTTCAAGACTCAGTTCCTACTTGTAATTTTATGTTCCCTTTTGCGAGCTGTTCATTGACTGCCATGGCTTCCAGCAAACACCTATTTGAAGCTAATTTCTGAAACACCTCTTTGTGATGACCACTTTAGCAAAATTAAAACCTCACCTCAGTGCATCAGGATCTGAACTACGACAGTAGAAGAAACTACTTGTGGACTGGATTTTCTCTGCAACAAGAGTATCATGTTAAAAGGAATATCCTTGCACCCTTATGTCCCAACCCTTGGTCAGTCAGTGGTGCCGAGTGCATCAGAAGAAAACACAGGAAATCTGAAGAAGACAGCTGTGAAAAATTCACTACAGAGAGGAGTGACACATGCTAGAACCACTTGTATTTCTAGCCTACTATTTTTCTGTATTCTGCCTGCTGCAGAATAAAAGAGATGACCAACACTGATATAATGATCAAATCTGAATTCATAATAAGCTTGGTCTTCATGAGAACTATTCAGACATAAATTTTCTTTGCCATGTAACAATGCAGTGACCTTCATCATCAGTTCCTAACTCTGTCTCAGCTGGTTGACAAGCAAAGGTGAATGCAAACTTGAGGTGAGAAGGTGCCACTGAATTATAAAATGTAAATGGCGTATTGTCCCATGATGTGTATTTCCTGCAGTTTGCTTCTGTAACTAGGGAACAAGCATTGTCAACAAGGAAGGAGACTCAAATTCTAGACATAAAACCCATGAAACATTCAGCTTAGATCAGCACATATCCCTCTAGAATAGCAAACGGCATTGTTTGGGTGCCTAAGGAACATCACATCTTCCTCATTCACAGTAAGTGGGTTAAAAGACTGAGCTCAAGCCAGCAGAAGTTTATCATAAAACCCAAACAACCTAATCAATAATTTCAGCTAACTGTGGTAATGCTTTCATAGTAAAATCGGTCCTTTCTGCCCCTTACATGTCTGTGATAATCCCTGTCAAGTCCTTTCCTGGATAATGAAGTGAGATTTCAAATCTCCTCATCTCCACCAACTGCCCATCTTAGGGCATTTCAATGTGTTATTCTTAAAAGATGTGATGCTTTTTGGGTCTTCACATTGCCTCCCAGTTAAATAGTCAATGTCCTATGCTGGGCAGAGGTGCTGAATCTGAGTCTGTGCAATAAATGGATGATGATGGTAGAGTGGGTCTTTCCCTTTGGATGTGGTGCCAGGAAGCCCCACTAGGTGGGTTCAGGAGCAGACAGGCCCACGATGAGCCTATTGCCAGCCTCTGTGATGTCCCCAGCTGTGGACTGCTCTTGCAGTACAGCCTGGTTTGGTTCTTTAGATAGCAGTTGGTGATGCTCAAATGAGGTGTCAGGTGAGAATTGTCACTGCACTGTACATGCACAGACTGTTCAGACATGTTTCAAGTCCAGTTGCTGAACAAAGATGCTTCCTTATGGGTACATAGTTCTCCCAGTAAAACAATGGGCAATGTAACAAACCTGAACCCTAAAGACATTGGGAAGGGTTAAATACTTATCCTCAAAAATCAAGGATAAGGAATGGAGGATATTCAGTTTTAGTATCTAAGGGACATTATTGTCCAGTTGGGCTTCTACTAACCAGATTACTGGTATGGGAGAAGTGATTTCATAGAGTAGAAGCTTCAGTTGTATAACTGTCAAAAAAAGAAGATGAAAGTCAGTGAGAAGTAAAGGTAAATGATTGAAGACTTCTTTTTATCCTATCTCTAATTAGTACTTTAACAATGTAGCAGTTATAATTGTTAATGGGCAAACTAGCAGTGTATCACATGGGAAATCAAAAGAAAGGAAAATGAAGATGTAATCCTCTCACTAGCTAAAAATACTAAAATAAAAGCTGTCATGATTATTGAATGACAACCAGTTGACTAATTCAGTGGGAACTTCTTTCTTTTTGCAGGTTTATTTGTTGAATTTCATAAATTTATCTCTGTAAAACTTTAACTACTGAAAAAAATATTTCCCAGGTTTCATGTTAATGGGGAAATTCAATTCCTTTCCAAACTTATGGGATTAATTAGTGTAATTACTATATAGAAACAATCTATGTCACATGGCAACAAGCAGATGTAATCCTGTAAACTGAACAAAGAACAACATAGGGATTTAGCTCCATTAATCCACGGGGACTACAGAAATTGTATGTATCTTTAGCTAATACAGTATATCAGTCTAACTGAAGTTTCAGAGCTGATGAATCCTGTTAAAGGATCATCAGGCCTGATTTACTTAGAAGGGAAATCACAGTAAAAACTAAATTCTCATTTAATGAGAAATAATGTCATTGTGTGTATTTATTTTCTACATCCTTGCTTATATTCCTATTAAGTAAATATGCCTTTCTTGGGTTAGAATTTGGTTTCTTTTTATTAGAGTGGTTGTTTTTATTTTTTAATAGAACCATTGAACGGTTTGTGTTGTAAGAGACCTTTAAAGTTCATCTAAAGGGACCTTAAAGTTTGCCAATGTTATAAAATCAGAAGGAGTAGGGGTGGAAAAAAAAGTCGTTTTCACAATGACTATTTTTAAGCACAGAGCCTAAATTAATCTCCTCTTTTGAGTCATTCTTCAAAAGACAATCTGCCTGTCTGTCTCTTTTTCTCTTTCTTACTCTTTTTGCCTTTGGAAGCTGGGAAAGAGATCAACCCTCATGAATATTCTGTTGACTAGAAAGTCACGTTTTTCCTGACAAACTGAATACTTGTAACTGAAAAAAAAAAGGAAAAAGAGACCCTAGTAAAAAGGATAAGCTGAGAAAGAGGGGTGACCTTTAAAGAAAACTCACAATATGGAATACAGCTGAGACATTATTCCTTTAAGTAGGACAGAATTACAGTGTATGCCTATGCTGTTCTCTGTAAATACAGATACTAGACTTCTTGTCTTTTAATATCTCTCTCGTTTTCAATTTCTTTTAATTTTATCAAGGTTAAACAAACTTTTAGATATAGCAGCTTTTCAAGGATCCCTACAAGCTTTGTCACAGATGTGTAATGGTTTGTGTTTTTTCTGAAGGTTTTTTCCATTTTTATCCAAGGCTCTAATAAAACTATGTGCAAAACATAACTATAAGCCGTCAAGGGAGAGGTCTCCAAAATGCGTGTCCACACTGTTTCCAAACTAGTAAATAAACCTTCAAATGTGTTCTGGAAATGAAGCAATATTGTACTGGTCAACAAGGGCTAAATGTGATTGGAAAATTTATTATAGAGTAACTCTTAACTATGAAAAAAGTAAAACTTTTTGTTTGGAGTTGAATATTTCTAAGGACTTACTGGAAAACACAGATCCAATAGCACTTTGAAAAAAAAGTCTCAATTACAAAACATCAAAACCTGGGATATTAGTCCTGAGCCTGTTGTATAACACTGTTTACATGGTGGAAAAGTAAACCCTTTCTAAAATATGCAGAGTTTAAATGCTATGTTTCAAGCTGTATTTGTGTAAAAGGCAACTTGTATATGAATTTTAATGCAAGTATTCCATAATCTCTGAAGAAGATATTTGAATGTTAAATTAGAGAGTTAAAATTCAAAATATAAACAAAGAGTGAAAATAAATGTCAAAATAATGAAAATAAATGTAAAATTTTTTTGCTTCTGAGAGATTTATTCCGTGTTTTCACAAGCCAAATACCATAAGGTAGCTTCTCTATTAACTAAATTGTGATGACTATTCCAGTAAATGTCATGTAAACAATTTAAATATTTAATATTCTCTTCCACATACATACCACTGGAGTAGCATACTAATAAATACTAACAATGATCCAAATTTACAGCTCATAGAAATCTAATAAAAGGCTCAAAATAAATTGGGATCAAAATATCGAGCTGTGATTCAGTAAGACCCTTTAAATAAACACATGGGAAAACTATTAGAAACAGGGAGAACTCAATTTGATAATACATGACATTCCACTTATGGAAAAAAAGCTTTGCTTTATTGCCTAACACAGGAAGCTTTCTGCTACTATTTAATACCAGGGCACATTCAAAAAGCCAAAATGTCAAAACACTACTGTTTTTCTCTATTTGAACTATTTAAATACAGAGATTCAAGAGATCTCATGAGTGACAGAAGTGACTTATATGAGAAATATGCCACTTTCAGCTACCATACTTGGAAACAGAGATGAAGAAATGATTGTGGCAATAAAATCTAACTACAAAGTACTAACAGAGTAAGATACCATATAATGAATTCTACTTAAGTGACTCAAAGAACCTTTACACTTATTATACACATAGTGATAGGAAGGGCTTCAAACTGAAGGGGAGTACATTGAGATTGGATATTAGGAAGAAATTTTTTACTGTGAGGGTGGTGAGGCACTGGAACAAGTTTCCCAGAGAAGTTGTGGATTCCCCATATCTGTGATGCCTAGGGATTTCAGTATAGATTTTGTAGATTTTGGGGATTATATAGGTTACATGGATTTCCCTGGGTTGCTCACATATTAAATGGTATTAGAAGTTATTAAAGCTCTTTCACACAGATTCGTGAGCTTTCTCATGCCCTGTCAAGGCCATGGTGTTTGTGAGAAACCACCTGTAGATAGCATGAAGGCAAAACACAAGAAGAAGGCCTGGAGGTTCTGGAACTTCTCCAAGGGGCAGTTCTGAAGACCCCTATGAGTGTGGCAAAGAGGGAAATGAGAATCATGGTTGGTTATAGATATCTCATATGTTAATTGCTGAAGAAGTTACAAAACCTGTGACATCCCTGGTCACAGGTATGCATGTGTGCAAGTGTGGGCCTGTGCACAGACCTTGGGTATAAAACCTTTAAAGCTTTCAATAAAGGTATACCATCTATCTTTCTCCATTAGTATTGTTCTTGAGTGTCTATTTCCACAGGAATTTAGGCTTTAGGCAACACCTGGAAGCATTCAAGGCCAGGTTAGATGGGACTTTGGGCAACCTGGTTTAGTGGAAGGTGTCCCTGCCTATGACAGGGAGGGTTGGAATGAGGTGATCTTTACTTTCCCTTCAATCTCAAACCATTCTATGATTCTGTGAATCTGTATTGATTATCTAATGATTGTGATGGAGGTATAAAAGGTAAGTAATATTACACTTACATTAAAAATAAACATCCAGAAATGTCTTGGCCACAGGAATTTGAAGACAGGTATTCTGACTCCCAGATTGTTCCCCTCACTTGTTGATAGTACTCCCTGCCTTGGACACAGCCTGTGGGTAGAAGCCATGCTACTTATATCCATGTGAAAGAATAGTTGTCAAATTTTCAGTTCTCCTTAACTGAAAATTAATAGGGTTTTGCCAATTTTTAGAATGAAAATTAATTAATATTATTTGGATTTTACCAAACAGAATGAGTATAATAATGCAAATGGCTTATATTCCAGAAAGTTTCCTAAAAGCTTTCTGTGTACTTTTACTTACTATACAAATCAGCAATGGTAAGTCAGACACACTCTTATCTGGGTACGTTATTTGTAAAGGTGGGTGATGATGGTGGCATTGAAAAAAAGTGGTAAGGGCCGGGGATGAAAACCTGTCAGGGAGGAATCTCCTCTTCCCATTCCTCAAGGCTGTGAAATTCTCAAGTGTCACTGCCTTCTCAGCTACGGATACCTGTCTTGTCTTACAAGAGAGGAAACCGCAGCAGCAGGAAGCAGGGCAGATGGGAAGTGGGATTTTAGCAGGTCATATGGGAATTGGTAGTGATTTTAACAGCGTGTTCAACCACCAGGACCAAACAATTCTTAGTGCTACCCTAGAGAAAATAATAAAGCTCATAACAAGCAAGACTGAAAGCAAGGAACATAAAGTTTTAAGGAGTAAAGCAAATTGTCATGCAGTGTTGAGATAGCAACTGTGTAGAAATTACAGTTGAATTATAAACCTTCTGGCAATGTTACCATATAATGGCAAATTTGTGATGTATCTGAATTATCACTAATTTGAAAATCTTGGATTTATCTGGAAAATAATATAAACTTGAATTTTAAAACTGTGCCATCAATATTTCTGTAATTTTAAAGACTATTAACAAAACTGTTTTAATTTGCAATGTCTGAAGAGAGGAAATATGAGTTTGAAAGCTGCTGAGAAAAGAAGAGATACTAATTCTGACACAGAATTTCAACATAATCAGAAAAAATATGTATTTCTGACCCTTAATTATTTTTCAATATAAAGCACTTCAACTTTTGCAATGAAATTGAAAATTCAGTAGTCAGCAGCTGCTGAGCCAATCGTGAGCAGTGGTAACTGGAGCAGACTAATGTGTACATGTTTCTGCCCCTTGACATCAGGAGGTTTACTGTCTGAAAATTGTTATGACTAATGATTTATAAACAGAAATAATATGGACTTCATTCTTTGGATCTGGGATTCAGAAACAATTTGGGTTTTTTTTCAGCAAATAAAGAATGGAGTACTGTTCAAAGGTATTTTTAGAAAGCATCTTTCTTTAATTAAAGTGTTTGAAATAACCGCAGTACTTTTCTGCAATGAACATATGTCTCTACAGGAATGAGAACAATTTTTTTATTAACTATTTATTGTTTTACTACTTTAAAATGATGTCAGGGGGAGAACGGGAGGAATTGATACTCCCTCCTTTTTTATTAATGAGATTGTAGAGAAAGATAGACATTAGTGACCACACTAGTATGCCAAAATGGAAGCAATTTATTTCAAAAGGTTTTAAGGTACTACACAATTAAATAAGACACTGAAAAACCTGTGTATGGCTCTGCAAAGGGATTGAGTTTCCCTATAGGCACATGGGGTTCATGGAGTATAGCAATGTAAAATTAAATGTTAATTCTGCTTAGCAAGGCTACTGCATCATGGATGCCATGGTCCTTTAATCAGTAAGTGTAGGGGTTTTCTGGTGCAAGATATGCATATATGTGATAAATAGTAATTTCTTTATTATGTGTGGGAGTGCTGAGCACATGGATGCTTAGCCTAACAGCTCCTCAAATCCTAAATATGTTTTTGTGTGATAAGTAATCAAAAATTCCGTTCAGTTTCAAGTTATGTATATATCCTGGTAACACAGTCTCTGCACCAAGTTAAAAATGGCCAAGCAAAGTGATCCAAAAAAATGTGGATGTGATGTGAGGTAGCATCATACTCCTTCCATCTTCTGCCTTTTTCTCTTTACTCTCCCACCTTGGAGTTGCTACCTCTTTTCCTAGACAGCAGCAGCAGGGGAAACCTGGAGGCATTTGACTCCTTTTGCTTACCACTTTTGTTGTCCCATGGAAGTATCACTACAGAAATATTAGCCAGAAATATTTTTCCACTCTGCCTACTGTGGGTTTCTGTTAGGAAATGAATGGTTAATGTCCCAGACATTCAAACCCATTTCAGCCTAGGTATGGAAATGTCATCCTTAATTAGGTAGCTGTTTTCTTGAAGCTGAAATCAAACATCCTTTCATACAGTAATATAAACATAAAGTCTAATCCTAGTGTTCTGATTAGCCATTGTTTTTCTGTAGACTTCATATAGATTTCAGATCGAGAATGTTAATGCAGCTAAAGTGGCGTTGAAATCAGACCTTCATTTTGCTGCTAGTAGGTCTGCAGGGAGTGAGAAACAAACAGCAAGAATGATTTAGTGAGATTCACTGCTTCAGCAGCTAAACTTAGACTGATTCACTTAATAGATTTCTGAAGACATAAAGATGCTTTCTTTTGACACTACATTTTTAGTTTTGAGGCTACTTGTAATTTCTGGGTAATTTTGTGTCAGCAAAGGAAGATATGGATCTGCTGGAGAGGTGGATCTGGTGTCTTGCAGTACTTTCATAACTTCCTGCCTCATTGTTATGAGGTGCAGAAAGAGTCGCCAGTAAAGAATATAAATCTTACTTGGAATGATTGTGGTAACCAGTTGTAGACCAGGACAATCATTTCTGCAGAGTGGAATTATGATGCTTCACTGAGTAGTGCCAAGAAATTGATTTGTGGTCATTACAGCAGAGAAGAAAGTGGTACCCTTGACCTATACTTCCTGCCCTTTCACATAAGATAATAATAATTCATTTTTGTTTCATTTGTTCTCTACTGCTTAAAGTTCTCCACTGGAATTCAAACCTGCTTTCATGTGGCTTCAAGTGGCCCATATTTCTTAAGAAGTGTGGTGATCTGTGGCAGAAGTTCTGGTGGAAAAGGCATTTTGCTGCCAGTGTACCAAACATACTGGAGCTATTCAAGTCCTTAGTACCCTTTTCAAGGTTTTCTGGTTTCATAAGCCATTTTCCTGGCATCTCAGAATGGCTAAGTTCTGGTTTTATAAAGGAAAAGTACTGGATTTTTTTTCCATCCTCTAATTCACTGTATTACAAAGTGACTTTTGCGCATGTAGTTTTGTTCCTCAGGGGAAGCACAGTTTAAGCAAAGGTTCCCATACAATGATGATGCAAAGAAGTGGTATTTATTTAATTTTTGTTTATGGCTGGCTTTCATTAGGTTGTGCTGTCTGCTGTAGAAGTGTTAATTTTGGCTTAAAATATCCGAAAACTGCTGAATAAAATTTCTGATACATTTTAAGCAATGATTTTTTCACTAAGAAGTCAAAATTCAGTGTTCTTCCTCCTGTCTTTGTGCTAGCCTGAGAATAAAGGTATCTGGTTTTACCTGGGCTTTTCTGGGAGTGATTTTATCCCGTTTTAGTTGTGGTAGTGTGGTGGTTTAGTCCTTAGTTTTAGTTAGGCCTAGATGTAGGCCTTAATTTTAGTAGGCCCTGATAGTGTTACATAGATTAGGAGGGACAGGTGTCACCTGACTTAAGCAACCAAAGAAATACTTCATACCAGATGATGCAAACAGAGGTATAAATACAGTGGAGGAGAAGGAGCTTGCTCTTCTCCTGATGGCTGTGGTGCAGGTGGACGTGCTCTGTGTTGCTCTGCCGATTAGGCCCAGCACCACCTCACCAATATGTTATCTACAGGAAAGTAAATGTTCATTCTTAGTTTTCTCTCTGCTTGGGTCTGTCCCTTGGGAGATTGAGTTCTCTTGAGAGGTTTTGTAGCTAGAATGGTGGGGTTTATGTTCACAAGAGTTGAGTTTTCTGTTGGGTGGGAAGGTGAAGGAATTATTTGTTATATCTTACTTGTGTAAGTGTGTGTTATATTCTAGTTCACTTTTAATTTTCTCTTTTCTGTATAAATATATAAACCTGTTTTAAGTCTTGGAGGTTTTTTCCTCCCTTTTCTTGGTGGCAGGGAGGGAGCTTTGTCCTTTGGTTTATACTTGGCATTTTGCCAAAGTATTTGTCCCTGTTCTGCAAGCTGTAAACAGTTTATCACTGTGTGGATGTGCCCCAAGCTGTGTATTCTAAACCCTCTATGTAATTTCTCATGAACTGTTAACATTGGACCATTTGCAGCAGCTGCCAAGGGCACACCTAACCCCCTCAGGGTGTAAGATGGGTGTGAAAGAAGCCTGTGAGATAAGAGCTGTGATAACTCCCCTCCAGGAAGTTGTTAGCACCTCCACACCTAGCCTGAGAGGGCATGTCTGCTAATGGGCCATCAACAATTCTAAAAATACCCTGACTCACAAAGTTAGATCACCCATTGTGGAACACCTCACCCTGGGGGAAGTACTGGGCATTCCCACATGAAACAGAGGGTATATAGTCTTGGGATTTTGGGATCTCTGGGACCATTCCTCGGATCCAGAGGAGGACCAGAACCTCAACAGGACTGCGACCACCACTCTTACCACTCTTGACCAGAGTGCGACCATCATCTGCACTAACAGGTTTTTCTTTCCCTTTTTTTTACTTTGGACTCAGGGGCAACCAGTGGGGCTCAGCAGAGGGGCTAATGAACACAATTCTCTTTGTGCCCCAGGGGACTTGGTTATACTTCTGGGTTTTGTGGGTTAAAACCAATTTCTCTTTGTATCATTGCATTTATTGTAATATTTTTATTAAATTGTAACTCTGATTTATAATCTCTTGTATGTTGGATTCATTTCTCCTGCCAGTTTACCTTTAAACCAGCATATTATTCAAACCAAAACAGGTAGCAACTGTGTAGCAGTCAGGTAACCAATGTCTCAGGTTATTGTAGTTCAGTTTCAGTTTACACTGATGACAAGTAGTTATTCTGTAAGGAATGAACTGTTTATGACTGGCATAAAATACAGTGCAGAGGAAAACAGGCTCAAGATGATAGATCTCCCAGACTACTAACACAAATCAGACTTGTCCTTCAACAGGCACTGCCAGAGTGCAACCTTGTCAGCTGGAAAAAAGGAAAGAGTTAGAGAGGGTAGAAATAACAGGGAGAGCACAAGAGCTGTCTAGTTGAGATCTAATAAACAGAATGAACATTTCAGCAGATTGTCTTAAAAACATTAAGAAAATAAACAGAAGTGAACCCCCCAAAAAAGGAGGGGAAAAGCATTACTACAGACATCATGGAACTCCTAAGAACAAAGAAACCCTCATAATAAGCATCATGCTCCTCCTGGTGAAGATCTGGGGATGCTGAAAACTTATTGTAAGCACCAGACATTTTTTTTACTGTAAAGATTGGGCCCCAGGGACTTACTGGAAGGCTGAATATAATACCATAAGAAAGGGGTAGATTCTGGAAGGTTTTTGAACAACAGTTTAAACTACTTTATTAAAATGCTTTTTGCATTAATTAAGAATTTTTATTATCTAATTGTAGAATGAATTGGACTTGTAATAAATTGATAACCTCTTACATAGGCTATGTTTCATTTTGTCCATAGCAAAATTTTGGAAGAATATCGTCATTTAGCAAAACAGCACATAATGGACCTAATATGGCTGCTTAAACATGTGGAAATGAGAGAAGAAAAAATCATAGAATCATAGAAGGTTTGAGATTAGAATGGATTTTAAATATCACCTAATTCCAAAACCCCTGACATGGGCCGGGACACCTTTCACTAGACCAGGTTTGTCAGGGCCCCATCCAACCTGGCCTTGGACACTTCCTGGGATGAGGCATCCACAACTTCTCTGGGCAACCTGTGTCTGTGCCTCATCACCCTCACAGTAAAGAATTTCTTCCTAATATCTAATCTAAGCCTACACTCTTTCAGTTTGAACTTATTACCCCTTGTCCTATCACTATATGACCTTGAAGAAAAGTACCTCTCCAGCTCTCTTCTAGGTCCCCTTTAGCTACTGAAGGGCTGCAGTGAGGTCTCCCTGGAGGCATCCCTTCTCCAGTCTCAACAATTCTAAGCCTCTCAGCTTGTCTTCATAGATTAGATGCTCCAGACTCCTAATCATCTTTGTAGCTCTTGTCTGGACTCATGCCAAGAGGGCCACATCCTTCTTATTTTGGGGTCCTGAGAGCTGTATACAGTACTCCGGGTGGGGTCTCATGAGAGCAGAGGAGAAGGAGAGAATCACCTCTCTAGACCTGCTGGCCACATTGCTTTTGACACAGCCCAGGATGTGTTTGGCTTACAGGGCGGCAAGTGCATATTGCTGGAATGTTGAGCTTCTCATCCACCAACATCCTCAAGTCCTTCTCCTTCGAGCTGCCATCAGTCTATTCTCTGCCCAGTCTGTATCTGTGCTTGTTATTGCCCCAGTCCAGGTACACGGCCTTGCCCTTGGCCTTGTTGAACTTCATGATAAAGAAAATTTAACAAATTAAGTAAGAAACAATTCTTTCTGGTGAAGAGAGAGGAAAATAACTTTATTTTAACATGGAGATAGATGGAAATAGCTGTTTTGAGTAAATGCTTTTAATATTTCAATTATACAGATTATATAAAGGCATTCACTGTTAAAACAAGGAAAATAATAAAATTCTATCATGCTTATTTTTAAAAAAAAAACCCTGGAAAATAAATTAAGTGCTTCTAACTAAGTGCAAACAGAGAAAAATTGCAATGGTGGACACTAGCATGACAAATGGAAGTTAGGTCATAATAGCTATTACAGAGGCCTGGTTCCTCCCAGAGGAAGAGGTTGCATTATAGAGTTACAGGATGTTCCAAAAGAAAATGTTCAGAAGAGAAAAGTAGAAGAGGAAAAGGAGTATATCTTTGAACTGTAGGAAAGTTAAAAGCAACCCTGAATTAAAAAGAAAACCAATTTGGCAAAATCAGTACAGAGCAAATGTCTAAGCACCAAAAATACAAAGTGGTAACGTAAAGACCTCTTGTTGCCAAGTAAGTCCAGAGCAGAGGACAGAGAAATATCTCAGCTGCTCTAAATTAGTACAATTGAGTTGGTTTGAGGGGAGCTACAGTGATTTGCATCATCAAAGTGAAAGAACAGTCTAGATAAAAAGAGAATATGAAAGATGACAGCCATATTCCTAAGCAGGAAATCATGGAGGAATTTAAAGGAGAACTATCATAAATTAGTCCTGTTAGGGCTGGGGTTTATTGGCTATATCTGATCCCAGATTTACTTATGCTTTGGAGCTTTTAAAGATAGATTAAAATTAAGAGCTCTTCAATTTGTTTTTCCCGTAAGAAAACTTGTAAAAAGAGGAGTAAGAAAAAAATAGAGAGGGAAAAAATCCATTAAAAAAGGGGATGACAGCTGGAAAAGAAAGAACAGGGCATTAAGAACTTTTCATAATACCTCAGAAAAGCAATTCTTCTCTATTCTGAGCCAGAGTGACATTCCAGTCCTGATCTCTCTGTGACTTTGATCTGCTTTGTGGTCACTTTTACCCAGATGGAATATAATTCTTCATGAAACACGGCTGCATGAAAAAGAACACTGCAATACTTGTAGATCACCTAGTATACATAGCAAAAAAATGTACATCCTGTTCAATTCTCTTCTTTTAATGGTGTTTGCAGTTTCAGGCTGAGATTAACATTGTGTTTCTTTACAGTTTTATTAGAGGATATGTTGTTAATTCCTATGTGACATATTGAGTTCAAATGAATATCATTGTGATGAAAAAAGTCAAAAGAAAGCAAAGAAAGCATTCAAAAATAATAGATAGCTTGTGGAAGTGGTGTAAGTACAGAATATCATAGAGACTCAAAGCTCAAATTCCCTATGTGTGTTGGAATTTACATTTGGAAATCTAATTAATTTCAGATGCTGGTTGAAGTTGCACCTTTATCCTACACTTCGACTCAGTCTCTGCTGACAAGATAGGTTTCACTGACCTCTGGTGTCTGTGCACATTTTTTCTCTGCTACGTAATCCATTTTGGTTCCAGATAAATATCGTCTTGCCATGTTTCATCTGAGTTTTTTATTTTCCTTTACTCAACAGGAACAGACAAATGTAACAGAAATGCTATATTCATACACTAAATCCTACCAATTTAGTAAGTTGTAGTTAATAACCTTGAATTCATATTTAGTGCTTAGAATTTCAATTGTCCAGAGTGTGATGATTAAATCATCTGTGATGAGAAAATATGGTGAAAAAGAGGATCTGTAGCACTTGCTTGATACCCTTGCATTTTACTAGGAAAAACAGTTGTTTCTATGACAGAACAGTTTTGCAAAGTACTCAATCAAATTTTATCATCTTTATTGTTTTTATTACTTTATTGCTTTAAATGCTCCCTTATTCTAGGAAGTCCTTTTTAGAATTCATTGAGATATTAAGCTGAGGCTTACACAGGTCAGAATATGGGTCAGAAAGAATGAACAGAGATAGAAAGATCTGTGGGATCAAGCTGAAATGCAGTTTGCTCATATTTTTGAAATTACAGATAAATGTTTCAAAACATGTAACCTCCATTTTCACCTTAGTGGTTTAAAGTCTAATTTCCACAACCAACCTAGGTACCAGCATGCCATCAGCACAATGTGTCAAGATGGTTTATGATTCACTTAAAAAAATAGAGCACATAAAAGTGGTGTCTATGTCCTTTCCTGCAAGTGTAATGTAACTTTCAGATCATACTTCTAGTAGATTAGAAAATCTACTTTTTAGGTCTGTGTCACAGTAATATTACAGATAACTGCATGATAATTTCAGTGATCTATAATGAGCTTTAGAGCTACATTTCTAAATGTAAAGCTGATATAGGACCTTTACTCAAGTAGCCAAGGTTGTGTAGTACACCACTGTCCACTATCTATGGCAATGGATCTTACTGGAACTTCTTAGTGATACTTTTTTCCCACTCCCTCAAATTGGAAATCATTCTTTACTTCCTTTACATTCTTTACATCAAAATTGCTGTTCATCAGGCTGTTTAACATACGGTTGGATTTTTAGATATTGGTTTTCTGCAATTTCTCTAGGTAATAAATTGAAAAAAGAAGTGGTAATAATATGAATCAGAAAGTATCTAGAAACACCATCAAGCAGATTGGATTTTCAAATTTTTGATTACTCAGATTTTTGAAGAAAAAAGTACGGGACATGTTTGATTCTTCCCTAGTTTCTCTACGAGGTCTTTATATATGATGAAGGGCACTGTCTTAGAGGACAAGAAACAAAAGTGTGAAAATACAAGGTGGTCTATTTATGCCTGATGGAGATATGACTTTAAGGTATATTATTGCAATTGCCTAATGGACATCTGGTTCTTGACATCACTGTTCTTCGCTACAGTCCAACACAGATGGGGAAGAAACTGCTAGATACTCAAAATTGTCTGTCTCTATTGTCTATGGAGAAAGAATGGTGCCTGAAGAGGACAAATCAGAGCAGCAAAGTTGGGTTATAACTAACAGATTCTAGCAGCCATCTTTGAAGAGATATATTACATTATGTTGACCATAGAGGGAGCCCCACCTGCTAACATAATCTAGGCTTATGTTAGATGGCTAAAGAAAGATGTAAATAACTGCCTCAAACAACTGTTCCTTTATTAATGCATCCTGTATAGTTATGCAAGTTGGGTCTTTTCTTCCTATTTGACTTTTTAAAGTATATATATACCTGGCAATTAACATCTGTAGTTATTTCCAGGCCACAAAATACCTTCCAAACTAATTTCCAGTCCCTTCTCCAGAAGTTTTTTCTGGCAAGCCATAGAAATTTCCAACCTTTTAATATGTACAATTATAGTAAATTGGCCATATAGAAAGGGGAACTCTCAAAAGGTCTTGTAGTGAATGGAAAGACTTGCATTAATATGTTTCCTTCACAGCCCTGAAACATAAAGGAAGTACATACACTGTTTACAGGAATTCCATCTCACTCCAGTTTATTAAGACTCCCAGTAGCTGATCCAACTTTGACATGTGCTTGGACTGAAAATCAGAATTTTATACTTTGTTCTCTGTTTTAGTTCCCTTTCCTGTGTGCTTATGAACAATTACCTGGTAGACTGTCCTCTGTACATAAACAAAAGGTTACACTGGAATAGATGCGAGAGAGAGAGAGAGAGAGAGGGAGAGAGAGAGAGAGTCATGCTGAAAAACCACATGCACATGGAATGCCCACTAACATCCCTGCCATGGTGGAAAATATCTGTTGAAATGTCAGAGGCTTGTAACTCCTGTTAGGCAGAGATAAACAAACTGTCTGAAATTTCATCTTGGCTCTTCACTAGGTTCAGGGACCATCAGCTGTACTTGTAGTTTTCCCTTTGATATGGTTCCACTTTGACAAGTTTGTTCCTGTGATGGAGTCAACATCATGCACATGCATTGAAAACCTCTTCAGGACACTCCCAGCCTCTTTCACAACCTGTATAAATATTTTCAGAAATTAAGTTCTTACCAGCTGATAGCTTGCCACAGACTAGAACAAGAGAAGGGAAAATGGGAAGTCCCTTCTTCCTACTCCTTTCCCCAAAATTCAGATTTTGTTTCTGTTATGTCTTCTTTAGACACTCAGTTAATTTTTGGTCAAATAAGCAGAATTCATCTGTTACACAGTTTGGTCTTTCATACAAAAATAGATCACATTATGAATCTCACAAAGTATTTTCTGGAAAAGGCAAACATGTTCTTTTTGGAAAGAGCATCTGTTCTCCTCTTGCTCATTATCTGGTGAAAGGAATGCGCTTACCGACTGCAGACAAGATCCCTCCATTGATTTCTTTTGTTCTGGAGAACACAAAACATTAGATTCTGCAAGAAAAACTGGAAGTGAGAATTTGTGTGCAGTACAGTCTAGCTAGGACAGAACACAGACATGGCTGCTGCTGCTGTTGTCACCTCTGTGTCCAGTTCCTGATAAATTTCACTTTATCACACTGCACACAGACTAAATTTTGTTGGAGTCAACTTATGGTCACATGTTTTTTCAGTTCCCTTTGCTAATCTGTGTTACAATATGGAAACAGGATCCTCTGATTGTAACTGATTTATTTTGTCTTTGTTGCAGTATGTATGAGAATCTTAAGTATTTAACAGCAAAGGAAGTATCACGTATGTTAGGTTAAATTCTAGGTTGTGTTGGAGTGCTATTGTAAGCATATTTATTTTGTAAGAAAAGAATAAATAATAAGGCTAGAACAGGGAAATACATGCTTGATCAATCTAAGTTGTGATGAAGAACCTTTAAGATTTTGAACACCATCTCATTTCTAGGAGGATGTGATTACTACAACTTTTCAGTAGCTTGTGGTGGGACATATTCATCTCACCAATGTCCAGCCTTTTACTGGAGAAGATTAACGGAAAATGGCTGGAAAAGGGATTCAAATCCTAACGTGTGGGCCTCAGGATATCACATGCTAAATAATGCTTCATTTTGTAGCTGACAAAAATGAAATATAGGAAAGTGAGGGTGATAGCAATAAACCACAGAATATTATTCTTTTCTAAAAGTGGTATTATGTACAACACTGCACACTATCGTGAAATAATTTATTAATTTGGAAGTAAATAAATATTTTTTTCCAAGACATTTTTCTGTTTTTCTATAATTAAATAAAACAAAAAAGGTGAGCAGTATCATGCTATTCTAGTTCATTAAAAGATGTACCTCTGGTTTTGAAGGTGTAACCTTAATACTTCTGATCTAGGCAGGAAATGAGTGTGCATTTTCACAAGAGTTTCCACATTAATCTTCCAAGATTGTAAAAAGGGACAAAATTGTAATAAAAATAACTAGACTACTTAAACATTAAAAGGATTAGGTGAAAACAAACATTCCCACAACAGTTAAGTGGAAAGATTATATTTCCCTCTGCAGCAAAAACATGGTACAGATACATAATGGGCTTAATGTATAGTTAAGGATGCTGAGTTTAAATAGGGGGAAATTAAATATTTTTGTTAAAACTCATAAGCATATTATATTTTGTGTTTGTGGGTGCTTCCATTAGAACTTACTTTTAAAAAAGAGTGGGGGAAAATTATTTTTGGTAAATTCTCACATAGTATCCTGAGACTCATCAAGAAATCATAGCCACTGTTCCTATGGAAAAGAATAACTTGAGATGCCAACTTTTTAAAATAACACCTCTTATCTTTGAAATTTAGCCTTATTTAAGATTTCCATCCCTAGTATTTCCCTCAAATTTCTTTTCCCAAATGCAATAGAGTGAGAGCAGCTCCACAACTGAACTCTTAAGAACTTGTGCAGAAGGCTAAAGGATTCTTGAAACATCCTAGTTTCTCTTCCACAAGGTCTTGGTCATGTTGGGATTCAGTCAGCTTGCAGATCTCCATCCATATTTTTCTGAGGAAGCTGCTTGAATTAAATGGCTCAAATGTGTTGGACTTGCTAAGATGTCCAGGAGACGTGAACTGCACCTCATCATTGTAATGATGTTATAAAAAACTTTGCTAGTAAGATGTATGGTGCTGTCATCCAAAATTGGACCTGACCCTGAAGATTTTCATGCATATTGAGTTTAATAGATTGTTGTGCACACACGCTATAATTTTTAGAAATTTGTCTGTCATAACCAATTTTTGGAACAAGAGACTAGTTGCATTAGCTGTCCTCCTTGTTCGACTGTGAGCTTTGCATCTCAATGATTCACTCAAGGATAATGGTAAACAAGGGGGAAACAATAATTCAAAGCTGAGATAATGAGTGCTTATCAGGCCTCTAACATGTAGTTTGCTAACCAAAATTGTGCTGGTCTCTTCTGTCAGCTGTAGGAATTGACAGTTACTTATCCTGAAAATAGTTCTTTGGGGTGATAACCCTGATAAACTCTTTATGACTTGAGGGAAAACGCCTCAGCCCCCTGGAAGGATGCTCTCAGAATAGTTGTCAGAGAACAAAGACACCCCAGTGGCTTTCCAAAGCTGCTAAAGCCAGACTCATAAGATTAACAAAGGGTGGAGTTTTGTGGAGATGACATGGTCCTCCTTTGAGAAATCTTTTTGGATGATAAGGATCCCCTCAGGCCTATGTCATGGTCATCTGTCTATCACCCCAAAACCAATTATTGACTAAAGTGACCCAAACCACCTAAGATGGAAAAAAAAAGTTATAAAAGTAATGGGCCATGAGAAAAAACTGGGGATAAATGCTGTTGTTTCTGAGGAGGTAGCTGAGAGCAGCTGTCCTATCTCCTCTCACCACTTCAGACAATGTAGGGGTGAGAAAACCATGTACTCTCTATATGTTATATTCCACATCTTATACTTTACTGTCTTACGATACCTATTACTTTATACATTCTATGTTATATCTTATACTATGCCTGTTACATTATACCTTATAAAGTACCTTATACCCTTATAATATGCTTTCACTTCTGCCTCACAGCTACATTGATACTAATTTCACTTGGCTATATCTTTACTCTATAGGCACCATATTTATTATTTACTAACTGTTCTGCTACACTTCACAACTTACTAGGTATATATCTTACTTTACATTAGTTGTTGTGTTTCTTTATGGTATGTAGTTCTTTTTTAACATGGGTATTAATGAGAAACAGCTATATTCTTTCTCTTTGTTTTGTGTTATAGAGAAGGTGGTGTGCAAGTCATTTTGTTGCTTTGTGTTACCCGAGAGGTTTCTAGATTTATGTTTTAGGTTATTGTGTTTCTAGTTAGTACTTTCTGTTGTTATGTTGTTATGGTCTGCCATGGGAGGTACACTGCTGTATTGAAACTTAAGTTTAGGGTGCTTATCTCTGTAGAATGTGGTTTGTGCTGGTTTCTCTTGGGGTTTTGGTCATCAATTAAATACAACCGTGCAGCTAAACATTATCAACGGCAACACAAAACCCACAGTAACTGTCACATACTTGTGTTAATAAAAGTTATTTTGGGAGCTGCTGTGGAGAAAGTTCTTTTCTTGCTATTAAGTGTGGTCCTCACAGCAGAGTGTCAAAGACCCTTCCAATCTGTGTGCTGTCCATTATCTGACAGGCAGTATTGAGTTCATAAGACCTCGATGTTCTAGGATGCTTATAGCTAATATGTTCATAGAGAAAGTTGTCCCTGGCTGTTAATTGTGGTCTCATAGCAGAGGTCAAAACCCCTTCCAATCTGTGTGCTGTCCATTGTTTGACAGGTAGTATTGGGCTCATAAGGCTTCTATTTTCTGGAGACACTTATAGCTAACAAGTTCTCCCTGGCTAAAGTGTGGTCCTCACAGGAAGGTCAAAAATCTTTCCAGCCTGTGTTCTGTCCATTGGTTGATAGGCAATGCTAGGTTCATAAAGCTTTGATTGTTCTGAGGGTGCTTATAGCTAATAACTTTATATTAATATGGGTGGGACAAGGAATATTTGCATTTCTGTCCCTTCTTTTAACGTGACAAGTTCCTAAATGTGAATGCTCTTGTCCACAAAAGGGCTATAGCATTCAGACTGATGTAAAGGTTTAGTCCAAAGAAACCAAGTGAGGAGGTGAATTTAAACTGGAGTCTGTAGAAGATCATCTGAAAAGAGGCTTCTCTTTTACAAGACAGTGTTTTATTTGGGTACTTGCCATAGCAAAACAATTGAAGAATCTTGGAGAAATTGAGATTGAATGAGTGAAGTATCAAAACATTTGATTATTCAAATTATGCACAGAAAGGTGCCTCCTCACTTGTTTGGTTAAACATTAAAATGTACATGAAATAGAGTATTTTTGGGAAAAAACAAAACAACCTTTTTTTCTTTATGCCTATTTCTACGAATTTTCTATACCTATCATAATTCTTTCTGTTAGAAGCCAAAAAAACAGTGGAAATCAGAGGTCCTGGTGCAAGGCCCAAGACAAGAGACTCTACTTCACAAAAGTTTATCCTAGATTTATATTATAAACAGAACTTAAGTATTAACCATTCAGAGAGCTCATGAAAGTGTTTTATTATAAAATAATCAATGGCAAGGGGCAGAAGGGCAACACTCAACTTTGAAAGAGTAGAGCACTGCTTCTTAACTATAGACAAAAATATAAAATAGGGCTATTTATTATTCTGTCACTTTTGGTTTAGCTAAAATATAACTAACATCTCAAAGTGCAAGATTTGTAATAAATATTTCACTCCTTGAGGTCTTTGCAGCCAGTCATAGAAGTCACTCTTTCATTAATTACTCAGAATCATACTTGCTTTACAATCACATATGATTTTTAAAAGCAAAAGCAAAATGAGGAGTCTAAAAGAACAGAACAGAAATTTATTAGGGATGAAATTCTCTATGAAAAGTGCTAGCTAATGACTTGGGGAAAAAAGTACTAATATGATAGGGGAACAATTACTTAAGTAGATGCTCTTCAGCAACTTTGGCAGCTGGAATAGATCCCAGTCTGAATATGAATGAACTATGTCACATAAGAATGTTCTTGGATATTTTGTAGTGTAGCTTTCAAGAGGCATGACATAAATTTCTGCTTTATTAATAGTAGCAACGCTTCAGCAATATCTAGTTCTTAGCAGGTCTTTCAGTGTACCTTAGTGTAGACCAACTAGAAACAATGTAGAGAAAAACAAGGGGAAAAAACCCTAGAAAACCTAGCATGCAAAGGGTGAAACATGAAAAGGTAGAAGTATTTATTAACATTTTTAAAATGTGTAAAATTTTGTAAGGACAAATAATTCTTTTCTTTCTGAAAGACTTATTTGTAGGTATAAGTATGCCCAGGTCTACAGTAGATGAGCTACAATGTAATAGGGAAAATCAGTTTAAATATCAGGATATTTTCTTACCATAAGGTGTAGAAGTAAACTTCAGAGGGCTTGGGAAACAGGGCAATGCATGCAGCTGTGGTGCTCCTAAAGAGTAATTCAAACAAACTGAAATTAGGACTGATAAAGTTTAAATGCTTCTGGCTGCAGTGGAGGCATGGATTGGAAGAGCTTATACAAGTCCCATTCTAGATTCTAGAAGGCTGGTTTGGTTTTATTGTTTTGTTTTGTTTTATATATTCTGGCTAGTGTGGAATTCATGCCTATGACCTTCCAACGTAAGTTACCAAAGGAAGTAAACAGTGACAATTTGAAAGAGCACGATAAATTACCCAGATACTCTTGTCTCCTTGAATGCTTAGCAGACTTTAGAAAACTGGTTTGAATATTTTGGCTTTACGTGCATCAGGGAAGATGAAACAAATGAAAAATGGAAAATTGCCAGGAAAAAGAATAATTAGTTACAGAATGATGGTGGGTATTAAATACATTACTAGATGGGAATGTTCAAAAGAAATTGTAATGCATAGTGTAATAAATATGAGAAATGAAACTTAAGCCCAAAACAAATATTTGGTTAAAATGTATTTAACTTTGATAGGTTTTGCACATTCAGATTCTTTGGATAAAATAAAAGCAGAAATCTTTTTCAAGTTAAGGTCCTTCTTAAGTTTGTTACATTGTGCTAAGTGTGATCTTTTAGCTTTTTATGATGATAAGCACCAGTGTCTTTGCTGATGATGAGCAAGAATATCCCTGGGTACATCAAAAATGTCCATCATGTTGACCTTTGCTAAACTGGCACTTCTGTGCTTCCAGGAACGTGACTTGCCTCACAGAAGAAAAAGAATGCTGGCAGTACCGTGCTTATTTTGAGCCAGCATATACTGTTTCTTTCAAAGGTACTTAAAAATGCATATGTTCTTTATGGAAAACAGTTAGGCATCCAACACTGCTGTTTGTATTCAGCAATAGAAAAGTCAAACAGCAAAAGAAAAGCTGTTGAGATACTGCTGCTTTATTTTACAGTCTTTTTATAGCATCATTTCATAAAAAGAGATCTACTTTATCTTTGCTATTGTTTCTTAGCCAAAGACCATTTCTTAAATTAGTTTACCCCAGTAGGCTCAAGATGGCTGCAAGGGTTCTGGAGAGCACAAGCTTATGTAGTGGCTTTTGTAGGGGAGTGACGGTGGCTGCTTCTGTCCTTTAGGAAAGTAGGACAACTGAACACTAAGAAGGATGGCAGTTAAAGGGAAAAGAATTGAACAAAAAGGTCTCCAGTGGGAAAAGAATGTTTCTAGAAAGAAGAATTGGAGCAGGGAAGTGGTTCATCTGGGTCATCATGGCTCTGCTAAGATGAACTTTACATTTTATGTGACATAGATTAAATAAGTCATATTTCAGATTTCATCTGGACTCTTTCTGTCAAAAAACTTAAAATTTACTTCAGCTTTTTAGGAGTATCTTCCGGATGTTCTGACTCTGTCCTGATGTGCAATTTCATACTTAAAGTATTCCTCTGAAATGAGACCTGTTAAAACAACTTTCAAAAACTGACTAGCTTGTCAAATGCAGAGGGTATCTAGCTTCCAACATCAGTATTTCAGAAAGATGATGCAGTTTGTCCTAAATGGAGCTTACATGTCATATCTGCAGGAATCTTGATATAATCAGAATTATCTTCCTGTGAAACAAGTCAAGAATCTTTTACCAGAGAATTTGAAAGGCATCTTTTGATGCTGCATATTATCACAAAACTCTGTGAATCTCACATAACAGAGCACACATGCTGTTAATCTCTCTAAGACAGATCCACTGTTGCAAACATAGTAATTCTGTCAGAAACACATACATTCCTTGTATTCTTAAAACTGGAAATCCTTGCAGTAGGAAAGTGTATTCTTTTGGCCAGAGCACAAGGCAAGCTGAAAAACAGTGCCGACCTTTTCTGAAGCAAATTATCTTCACAAATGCCAGGAACATTTGTTAGCTTCAAGTATTTCTGGGGGTAGAAATGGAAACCACAATGAACTCCTGCCTGCACCTTGAGAAATAAATTCTTCATTGTATCTGTTTATTGTAGTTATCTTCTTTAATATGTGAACAGTGAGTGTAAAAGTCTTAAAAACACCTCAGCAACATTCTTCCTTTAACAACTATTCATAAATCTTTGGGCATACTTAAATCCAATTTCTGCATCATAAATAATATGACACATTATTGAAAAGTAATCCTTTTATACAGTGATGCTGTATTTGACTTCTTACAGGTGTTGAGAGTGCAGACTTTCTAGGACATATCAAGAGAAACTTGCAGATGAACAGGCATTAAGGACCAAAAAGGTTGGACTGTCCCTATTCTGGCATTCCTATTCCTACAATGGTGAAGGTGGCTTTGGAAATTGCATGCAATAGGCATAAACCCCCCATTTTCTCTTTCAAAATGGATGATACTCTGGGATGGAACATGCTGCATAATTTCAAAGTAACATTTGGCAATGTTGCCACTTCTGTATCTCTCTGCATACAGAGTGAAGAGCTTATGGACCATACTGAATACATCCATGAGAAAAATATCTGATTTCTTAAAGCCTTTATGCAGTTCAAGCTGTAATGAACCATATATGGAAAAGTAAGGCTTTGGGTATTGGCATGTAAACGTTGACATCCACATTTCAAAGCTCATCTTAAGATTTCAACATTCAGACCACAAATAAGAGAACAAATAACTTTGAAGAGATTGCAACATATCTAAGAACAACTTGGAATTACTACAGCTGAACTGCTCTTAAAAGTCACTCTAAACTCAAAACTATTCACAATAGGAAAAAAAATAAAATGGGTGATTTAATTTCATTTGCAGTGAAATAATTTAGCAGGAATATACAGACAGAACAGTTGATGCTGACCCACCATTTCTGCTACAGGATTTTAATGTTTCTTCCAAAGGTCGAATGTCTGATTCTTCAGAGATACATCTCAAAACGACAAGACAACACTCAAAAAAGACAAAGATGTTGATAATTGATATAAATTTTTAAGTATGTTCCTTAAATTGGGAAATAATTTAGCATTTTGTAATAATGTAAAATGTTTTTAGAAAACCATAGAGATGTTCTGAATGAACGCAATTTAACTTACTTAATCTGCTGTGTCATATATTTTGCCATTTCTACATTTTTTCAGGATTCAAAATTTTGCATTTCTTCATTTTCACACTGAGTAAGAGACTGTTGGAATTCAACCTAAAGCAGGATTCCTACTGATGTCAGTGGAAACAGGCCTTATCACTGTATGCATTCATGGTGTGAGTCATACCAGCATAACTGTCAGATGATCACATTTCCTTTATGCTACACTTTTTAGCTCAGTTATTGGGGTGAAAGGATTGTAGAATAATTCAGACAGGAAAGGACCTTGTAAGGTCTGTAGTCTAGTCCACAGTTTGTTCCACTCAGGTGCTGCACACACTGACGGATTTTTACTGCATAAATTTTCTCTTGGGTGGTTATACAGCTGTCAGTACTTCCAAGTTAAGAACATTACAGTCTTCTTGACCCTCTTATCTGTTTAATTTCTGTCAATGAGATGGGTTTTCATTATGAAACAAAGGCCAATTTATTTAGTTTTTCTCATGTTTTTCTTGGTTTGAAATAATTTTTTCTAATAAGTTTATATTCCAGTATCTCTTACTCCTTTTCTGGGGAAAAAAAAATAGATTCCAAGTAATAGGAAAATGCCATTAGAATGGACTGAGTATGTACAATAGATAAATATGATAAAAATGCTGGAGCATTTTTATGCTTGTAGCATTTTGGTTGCATTGAGGTAGTAAATATGAAAAATCTAATTTTGTAAGAAATGACAAACTATGCTCTGTCACATTGAACTAATTACACAAGCAATTTCAAAATGAACTGCACTAATCACTGTATAAAGCTGCATCTCAGCTCAAGGTGCTCAGCTCAGAGCAGAATTTTCTGTAAGTTTTGAGAGCAATCAGACACAGGCTTTCAGGTGCTTTGCATTCATAAACCTAATTAAAAGTCAATGACCCCAAAAGAGCTGAAAGCAATCTGTCATGACTGAGAAAACATGCTATAGGTAAAAAAAAAAAAAAAAAAAAAAAAGAGAGAGAGAGAGAGATAGAACATGATGAAATAGTGTTTAGAATATAAAAATATGTCAATTTAATTGTGCATGACAGTGGAAAGTTAATACCTGAAGAATTTAAAGAACTTCTTTATTTTTGTTCCTCTCTTCCTTATCTGTGAAATTGGAACCCTAATTGTACTTTTTGTGAATCTCAGGACAGTGTAGGCTGTTGAAGGCTGCAGCCTCAAAAGGAAAGAGATGTGTCAGCACTACTGCACTTGATGCCTTGAGGTCTGGAAAACAGTTCAAATCTAGAAACTGATTTCTAGGTTCAGGGAAAATTAGTCCATGCTTTTTCTGGGCTGTGGCTCTTGGACTTCTCTGTATGCTTGCATCACGCTGAGCAGACTTGGAAGGGAATTTCAGCATCTTCTGAATTTGAATAGCCAAGAGACTGAGTCTGCAGTACCATGACAACTTAAACACCTTTGAGTATGATTCACATGTGTAAGTAAGTGTGTAAACATATAACTATCCTATGGAATTCTGTTCACTAAGAGCTTGGCAACACTATTAACTGTCCAGGTGAGAAGTATGTTTTGCAACATGTTTTAATAGAGGCTTGGAAAGATGAAGAGAAACTCAAAATAAGAGAAGTATACATATAAACCCTAAGGAAGAGCAGCATTGCTGCATTTCACTAATCATTAACTGTCATAACACTGATGTTAGTAGTGAGTAGGAACACATCCTCCATTCTGGAGAAAACACTACTGTTTTTTTCTTGATCTGCCCTCTCTCTCATTTTGTTTAGTTTTTTTTGTTTTGGTTTGTTTTCTTTTTTTTTTTTTCAAATACCTGTATCTCCAGGTGCTTAATATGAAACAAACAAAAATACAGAGGAATTATTTGGCCTGACTGAGTCTCCCTCTTCACCTACCATGCCACCTAAGACAAAGTTTTCTTCACAGTGGCTCCCTTTGTCTTAGCATCAACACACAGGAGCTTTGATTATCACCTGTGGTTGACTGGAAACATCTGACTTGTCCTGGTGGAAATTATCTGCACCAGAAAACAATGTTGGTAGGTTTCTGACCCAGATTGGAATCACGGGTGCTAAAGTTAAAAAGTGCAAGCTACCAAACATGTGTGGTGAACATATTTTACAACTAATGTAAAAATGTCTAAGAAACTGTGAAGAATGTTAATGCTCCAGGGAGCAGTTCCAAAAAATACAAATTGCCTGTTCCTCTCAGCGAGGGTCCTTGATCATAGTTCAGATGCTGATACTGTGAACTTCATAGTTCCTCAACAAGCAAAAGAGAAGTCCTAAAACTATACCACTGAGTAAGTCAAGTCTTGTATTGTTGGACCAGCTAAGTCAGTGTTATTTATTCCCATTCCTATGTTGTTGAAGAGGTTGGTAGGACCTAGGAAGTTTTCATGCCCATCTCAAGGACTCCAGATGGACTCACACCAACATGACATGGACACAAAGACTATTTGTAGAAAACAGCTTGTTTCAGTTCTTGTGTAGTTGAACAAAATGTGTTTTTTTTTCCTCATGACATCCTTGAGCCCCTAAGGTATAGTGACCTTCTGTTGAAAGTGTGCAATCAATATTAGGATGCACCTATGTCATGTTCCCTGACATGCATATCCTGAAATCTTTGCAAATCTTTTTTTCTGTTTTTAATGCTGTGTTTTAAACCACCAGAGATTTCTACTGAGTCCATCCAGCAATCTTATCATTTAAAATTATATTAAATTAATCATAACAGATTCTGAACTGATGCAACTTCATTGAGAAGTTTTTAACTTTAGCAGATTTATCATTCATAAATAAGAGTAAGATAATGATAATATAATAATAAAAATAAAATATATTTTCTAGCTCTAAAATATTTATTGAATGATTATATAAAGTTTTTCTTTACTTTTGTGATTTTTTCATAAACATTCATTATTTGGGTAATGGGTCCTGATTTATGTCTCCATACTTAGGGTTTTGTTGCTGAGTTTGAGGTTTCCCTCAAGACCATGGACCTAAAGTTAACAATTGTTAATTACAATTATTATGCATTTTTCCAAATGTGAGGCTTAAATTCTGTAAAACAAAATAAACTATTTAGGAGGAAAACAAAATAACTGGGAAAACAAGGCAAAAGTAAAAACTTTATGCAGTTGCTTCTATTTGCTTAGAATAGATGAAGAAAGCTATTTAAGTTCTTTCACAGAATCTGACAGATGCAACAACACTGTCGACTTTAATGTAACACACTTTTAAAAACCCAGGTATAATCAAGACATGTAAGCATGAAGGCAGTGGTATGATCTTTTTCTACCAACACCTTCTAGCATAGTCTAAAGATGTAAGTTGGACTTGAAGTTTGTTGCCCAAACTCAGGTTTCATCAATAGATTTCTGCAGTCAAAGGAGAGAAATGGGCACCTTTGGAGGATAACTCTGTGAGAAGAAGATAAATCACTCTTTGGCATTGTCTGTCAATCAGTTCTTTACTAGATTTTGTTTACTGAAATAATTTTGAATAGAAAAAATGTGAACTTGAGAATATTTATCCTACAGTGTAATATGAAACATTTTTTTCAAGTACTTTAAAACTGTCACACTTGATTAAATATTCAAAAAGCAATAAATTTTGCCTTCTTCAAGTTGATTGTTGATGTATTGGCTGTAGTGTTTATCTCCAGTCTGTGAATTCTGTCAACTCTGTCTTGTAGAACAGTCTAGGCTTGGGTAAATGAAGTTAGATTGGCAGCAGTGATTTGACAACAGACTGTTGTCTCAGTTTGAGGGGCAAAAACCAAAATGTTTACCCACAAGTGGAGGAGAGGGTTTCCTCCATAATAATCACGCCACTCTTTATCAAATTTAAGAAAAGGAACTTTAATCAGACAATGGATACAAGAAGGATAACTGTTC
>JAWWLZ010000118.1:85191261-85206163 GCA_035041345.1 Poliocrania exsul
ACAATGGATACAAGAAGGATAACTGTTCTTAACTGATATATATATATATATATATATATATATATAAAAAAATATATAAATATATATATGTAGGTATAGATATAACTAGAAACAGACCAGAGCAAACCGCTTCCCCAACACCACAGAAAACAACAACAACAACCCCCACAACAACCACCTCCACACCAGCAAGTTTCCTCCTGGAGAAGAGTTATACTTATGAGCAGTATTGGTGTCACAACCCGGCTGGCTGCAGGTGAGCTCCCAGTCCCTTTCCAGCGAGACAGACGAGCGATCAGCACTCAGATGAATTCTGTCTCTCCCTCTATGTCCATTGTCCCAAATGAAGAAGGAAAAACTGGAAGCAGAGAAACTGCCACGTGTCCTGGAAAGCAGCTGCAACTCTCTCTCTCGCAGGTCACTGCCCCAGCCGGGGCGGGTAGGCCGTGAGGCTGCAAGTGATGGTAAGATGGGAGCAGAGACCAGGACCCCCAAATGCAGGAACCAGGAGAACAGCCGTGGCAGGGAGAAAAGAAGCAGCTCCCCAAGAAGCAGCAGCAACAGCCAGGAGCAACCAAGAGCAGGATAAAACAGCTTCCCTCCTCAGCAGCACACACACACACTGCTCCTGGGTTCCGCTGAGCTAAGAAAGTCAAAAAATGTCCCCAAAAAACAAAAGAGACAACCTGCCCCCACCCAAGCGATCAAGAAGAAGACTGTAGCAGTTAACTACTTCTTTTTGTTAACTAATGGCGTGGGCAGTTAGTGGCAGGGGAGGGAATTTACATAATAATCCCAAACTACAACAACTGTCCCTTGTGTTACTGTTACTAAAACCCTTGTCTGCTTTCCAATTGTCTTACCAGTGACAGTCTGGAAAAGTCCTCAGAGGGTTTTGGAACCCAGGATCATAATTTGCATTCCTGGCTGAAGTACATGTCACCATAAAACTCAGAGAAATATATACAAAGGCATAAGTAGTTTAGAACAGCTCTAATTTCCTTGGCATTTAAGTCCTGGTTGTGACCATTGTTAGAAGAGCAAAGCTGGCTAAAATGCACCTTTCTCCATTGCTTTTCTTTGTCTTGAATTCTATCTAAATATCCAGTTAGGAAGCCTTTTTTGTGATTACAATTTATTTCACTTTGCAACTAATTGTGGATGTTAAAACACCATCTCTGGATTTTTCTTAACAACTGTCATTTCAGGAAATTCCAGAGCTGCAAGGCAAGGTCTGCAAATGAAGATGCCTTTTGGCTTACCTTTTTGCTTCCTATTAATTTATCTTACTTCATGAACAAGTGCAATTGCCAATAAAAAGCTTCATAATCTGTCTTTTGATTTATATGAAGTTCTGACAGAATTTCTCTTGGAAAGATTCCTGTCATTTGACGTCAGAGCTCTTAATACATTTGCTTTTCATCTAGCGGTTGGGTTAAGCAAGCTGTCGTCCGCTGACGCCTCTACTTCCCCCCATCACATTTCTTGAATGTTTGATTCCAGTGATACAGGGTTGATGGTCCCTTTCTCAAAGGAATGGAATTCACAGCAGGACGTGGGAAATTTAATGCAAGGGTACAAATACAGTTTTTCCAAATCAGCTCTTTTAATGGAATAGTGAATCCTTCTGGTAGCTGCTAAGAAACCATCTTTCAAACACTGAAATGGTTCTGTTAGCTCAGTTTGTCTTCCAAAATCCTTCCAGTATGGGTTTTGTCAGGGACTATACATTTGTATTCTTTTCAGAAGGGGGCATCTGAATTCTTTTAAGAAGAGGTGTTCATGCTATTAATGATAATTATGGCAGACATTTAACCAAAGACCCATAAAATTATGTGGAGGTGCTTATTGCTTTCCATTGATTCTATGGGAAGATAGAAGCCTACATCTTACCCTTAGAACTTTGTTTACACTCAAGGTCATTTCCCTTGATTCTCAGCTTACATGTGTCTCAGGTGGTCCAGCTTCCCTGTACTGAAAAGATTCAACAGAACCTCATGTTCTCTACACATATATTGTAAATATACCAGTTAGATTGATTTTCATTATATTTGTAGAAGGCCAAAATAAAAGTAGGTCAAGTGGTAAATGCTGGAATATATCTTGACATCCTTTTTGAAGTCTCAGGGAGATTCTCAGATGAAATCAACTACACCTACAAAACTAAATAAAGCATGTTTGATTCAGTACTACCCTCATGTTTGTAATATTTAGTGTACATTGACTGATTTTTAGGAAAAATTCCATTCATCATTTCAACATCACATTGCATTTCACAGAGCACTACGTGGCTTTGTAGAGGCTTATGCCCCTGTCTTTGCAAGTCAGTTTTTCTTCCTAAACTTCACCTTCCTTAGTGTATCAGTGAGGTCATGTGGCCCCAGATACATTATAAAAGGCACATTCTTAATATAAAAAGAGTTAGAAGTGACAAATCTGAATTACAGATCCTCTGTGGCCAAATCACCACAAGAGAGAAATAAAGAAATGGAGAAAGGTCAAGGTTTATCACTTCCAGTCCCATTCTCAGAGGTGGTGTCAAATATGGGCAGTTCAATCCTAGTAAGTTCATTCTGGAAATAATCTGTTGAAGGAAATGTCACTTATTCTCAGATCGACTTACTTGCCTGCCCACTGAGTCTGGAGATAAAAATGACCAGACTAACAAGATTATCTACAAAGTACAGCCCTTGCTGCACTATGTAACAATGCTGCCATCAGCACCACACAAGCAAGGAAATTTTCCTTTCCTGTCTAACATGAGGTTCATAAATGTAATTTGACATCAACATGTATTTAGGTTTAACACATCAAAAATATGATCTTAGCTCAAAAACAGGGCACATATGTAAGATTATCATATATGAGACAGAGACTTTAATATTTTGCTATCCTCAGAGTTGGTATGCCATTGGTTGGAAAAATAATTTTCGGTTTTAGAGACTGAGGCTTCAGAAGAGATGCAAATATGTGAAAAGAGTGTAGAGAAGATTAAAAAATAGTTTTGTTAGACATTTGGAAATTTGTGTACAAGCATATATATATATATATATAGGTGCTTCATATATATAAGAGCGTGGAGAAGCCTTTGAAAACAAGCTCTCCGGAATGACAGACACTCAAAATATTCTAAGATCTTCTAGAAAACCTTTGTGAAAGATTTTCCCTAGTTTCCCCCAAAACAAATAAACCTTAAAAGGCAAAAAGTGCTAAAAAGGAGAGTATGTTTTAATTACATGTGATGTCTCATGCAAGTCCTTCCTTTTATTTAATGTTATTAATAGATATTTTGTTATCAATTTTTCTCACAAATATGTTTTTTTAAAGATGTCAGTATGTTAGTTCTAGTAAATTAAACAGATCATGAGGACAACTGGGGCAGAATTCTTTGAATTTGTCAATGGAAAAGAAACCCTGCAGAGCTGAAAATTTATTGGGAAGCTGCAGTTGAGCACAATCCATTAGAAAGAAAATGTATGTCTTTACGATATTTTGTCACTCTTTCGTGCACATAGGAAAAGCCAGCACAAGCTGCAGCACGAGTGTCAGGTCTAATTTTTGGTACTGTTAACATGAAGAATATTCAAGTGTTCTTCAACAAATTACCAAGGCCCTTTACACAGTAAAAGTACACTTTTTTTTGCTATCTCTGTTTTGTTATGTGTCTATCGAAGTATTATGTTCTTATTGTATTAGGTCTTTCGTTGACAAGGTAATCCAAGAATTTGAGTCTCAGCCTTGCAAGGTTTATTTGTTTACTTTGTGTTGGTGTGTCAGTACAACTAGGTCACATTCAGCTGGGATTTAAGAATCTATGGTTGTTGAAGAAGTAAATCCCCAGACACCATCACGTCGACCTTTTATAAGGCTGTGTGGTACGTGAAGTTAGCAGTCTAGTAAATCCACATAAAATCTTTGGGAGGGATAAAGGAATAAAACTCAAAACATGTATTTGTGCCACTGGTAGAAATGTGAAGTGTCCTTTGAATTTGGTGTAAGTACAGGTGCTTCAGA
Source organism: Poliocrania exsul (assembly GCA_035041345.1). Classification (NCBI taxonomy): domain Eukaryota; kingdom Metazoa; phylum Chordata; class Aves; order Passeriformes; family Thamnophilidae; genus Poliocrania; species Poliocrania exsul. Next base: position 85,195,276 of record JAWWLZ010000118.1, read on the forward strand.
TTTTGGAGTTTATTTTGATTATCATTTAATGTCTGTCTTTAAATTCCATATGTTGGGAGAGGTTTGGCCTTAAGCCTCCATGCACAACACACTGCCTAGGAGCTGACAGGCAGGCAAGGTCACTGTAACCTTGAGCCAGCCATGAGGCAGGTAAACAACCTCAGACCTGGGAAAAACACAGCCTCAGCGGCGCCAGGGGCGTGCTGACTGCCTTGTGGACACCAGTCCCTCCACCAATCAGCACACACTGCTGCCTCGAGGCCAGAGCCTCTTAACCTATCCCAAGTTGTTATTGTCCTCGTGTTTACCCCAAAATGTTATAAGAACCTGTTACCCCCCAATAAAGTTGAACATTCCTGCTTTTAACCATTGGAGTCAAGGCTCTATCTCTATGAGAACACACCTTGATATCTGACGCCAAGCCCGGGGTACCATGTGAGGTGGCAGCAAGGGCATGATACAAGCCTCTTGCAAGCCCCTTTCCCCAAAATCCACGAACAGATTATTTAATCTGGTAAAAGTACATTAGAGTAATTTAAGAATTTAAAACATCTTTCAAATCATTTTGTGAAATTTTTTGATGGCAATATAGAATACCAGTACATTCTTTGCTTTTGCCTGTTTCTTATACTCTTACAAATCCTCACAGACTCATAATTTTGAGTTTCTAGATATGTCTCCATATAATGGTGAATTGGCATGTGGTCAGCCCAATTTTTAAATATGCATATTTTCAAAATCCAAATCTGGCACAGGAAAATATGTTCTAGGGCTTATTTGATTGCCCTGCCCAAGCCACTCTCAAATGACAGTTTCAGTGCTAAAACTGAAATCACTGATTTGCGCTTGACCTGAGAAACACAAAGGTCACTGCAGACAGAGAGGTCACTGCCTTCCTTTAAAGATCAGGAAAATACAGATTCATCTTCCTCCTTAAAATTCTTTTCTGACCAGCTTTTCTGAAGGGCAACCCCTTCTCTGGCTTGCTTTCTACGAGCTCTGAGGGTTTGTGAGGAACAGTCACCGTAAGGAGAGGAGACATATCTGGAATTCCCATTAGCCCAGCAGTAAATTGGCTCCAAGTGAGTTGGAGGCCAGCAAACATGATGACCAAGAATAGGAGATTAACCACAGGCAGCACTTCCACTCTGCTGCTGCTTTATGTGGAAAATATCACAGTTGATTATCTGACAGAAATTAAAAAAAAATCCAAAAGAAGGTAGTCCAAGTGCTTTTAAATGATCAGCTATAGGAGTGGATAAATGATGAAATTTTAAATCATATTAAATGTTGATTGCATCTGTTTTGATGTTCATGCAATTACCATGAACAAATTATATGTACAGAAAAATCTTTGCAGTTTAAGTGAAGAAATAACTTCAAACTGGCCACACTTTCTCTGTAACTTAATGAATTATGGAGTTCTCTGAAATGCTTTTGCTGGACAAACAATGTAGGTTTTATTCCTTTTCTGAGAGGAAAATAAATACAGCAATAGAGGATTTTCTTTTTCTGGTCCTTTAGGTCCATAGGTGGTATGGTAAAGAGAAAGGTGAAGCTGGCACTAATGATTAAGGGATTGACATGGCATTCCTGTACCCACAGTGCCACAAGACATAGATGAGACCTCAACCATCAGTTCCTTTGACATAGGATTTGTAGGATTTCCAGATTTGCAGGGGTTTCTGGAGTTCATGTGGTACACCTCTGTAACTTCTCAGGAACTTGACAAGAGCCTGACAGGCACAAACAGGAACCACTCCATTTCTGGCACCAGGGGAGCACATATCTTTATCCTACAAGGTGCGGGTTTTTTGTTTCTTTCATCTTTTAAGAGAATTAGATTTTCAGGACAGAACCTCTTATCTCCATTTTTTTTAGTACTTATCTGGGTCCTTTTCCTGGCTTCGCCCAGGTAATTTACATACTGAACATGGAAAACAAACGCAAAGAAAGAGGAGTAATGCTACAGGCAAAATGACGTAAAGCCCTGCTCAAAGACAAAAATATATACCATTACTCAACTGGATATGGGAATGTCATCTGTTTTCTCAGAGGTGTGCAAACATATGTCTCTGATTCAAAGATGTATGACTAACACATGTGTATGCTTCTCTTTAGACCCGACTGAGATCTAAAAATGTTGATACTTGAACTTGATTTATGTATTGCACATCTTTATCTCTTCATTATGGTAATTCTTGTCAGACTGTAATGATTTAAATACTAATCATATTTAGAATCATCTGCACTGTATATCATACTGTCTCATAATTTCCAAAAACTACTCTTGGTATAAGGAAAAGTAATAAAATTTAAAAAAATGAGTGCAGACACTGATAAATGTAGTTGGATGTGCTCACTTTCTTCAAACAAATGTGTTCAAACAAAAATGTGATCACTTTCCCCCCAAAATTCCCATGAGCAGAGAACACCAAGAACATGTGTTCTTTCCAGGGAATGCAACGCAACTGTAATATTAATTTACTTTCATGATATTTCTCAGTTCATTCAGTCTTTCCATGAATCCATGTGAGGTGAACCTATTATGAAATCATCAGTTTCTTTAAAAAATAGGATAAAGCAGATTTCTGACACCTGTACAGTCTTTGGGATGCTCACTGCCCATTTCTTAGGAAAATCTGAAGACAGCTCTGCCTTAGATGAACACTCCTGGGCTATGCAGCCACTGCTACATTCTCAGTGACCAGACTGAAAAGCTTAGTCAAGACTGGATGTATGTTCAGTACAGACAGTCACCTACTTGGAAAGCTTAACTTAATTTTTGCAAAAGATTTCAGTTCTTGACTACATTGTGAAAAATTATTTACCAATATCTAACTGGAATTTGAACTTTGTGACCATTTTTCCTATTATTTTACTATACACTTTGAAGAAGAGTCTGGCTTTATCTTTTTTATAACCTCATCTTGGACACATAAGCTCAGTGTTAAGATTCTTCCTTTAACCTTATCTTCTTCAAGGCACAAACCCAGCTATTTCAATAACTTTGTATGTGTCATGCCTTCTAATTTGCACAGTTACCTTGCCCTGGAGCCTCCAGTTTGTCAATCTCTTTCTTATACTGAGGAGTCCAAATCTGGACACATCTAGAAGCAGCTTACAAGGGTTGAATAGAGGAAAATACGCAAATTACCATTTTTCCTACCTGCTAGCTACCCTCTTGTTAACACAGCTCAGTATGGCATTAGCCTTTGTTGTTGCAAAGGCATACTGCTTCTTAGTGCTTGACTTGCTGACTGCTGGGAACCAAGGTCATTCTCTACAAAGCTGCTTTTTTCCCCTGGCAGACCTCAGCCACCTGCTGAATGGGGTTATTCTATCTCAGGTGCAGGACTTTGCATAATTTATTTTTAACTACATGAGGTTCTTGTCTGCTTGTTTCTCCAGTCTGTCTAGTTCTGTATGTCTTCAGCTCCTTTGTTCTGGTTGCTCCCCACAATGTAGTATTGCCCACAAACTTTCAGAGGGTGTATTCCATCCTTGCAGGCACTGAGCAGTATCAGCCTTAGCAGAACACCATTTGGAACTGGCTTCTAGCTAGACTTCATATTGCAAAACCCTCTGGGCCTGTCAAGTACTCACACAGCAGACTGAAGGAAGTGTAGTATTTGGGGTTATCTGTCCATTACTGCTGTTTATCAGAAACTGATTAAAATGTGGGTATTCTTTTTTTTTTTTTTTTCAGTTCCTCACTGAATTCTGTTCCTGAAATTGGCAAACCTCCAGTTTAACCAACTCTGTTGACACATGCTTTGGAGCACACCTCTTATCTGACCTTCAGTTTTCCTATTTTACTAGCTGAAACAGAACCAAAATGCAGTTATCTCCTACCACAAGATAGCAATGGGCACATGCACAAGTAGGAAAGAAAAGAAGCAAAATCTTCTGGCTACTTGCAAACTCACTATTATAGGCTTGCATTCATCTTGCCAATTTAAGCATGAGTGACAAAGAGCAACAGAAAGCACTATATTATACTGTATTCTCAAATGCTAAATACATATATGGTTTCACTAAGTTTTCATTAGCCCAATGAAAAGCCCATATGTTAACTCCAGTGAGCACAATTCAGTAACATGGAATCCAAGCAGAACATCTGGAAAACTCCAGAGAAAGTTCAAACAGAAATTAGTCTGTGATTGACTATGGAAAAACAAAACTTTAAAGTAAAGAAAATGCACTCTTCCAATTCATGACTCAATAAAAACCACACTGATCATTAACAAGCACTCAATATAATAGAAATTGTACAACACAAAGAGAATTATTTGCATTCATTAGAAATAAGGAAAGTAGGTTGTTTCCTCTTACTGAAAAACTGCATCCATTCATATGAGAATTCAATTAATTTCCAGTTTTAAAGAACTAATTTTGCTGTGTCCAGACATATACTAAAATGTCTGTAGGTTTTTAAAAAGAACTTTAAGGCACTGTGATGGAGCATAAATTGAACAAGAAACTGTTGTCAATGATGACAGGGGCTGCTGAGCACTGAAGTGACATATGTACCCCTTATAAAAAACTTTCGCTATTTACTTCTCTGTTCCATGAAGCAACCGAAAGCTGTCCCTGCCATTTGCCCCCATGAAACACCATTACTCCAAGCATAAGATAACTTTTACTTAAATATCTACTAACAGCCCAAAGCAAAAACCGATGATGTTTATTAAGAAGGCACTGGTCTTTATGATTTTTATCCATTTAACAGAATTTTTAAGTAACATATCCTATTTAATTAGTTGAAGACAGATGACAATGCCAATGCATTTGGATTGTAGATGTTTTCTTTCTTTTCCTGTGTAAAGATAGACTGCTGGGAAGGCATTTCTTGCTGAAAAACAAAAGACTTTAAAAGTACCAAATTCATACAAGCTGGGGAAAGCCAAAATACATATTTAACTTCTTTTCCACTGCTTATTCTGTGCCTTAAAGTTTTGAGGCTCAGCTAATATGGAAGAAGTCCAAAATGTGAAGTTGGTGTATAAGGTCAATTTCAGAACAATGTAACCACAACAATTCCAGCTGTGATGACATCCATAAATCTTTGTACAAGGGAAAGAATGAGGTGCTAAATCAGGTATATTTATATTGTAATTTGTTCATGAGATCTCAAGTTGGCAACTGAAAGGAACAATTAATACGCACTTATTTTTCTTAAAATTAGAAGAACAGATATTATCATAAAGCCAGAATATGTGATTTTGCTTCTATTTTTAGGCATATTAAAGGCCTAGAAAATGTCAGTAAAATGTATTTTTCTGGAAAAATCTGTGCTGTGCATGAAAAAGTTGAATGAGATTTCCAGAACACTGCATCATCTTGTCAGCTGGTGTAAATTAGTGTGATTTTAGCATACTCAAAGAATATATGATAGGATCTGATCATCTGATATCACCTGATACCTCTGTGAAATTAAAAAAAAAATCCAAACTTGTAAGAATATTTCTGTTTGTTTTTAGGTTTACATTTTGACATAAGTTATGTGTACAAGAGTTTTTCTGAGATTTTCCTCTCTGTGACTCATTACTAAGAAATTTAATTGAAGTGCCTGAAAAGAGTTCTGATTTTCTGTATTTCTAGAAAGAAAAATAAAAAAAAGCTGTATTGATGTCCCAACCTTTTCAAAATTAATTATTTTTTTATCTATTAGTGAAAGTATGATAATTTTTTAGAAAGTGGTTGTTACAGTAACTGCTCTTTAGCAACTGATAAACTTGTGTTGAGGTTGAATGTTCACACACTGAACTGTTCTTACACCATCACTGTGTAAGAAAACATCTGTTTCTTACAAACTTAAGGAAGATAAAAAGGGTTAACATATACAGCATTCTAGTTGTTCACAATTACAGTTGAATAAGTTGGTTTTTCCTTATCGTGTTATATTTTTGATCTCAAGATTTTTTTTGTGACAGAGGCCCCCAGTGTTGTTCTCTTTTGCTATTTTTCATTTGCTGTTTTGTTATGTAAGGTGTGCTTATTGTATAAGAAGACAATATTCCTTCTGCAATTTTCTTCACTGTTGCTTGTATTTTGATCACGATTTATTATTTTGTCTTAACTTAAAGCAGATATAATCTTTTGATGAATTCTTCTGAATTATTCCCTCTATCCCCCCTTCATTTATGCTGCAAATGAAGCATACCAGTTATGCTTCCTTAGTTTCTATAAGACATATAATTTTACACAACTTATATACAACTTTTCAGCATTTGACAAAGCGGGACAATAGTTTTTAGCTATTTCTATTCTTTTTCTTGGCAGGTAAGAAACATATGACGTCCTTCCCAAAGGTCAGGAACATTTCCAAACTGGGAGACAGCAGGTGATGGGCTGATAGGAGGAAATCCCAGATCACAACCAAGTCAGTGAATCATAAGTAGATGATTCAAAGATTGAATTTGATCTATCCACAAATAGAAGACTAGGAAAGGAAATGTAGTTTCCAAAGTCTATTTCATAAGAATGTGAAGAAACATGGCAATATGAGGACAAGCACGTTATATAACTCCCCTCATAGCAGGAAATTCAGAGACACATCTTTCATTTTGGGTGCCTGACTATGTAGAGCAAGGCTAAATAAAGAAATACATCACTTTCTTTTGCTTCTCTTCACTTCTTCCTCTAAACCTAGTGACTATGCAACTGTTTTAAACAGGGTAAATGAATATTTTTTGTTGTATTGGCTTTGTCCTTTAGGGCAGTGATCAGAAACACTGGGTGACCAGTATCCCAAATCATATCATAAAAAGTAACAAAGAGTATTCTCTGCCTCACATGTATTGTTTGAGAGTCAGTAACAAAAGGGGTGCAAGAAAGAAATGTCTTCTAGTGGTCATTATTAACTAGGAAAGATGTATAACATGGCACGAGACCACATGACAGACAAAAGAAGCGATGGTGTGAAACACTCCAGGTGCAAGAAATACTAACCAAGTCAGAAAACTTTCAGTTCTAGAAAGTGATTTCTTCTTCATTGTCTAACTTCCCACTGTGACAGCAGCTTTCTCTCTGCCCCCTAAGGTAATGTCTGAAGCCAACTTAAACATAAAAAGGGAAAGATTAACTTTGTAGGTATAAGGGGGTCTTCCTGGTGACTGGTTTTGCAACACTGACTGCCAGTTTACAGTTACAAGTCACTGCTGACATGAAAAAGGTCTGCATGATCATGAATGTCATTAAGAGGGCATATTGTCTGACTCCTAGCTCTTCCAACACAAGAACTAAGGGTCTGGAGATAAAATCATCAAGGGTCAGGATCAAAAAAAAAAAAAATAAGAGGTGGTGTGGAATATGAACTGAGACATCCTTGGACAGAAAGCCCACACAACAAGTTTCCATGGCTTTAAGAAGACACTGAGCAAGTACTTGGAATACAGATTTACTGTGATTACTAGATAGGGATGTTTAAGACCACTGATAGAGACAGCATATTAAGCAAAACAGACCTTTAATCTGAATTCAGTAGCTTTTCTCATGTTTCTATTCAATTGCTAGTCATTCATCTATGCCTTGGTTTTCAGACTCTTATAGTTCTATATGCCCATGACTCCTTTTGAAGGCTTCACCAATGAGGAATACATGATCATGGTAATTTGCTATATTTTCCCTATTCCGGGGAAGATGTAGCAATGACATTAATTGCCTAAAATAGACAGAAGCAATGTATTGTGGTTTGTGCAATCATCTGTGTCATTGGAACTTTATTTTGTGTTTAAATCCTTTTTATTTTTTTCCTAAAGGATCATGTGTCAGTGCAAATCTCCAAAACAGATCATTGCTTTATCAGCTATGTCACTGATTTTCATATTTTTGACACTGGCATCACAGATCATTACATTATGTGAGCCATCTCTTTGTCTATTTGTCTGTTCTCACAGATTTTTTTCTTTCAGTTGTCCAAGCTGCCTTGAATGTGAAATAAAAATCTTGTAGACGTCTTTCTATAATTAGAGTCTTATAAGAAAGCTGATGCAGCAAAAGTAACCTAAAGCAAATAAGGGAGGGGGAAAATTGCTATGAAGGAGAAAAGAGAACACAGAAGAACTGAGATAGTCACCTACTGAATAAGGAAAAGAATGTGCAATGCGTAAGGGTTGCCTTGACTGGTAGCTGTCTGAAATAACTGCTCACAATCACCATTACTTAATGGCTCCTGTGAGGACATAAAATGGTGGAGTTTGAGATCCTTAGGGCAGTGAGGAAGGTGCACAGCAAACTCACTACCCTGGACTTCAGAAGAGCAGACTTTGGCCTCTTCAGAAAAATCTGCTTGGTAGATTACCATGGGATAAAGTCCTGGGGAGAGGAGGTGCCCAAGTAAGCTGGTTAATGTTCAGAAATCACCTCCTCCAAGCTCAAGAACAATGAATTCCAATGAAGAGGTAGTCAGACAAAAATTCCAGGAGGCCTGACATGTGGGTGAACAACAAGCTCCTGGAAAAATGCAACCCAAAGGTGAAACATACAGAGGGTGGAAGCAGGGACAGGTACCCTGGGAGGAATGCAGAGAAACTGCCCAAGCAGCCAGGGATCAGGTCAAGCAAACTAAAGCCCAGATAGAATGAGATCTCACCAAGGATGTCAAGGGCAACAAGAAAAGCTTCTATAGGTATGTCAGTGATAAAAGAAAGACTGGGGAAAATGTGGACCCTCTCTATAAGGAAACAGGAGACCTGGTTACCCAGGATGTGGAGAAGGCTGAGGTACCAAATGATCTTTTCTACTTCAGTCTTCACCAACAAGTGCTCCAGAGACACTGCCCAGAAGGCAAAGGTGAGAACTAGGAGAATGAAAAACTACCCACTGCAGGAAATGATCAAGTTTGAGACCACCTAAGGAACATAAAAGTGCATAAGTCCATGGAGCCTGATGAGATGCAACTGTGGGTCCTAAGGGAAATGGCAGATGAAGTGATTAAGCCATTATCCAACATATTTGAGAAGTCATGGCAGGGTGGCAAAATTCTTACTGTCTGGAAATGGGGTAACATAACCTCCATTTTTAAAAAGGAAATAAAGAATATAAAGGTCAGTTGGTCTGATCTCAGTGCCCATCAAGATCATGGAACAGCTCCGCCTGAAAACTATTTTAAGACATATGGACAATAAGAAGATGATTGGTGACAGCCAGCACCGCTTCACTAAGGACAAATTGTTCCTGACAAATTTGGTGGCCGTCTATGATGGGGTTACAGCACTGATGGATAAGGGAAGAGCAACCGATGTCATCTACCTGAACTTGTGCAAAGCATTTGACACTATCCCGCATGTCATCTGGAAAGACAAGGATTTTTCCACTTAAGTGCTTGATAGGTGAACAATGGGCTATCTGGTCACACTCTGAGACTTGTGATTAAAGTCTCTATGTGCAAAAGGAAAGCAGTGAAAAGTGACATTCATCGGGGTTTGATATTGGGACTGGCACTCTTTAACATCTTTGTTGGCAACATGAACAGTGGGATTGAAGGACAGGTTTTTACTATCTTCAGACAAGGAGACTCCACAAGCTCTCTGCAAATCCTGTTCCAGTGCTGTCACCATCAAATGATGACACCAAGTTGTGTGGTGCAGTCAATATGCTGGAGGAAAGGGATTCCAGCCAGACGGACCTTGGCAGGCTTGAGAGGTGAGCCTGTGTGTAACTCATGAAGTTCAAAAAGGCCAAGCAGAAAGTCCTGCGTGTACGTTGGGGAAATCCCAAGCACAAATACAGGGTGGACAATGAGTGGATTGAGAGCAGTCCTGAAGAGAAGGACTTGGTGCTGTTGGTGGATGAGAAACTCAACATGACCCAGGAATGTGCTCTTGCAGCCTAGATGGCCAAATGTATCCCAGGCTGCAACAAAAGTAGTATGGCCAGCACCTTATCTACTATGCTCTCATGAGACCCCACCAAGAGTGTGTCCAGCTCTGGGACCCCCAGCACAAGAAAGACATGGACCTGTTGAAGCATGTCCAGAAAAGGTCCATGAAGATGATCAGAGGGTAGGAACGCCTCTTCTATGAAGACAGGCTGAGAGAACTGGAGTTGTTCAGACTGGAGATGAGAGGACTCCAGGTGTTCCAGTACCTAAAGAGGGTCTAAAGCAAAACAAAGAGAGACTGTTATGAGGGTCTGTAGTGATAGGACAAGAGGTAATAACTTCAAGCTGAAAGAAGGTAAATTAGATATTAGATATTAGGAAGCAGTTCTTAGCTGTGAGGGTGGTGAGGCACTGAAACACATTGCCCATAGCTGTGGATGCACCATCCCTGGAAGTGTTCAAAGTCAGGTGGGATGGGACTTTGCGCTACATGCTCTAGTAGAAGGTGTCCCTGCCCATGACCCCAAACCAGTGTGGGATTTCATGATTCTGTGACACTTTGAAAAAGACCTTAACCCAGACCGATTTGGCTTTAGTCTGAAATAAAGTCTTTTTTTTTTCTTTTTTATATGAGAGTATGTTTTCACACGAGAACTTATCTGGAACAGTTAAATTCTATTGGAATACTTTCTTAGTACAGGCTTTGCTGCTCATTTCATTCCAACTAGATGAGGTTTCAGCATGTTTCTTCTACATAGGGGTTGCTATCAAGGCCTGATTCTGATTTCATTTACGGAGCACTATTTTATAACAACATACACAAATAACTAGGCAGTTAAATGCCTCCCTGACATCAAATCCCATCAGGTCTTGGAAGCTAAGCAGGGTCAGCCCTGGTAAGTACTTGGATGGGAGAGCTCCTGGGAATACCAGGAGCTGTAGGTTCTAGTCCTGAGGACTTCACTGGCACCATCCAAGTTTGCTCGGCCATGGCAGATGAACCTTAGGAGTTAAAGGGTGGGGCCAGTTCTGCGCATGCTGTGCCTCACCTAAAAAATCCAC
>JAWWLZ010000118.1:85217905-85237945 GCA_035041345.1 Poliocrania exsul
CCCTTTGTGTCAGTGTATTTACTGTATTATTATTATTAAATTGTAGCTCTGACTTATAATCTCTCTCGTGTTGAGTTAATTTCTCCTGCTGGGTCACCTTTAAACCAGCACACAAAGAATCACAGCTCAGAAAGTAAATGTCTACAATATTAATATTGTGTGGGGTTGAAAGAATGATTAACCATCATCTACTTCAAGTGTCAGAAATTAGGAGCAAATTGAATTATTATCTTTGCTTAAGGTAATCAGTATAAAATTGAAACAGTATATTTATTTGAACAACAATGCAATTTTGGCAGTAAGTAAAACATCAAATTAAGCAGCCTATGTTTGCCAGCCATCTATGAGTCTCACTGTAAAGGAGAATAGTGAGAAAAGAGTATGGGATTGTCATGATTGGTATCAGATGTCATTCAGATGTGCTCTTTTTTTGCTACATTTGGGCTGGAATTTAATTGCCTTTTGATGGTGCTCTTTGTTACTGATCATAGCTCCCCATTACAGATGCCACACCAAATCTATCAGTGTAACAGCATAAGAAATGAGTCCCTAATCCAGTTCTGACAGAAGAGTGCATATTAGATTAAATAATATGAAGACTAGAGTGCTTTCACTCAGGTGTGCTTAACTGTTTCGTTCTACACGTGAGAAAATGATGTTGCATCCAATCCATTCATGTTTTAGTCAGGTTGCATCTTCATCTTCCTCTCCTCAGGGGAAATAGCAGATAAAGGGAGTTTTCCTTGTGAGCTAAGTATTACTAAAGTAGTAACAGATCCAGGCAGCTAATTCCTTGTCTGAAAGATCACACTGTAGCAATTTTTATTATCATTAGTGGTTTTAAATTTTTGTTTATATTTATAGGAAAATATAACACGTATGCCTGGAAGAACAAACAGCTTTTCTACAAAACAAACAAACAAACAAACAAAAAAACCACAAAAACAAGCAAACACACACGACAAAAAAAACCCCAACAAACAGATAAAAACCAAAAAAACTCAGCCCCTCCTCAAAAAAATCTAGGCAGCATTGCTATGATGTTCTTTCAATTCTTCTACTGAGAAACAATGAAAAGATCTTAATGCCAGCCACCACTCTTTACATTAAACAAAATCCCTACAGTATTTAATAATTTTGCTCCTACAGTTTTACATGGACACAACCAATAGTGAAGACCATGATGGTCCCAAACTGCTTAATCATAAATCATTCAGGTTCTTGCAGCAGCATAGTTTGATATTGATTTCTTTCTTAAAAGAAAGGCTTTATAAAGTTAGTCACAGGAGAACTCCCCAGTCTTTCCTCTCAGCAAAGCGTCCTGAGGAAGATGAAATACATGCCTGTGGCTGGTATTGGTATTCCAACATTAGCTGCATTGCCAAGTGTTTCAGCTGGCAATATCTGTTTCTCATAAGCCACAGAGCAATTTAACTTCACTCTTCTGTTTAAATAATTTTAATTCTTTCCAGAATGTAAAAAGATTAATTTAATACAGGGTTGCTTTCAAAGACAGCCCCACTAAGCCCCAGGTTGCATTAAATGTATACAAGTGACATTACAGATGCAAATTGTTTCTTGTTTAGGTAACACCAAAGGCATCTACTTTGTAAATATTGTAAAACCACATGTACTCATTGGTATCTACGCTAAGCATTAACAACATAATATGTATTTTCTCATTATTATTCTAATGGTTTAAATTATACATATTTGGTATGACTCATGGTAAATATGCATATCCCACATGTGCACTACGCACGTACTCAAACTTCAAAAGAATATTATTGCAAAGCCAAGCAGTTAGAAGTTATAAAAAGTAGGATTAGGTCTGCTTTTGAATGCTTCTTTGATACTGTGATCACATGCTAGTTTTTCATTGTAATCCTTTTCCCATTTAGCAGACTGGAGAAGGGGTAATGTTCCTTTTTAGAGCATTCATCCTCTAGTCCAGTGTATGATCCTATGCCTGATTTACTGGCACATCTAATGATGTCCTTGAGCACCAAATGTACCCATTCCTGGGCACAAATCTTTTAGAAATCAAATTGGGTAAGAGAGTACCTGAGTTATTATGCCATTCTGGCTAATACCAGCCACAACCCTGGTATTCAGACTAGCCTTTTCTCTAGCTAAGCTAGAATGCAGCCCTTCATTTCCTTAGAGTGAGGATTGTTTTGATCCTCAGTCACATATGAACCCAAAGAGCCTCTGCATGGCTTTGCCATCAAATGCCACATATGAATACATTTAATCTGAAAAGTCAAGTGGCTAAGCAAAATAAAATTCCAAAGCTGTTATGAAGAACATGTGTAGGATTACTCTTAGCGTAAACCTTCATTAAAAAGATTTGAACTTCAATTACTGTTATGGCTGCTTGTTGACAACTAGAACACCTTTTTCTATTGACTCAAAGGTACATATTCTGCATCTGATTACTGGTGCTTACTGAGATGGATGCCTGGAACAGCAAATGAGCCTTCTTGACTCAGCAGCACAGAATAATGGAAAATTTACTGAAAAAAAATTTTTTTTAAGTAACACAAAAAACATTTCTGCTGAAGCTGGAGTTAAGGTGCATCCATATTTAGGTGCAGAGCAACATAGACCATCTCTTCCAGAGTCTGGACTGGTGGGTCCAAGCCAACGTAGGTCCAGAAGCTGTTCCGATATGTTTGCATGTAATTGCACTGATACATGCTTCCTCTCAAGAGGAAAGTCCTCTGCTATTGTGTATGAATGGTTTCCAGTGCACAGTCATCTCTATTCCCCACTAAGAACCAGGTGGTGGCTGTGTATCTTTGAATGAAGGCAAGATTTTTCCGACCAAGTCTGCTAACCAGAATATAATTAAAGCTGATTTACTACACATACAGGAGTTACAACTGGAGAGGGAATATGAGAGCTAAGAGGATGGGTAGCATAAGAAAAACAGCACAGAAGACTTTCTGTGATTGGATTAAGTTATCTGCTTTCATAGGTAATCAAACTGTGCTCTCTCAACAACTCTTGGCTACCAAATTAATCCCAGTGGAAGCCAGTGAAACCAAGTAGAGACTGATGAATTTATGAAAGCCTGTATTCTTTGTGGCAGAAACCATTTCTATATTTCTTTTTTCTTGACAAACAGGTCCTGATTATCACACTCAATGAGACAACGTGATACAGTGGTGTAAATGAATGTCCATGCTTCCTATGTAAGCCTACAGAATTTCTGTATCATTCTTACTTCAATGAGATTGGCTTGAGATCCTCACATCAAAAAACACACAGAAGTTTTGTGTTTCCTTTCTCTGATTCATTCACTGTTCTCCACTGAACACATGACCTGTTGCTGTGAGACCATATAGGAGTCCCTTTACTGCTAGACTAGAGTAGAACATACAGATGTAATAACACTGGTTTTAGCAAGGTTATCATTAAAAATTATTTGCAGATGTCTTAGTTACAGCAGGAGGCAAAAAATACACAAGAATACACAAAACTGTGTATTCTACACCCTCTATAGCATTTCTCATGAACTGTTAAGAATGGATCATTTGCAGCAGCTGTCCAAGGCACACCTGACCCCTCAGGCTACAAGCTGGGTGTTAAGGAACCCTGTGAATAGGACGGTGTTCCTTTCTTCACACCAATGACTCAGGTGTGATCACTCCCCACCAGGGAGGCATTAGCACCTTCACACCCAGCCTGAGGGGTCATGTCTGCTAATGGGCCATCAAAGATTCCAAAAATATCCCATCATTCACAGAGTTAAATCACGCATTGTGAAACTCGCCACTCTGGGAGGGAGGTACTGGGCATTCCCACCTGAACCTGAGCATATATAATTCTTGTTTTTTGGGAATTCCGGTACCACTCATGAGATCACAGAGGAGGACCAGAACCTCAATAGGAATACAACTGCCACTCTCAACCATACTGTGACCATCATCCTCACCACCATGTTTTCCTTTCCCCTTTACTTTGTATTCAGGGAGACCACGTGGCACTCAGCATAGGGGCTAATGAACACCATTCTGTTCATGCCCCAGGGTGCTGGCTTATATATCTGGGTTTTTTGGGTTAAAACCAATTTTTTCTCTGTATCATTGTATTTATTGTGATGTTTTTAAGTAAACTGTAACTCTGACTCATAATTGCTTGTGAATTGGGTTCATTTCTCCTACCGGTTTACCTTGAAACCAGCACAGCAGATTAGTCAGTTCTGAAGGAAAAGAATGACATAAACTCGCACCTGGACTTAAAAATCAGACATTCTCCTATAGCTACTTCAGTGTGTTAATTATCTCATATGAATCAGTGTCCCACCATTTCAACCACTTTGATCAGAATATTTATTGAGCTATGTGCTTCTTATTATAAATAAGGGGGCCATCTGTATGTTTTCTTGAACTGTGGGGTGCAAGTGTGAGTTCTGGAGTATTGCCTTCTCTTCTTGTCCAGGCTGGAAATATCTCCACCTCTCAAGTAGCCTGTATGGGGCACTGGCACAGCATGTGCCACCCAAGAGCAGTAATTATTTCCTTCTCTGCTTATGGTTTATTCTTAATTTAAATTTCTCTTGAGTTCCATCATTAACATTTGTCTATTAGCTTCAGGAATACTCCATCAAAGTATTATGAATAAACAGAGGAAACTGTGTTCAAAGAGTCCATCTATGTGTGAGTTGGTATTAGGAGAGATATTACATATTTGTCATAGGCCTTCTCAGTTTTTGAACCTCTATGTGTCACAAATCTGAAGGCTTTTTAACTTACTCTAGGTTTAAAATCAGTTTCTGACCATTTGAGGATGAGTTTAAAAGATGCTATAAACTTGTTATTGTGTCAGCTTTTGTGCAAATTAGCCCTGCCAGCTCCAAGATGCAGATTCTCAGTCTCCATATCCATGTGAGAAAATCTCACAACTTGTACTAGGATTGTGTTTCTTTGTCCACTTACTGACAAATCCAATCACAGCCCAGAAACTGCCACAGAAGAACTAGGTTTGTGGTGTGACTGACTGTCATACAGACCAGAAAAAATAATACAACGTTTGATTCTGGAAAGTAAAAGAATTTAATGTCTCTTGCAAGCAATGTAAAGCAAGGTGCTGGTTAAAGATCATCATATAAAATTCTCAGGAAAAGAGAAGTTCATAGGAAAGAGGAAAAGAGAGGTTCACAGAAAACTTTATTTATTGATTTATAGATGTATTGATATTACTTTAAGGTATCACAGCAAACAAATCTGATGATGGGAGTACCTTCCCTATGAAGCCCCTTCCAATGCTTAACTACTCCTTCAGTAAAGAAACTCTTCCTGATGGCCGGCCTGAACTTCCCCTGGCACAACACAAGGCTATTTCCTCTTATCCCGTTGCTAGTTGCCTGGGAGAAGAGGTTGACCTCCACCTGGCTACAACCTTCTTTCAGGTAGTTGTAGAGAGTGGTAAGGTCACCCTTGAGCTTTCTTTTTCTCCAGGATAAACAATCCCAGATCCCTCAACCACTACTCATAGGATTTACTCTCTAAACCCATCACCAGCTTCACTGCCTTTCTCTCATTGCACCTCAACATCCTTCTTGAATTGTGGGGCCCAGAACTGGCCACAGTACCTGAGGTGAAGCCTCACCAGTGCTGGGTACAGGGGGACAATCACTTAGTTCTTCTGGCCACTATCTCTGATACAAACCATTTCCTTTCTTCATCATCTGGGGACACTGCTGGTTCATGTTCAGTGACTGTCAACCAGCACCCCCAGGTCCTTTTCTGCCAGCCTGCTTTCCATATACTCTTCCCCTGGCCTGTAGTGCTTTATGGGGACCCAAGTGCAAGACCCAGCATTAGTGAACCCCATACTGTTGACCTTGGCCCATCAATCCAACCTGTCCAGATCCCCCTGAAGAGTTTTCCTACCCTCGAGCAGATCAACAATCCCACCCAACTCAGTGTTGTCTGTTAAATTAGTGAGGGTGAACTCGATTCTCTCATCCAGATCAGTGACAAAAATATTAAACAGGACTGAAATACTCAGTAAGATCAGCAGCTTCTGGGATGTTTGTGGTCAAGTTTTAGCAAACTGCTAGTGAGTTCATACAAATTGGACTTTTCCAAGATTTACATTTTAAGTGGTTTCTCGTATGGATAGCAAAGAGCACATCAGTGACACACAGACCACCATTGTGCCAGATGTCAAGATTCAGCTCCAACATATGAGAAGGGCACAAGAGTCGCCAAAGTAAATGTTACGGGATTGTTTTCTTAACAGCAAAAAACAGCATGTTTTTCGCTTTCTTCACAGCAGAAACATTTTGGCTGAAATTTTCCAAAAGATTTTTTTTCATAAGGCAAATGCCACGCATGGAAAATTTCAACCTAAACAGTTAGTTTGGCAAAAGTATAAGCAACTAGGTTCTGTAACAGGAAATATTTGCAGCCTTAATACTAACCAGTGCTACCAATTCAGCATTTAATTTACTCAGCACCACCCTATTGCATTGACAAAGATATTCAGTGACTTCCAAGGCCAAGTCATGAGCTTGGAAGGCATGAGTGCTAGCTCCCAGATGATGCTGACGAGTGTTGACTATTCTCTTTTAAGCACATTTTTTTCCCATTTTTTGCAGTGTAGCTGATTACATTTTACAGCTACACCATATTATGGAAATTCCTTTAGTAAGTTTGATATTCATGGTGATGTCAACAAAGATGAAAAGAAGATGGCTTGCAAAGTTTTTATCAAAGATTTTATGACTGAAGGTGTATTTTGGGGGGAAGCCTTTCCTTTCTCTGAGCTATATTTTCAGTTTAGTGAGACAGAAGAGTGACAGTCTTTCAAGCTTTTCAAACTCAGCCATGAACTGCCTCTTGCTGATTCCCTGGAGATATTAAGCTTCCAAAACACAGAGAGAGAACACATACCTATGACTCACCATATTCACCAAGGCTCACTGAAAGGAATGACTGCAACAGGCAGAAGATGGCAGACATCTCCTGGACTGAAAGTGATCATAGAGAGGTCTTCATTAGTACAACATCCCTTGCTAGAGAGGATATTACCTTTTGTCTAGCTCTGCTGTGCCATGTCGCAGCCAACTGCTCAAAAAGAAGAGCTGAAAGTGGAAACGTATATCAAATTGTATTAGGTTTGCATGGAAAGGCTTTTGGAGCAAGATGCCTACAAGAGTGTCTTCTGTGAGAAGCTGCTGAAAGCTTTCTCTGTGTCCAATGGAGCAAATGTCAGCCAGCTCCAAAATGGGCCTGCCACTGACCAGGGCTAAGTCTGTCAGTGACAGTGGCAGTGCCTCAAATTTACTGCACAGGAGCAAATTGCAGCCAGAGAAGAGAGGAGTGAAAATATGTGTGAGGAACTACCAAGGTCAGTGCAGAAATAGTGGGAGGAGGTGTTCCAGGTGCCAGAACAGAGGTTCCCCTGCAGACTGTGAGGAAGACCATGGTGAGGCAGACTGTCCCCCTGGAGCCCATGAAGTCCAATGTGGAGCAGAGATCCACCTACAGTCTCTAGAGGAGCCTACACAGGAACAGGAGAAGAGTGTGAGGAGTCCTACCCCAGAGGAGAAAGGAGCAACAGAGACAATGTGTGATAAACTGACCACAACCCTCCTTCCCTGTTCCCCTGAGCCACTTGGGAGGAGGAGGTAAGGAAATGGAGAGTGAAGCTGAGACCAGGCAAGAAAAGAGGGGTGGAAGAATACATTTTAGGAGTTTGTTTAATATCTCATTACCTTACTCTGACTTGATTGGTAACAAATGGAATTAATTTTTTCAAATTGACGGTAACTAGTGAGTGACCTCCCTTAAACCCATGAGCTTTTTGTTATATTTTCTCTCCCCTGTCCAGCTGAGGAGGGGAGTAAGAATGGCTTTGGTGGGAACCCAGTGTCCAGCCAGGGTCAGCCCAGTACACAAATATTTAACTAAAAGTAAATCATTACTAAGTTTAATTTAAGATCTAGGAAAGGGCAGAGCAGTAAGAATTACCTATTTCATATGAAGGTTAGATCTGTCATTAGAAATGAAGGATTAAATCCTCATGATTCAAGCAACTAGTCCTCAAAGTAAGCATCCAGTATCCCAGGATTCAATGCAAAAACTGTTAATGCAAAGGCAGAATACATTTTTCTTCCTTTCATTTGTCCTAGTGGAGTTTTACCTGCTGGCAGCTCAGCAGACATTGTTGTTCAATTTTTACAAGAAGAAAGCTGCAACTTTCTACTTAAGCATTGTTCTACTTGTTTGATTACTAAATATGCTTTCATGTCACCTTTTGGCAAAAGAAGAGCTAATGATTAACAATAAATTTATAAGGTGATAGAGATAGAAAAGTCAGAAAGTGTGTATTTCTAATAGTTCTGAAGACTTTTATTATGATTGTGTATTTTTACATTTAGATTTTACCCTTGGAAAGTGATTGTGACTAAAGGGAATAATAGAATCTAAAAAGAAATGTCAGTACCAAATACTGCATTCCATTTACCTCAAGTGACTGATTCATTTAAGAAGCTACTACTGAGCCTTGGTCATAAAGATGCTGTAGAAATACTGATAGTAGATTTGCTGAGAATTTTGTAATTTACTTGATTTTATTTAGTAATAAGAAGTATGGCCTAGCAAATTAGAGGCAAGCTGGAATGTTCCTGCGTGGATAATGAGAATACTATTTTTAAAAAATGGTGAAGTTTGAACATTTGGTTTCATTTTAAAATAGAATAAAAATTACATCTCTTGAAATAATTAATTTAAAATACAAGAGAGAGCCTTGCTTGTTCTCCAAAACAGTCTATTCCCCAGTGGTTAGGATGTTGGAGTAAAATCTGTTTGGAAGATTTTCAATAAATTGTATTTTGTTGGAAAATAGCAGTTTGTTAAAATAGGAAACAAATCTATTTATCACAATGTTGTTAGAAGAATTTTCAGCTGTAAAGCAACATTCCTCATTCAACATGTAAGAGTGTCCTTGCAAGCGGATTTGAACTTAATTCTTCTGAGTCCCTCATGAGTTCCCATAGAAAGATGGCCATTTGGTTTAGACTTGATTTCCTACTCTGATACAGACTTACCATGTTATCTTGGACAAGTTGCTTTGGTCCAGGAAGAAATTGAATGTCTAAGCCTACTATGGATGCACATTTTTTTCAGTTTGATTGAATAGTCTAATCATATAAAGAGGCCAGAGCATATGTCAGAACAAGATACAGAAACACCAACTACAAACCATTAATGGATAAGATAACAGCTTGACATTTAGTGTTGGTGGGATCAAATAGACTGTGATTGAGTACTGGTGGCAAAGGATGTTGAAAAGATGTGGGCAATCAAGTTTCAAGTTCACACTCTGCTCCCAAGACTCTGCAGACTTTAGATCATTGAGTTGAGCATCTTGACATAGCTGCCAACTCTGTCTTCTGATCTGTTTTATAGATCAATCAAACTACATTTTAATGGTATTTTATCCAAGAGACTATGTGCCTGGGAACAGTTCCAGAATCTCATTTTCTTCATTAATCAAAAAGCACTAATTTACCATCTTACATTTATTTGCATTAATGTCCTTTGAGTTAAATGTCTTCTTTCTTCCCTGGAATTTGTGTACTGATGTGTATAGAGCTAGCAATTATGGCCATTCTAAACTTTGATTTTTTCTGTTATACAAAAAATATCTTTTATTATCCCTTTGTAAATAAAGTTTCTCTCTGTTGCAAAATCCAGTAGCCCTTGTCCACCCATAGAATCATAGAACTGTTCAGTGTGGAAAAGACCTCTCAGGTCATTGAGTCCAACTGTTAACCCATCACTGTGTTCACCAATAAACCATATCCCCAAGCACCACATCCACATGCCTTTTGAATATTTCCAGGGATGATGATTGCACTACTTCCCTGGGCAGCTCATTCCAATGCCTGATCACCCTTTCAGTGAAGAATTTTTTCATAATACACAACTTAAACCTCCCCTGGGGCAACTTGAGGCCATTTCCCCTTGTCCTGTGGCTGTTCACCCGGGAGAAATGGCCAACTCTCACCTGGCTACAGCCTCTTTTCAGGTAGTTGTAGAGAGTGAGAAGGTCTCTACTGTACCTCCTTTTCTTCAGGCTAAACAGCCCCAGTTCCCTTAGCCACTCCTGCTGACTTGTGTTCTAGATTCTTCATCAGCTTCATTGTCCTCCTCGTACACTTTCTAGACTGATTTTTTTTTCATCAAATAGCATACTTCTCCAGTAATACCTTACTGTATGGACTTTAGGATCTCTCCTAATACAGAAAATCACATAAATATCTACCTGTATTTTAGGATACTTGTGTCATCAAAAAATTTTGTTAGATGATTTTTACTACTTGTGCCAAGTTCATTATTGAAAATGTGAAATAATATTGCCCTGGAGACTGATCCTTGAGGAGCTCCAGCTATAAACCTGTTTCAGCCCAGTGACCATTTTTAACATACACTACTTGTGTTTCCTTCACCCACACGGATTTTTCTGCACCAGTTTAATTATTCTTACTTACTATGTACCAGTCTTACTGTTATGTTTGACCATAGATTCAACCTCTGCTCCTACAGCACTTGAGTTTCTACTGCAACTTAATGTATCAGACCTTTGAGTGTTACCTCTCACATCACTGTGAGTCAAGACCTGGAAGATTTCTGACTTCCCTTCATGATCCCCATTTTCTTGTGGTTGCAGAAATATCCTTCTAAGCAGAATCAATGTAAGAATTTTTTAATACCAGGAGAGTGTTTGGAGCTGTGAAGTGTGGGAAAAATCATAGTAAGGGAAGAGGAAAGTGGGGCTTCTGGGAATTATTATTCCACTGGTCACGTAGCTTTACAGTATGTGCAACAATCATGAGTGAAGTGCTTTTATCTCTCTAAGAAGATATGCCTTAGTCATCCTATGTGGCAGCTGCAATTTTGCCAGGATCAAGTTCCTTCCTGGGTATCTTGCTCATAGATTTGAGTCAGGTATAAACAACTTTTGAGTTTACTATTACGTGCTGTATAATCCCAAATTTGCAGCACATGCAGAATCAAAAATATGGTTAAAAATATGTACAATTCTGCAAAATATTTTTTAATGTTTGATCACATTGACTGGTTTTTCCTCAAATTTAATACAATAAATGCTAATGAAGTAGTAGAATATCTACTATTGGCAGCTGGAAAAGCTACTGATATCTGATTTTCTCTATTTAATTTTCCTCTGTTTTAACATAAGCATTTTTCTAGCATGAATGGATACAGATTTTCCATTAAAAACTGTTAGCAGTGGATGAGTAAATGTCTGCCAATGTTACAGCCAGTTCCTGAAGAATCCAGCTTCACGGTCTAGCCAACACAGCAATTAGGACCACATGTGCTAGAGAGGGAAGCAAAGCCTAGTGCATAGTGATGACAGTCCCATAAGACCTGATGGCTGCATTTCCAGTCCCACATTTCAGAGACTTTTTAAAACATACCTGCCAATTATAAAACTTCTGCTTTGTGTTTTTAAAATCCGCAATACTCCTTTCTATAGTAGCATTCATATCTTATTCTACCGTTTGTATTTATGTCTTATTATGTCAGGGAAAGATTTAGTCTTCAAATGATTTAATACAAGAGAAAGTAATACATATTAATGTTGAAGATGTATACAGCTTGTATCTATATAGGTAGGAATATGTGTATATGTGTGTGTATGTAAAAAAATACACAAGAATATTGAGCCTACAAGTGTTTAGACTCTGAATTACTTTTGGGAATTGCACCAGCCTTTGGAATCTTCTACACCTCAGTCAAGGGCTTTGCTTCAGTCATGATTAATGCAGGATTGTGTCACTTGTTTATTAGCCTGCATGAAATTAATTTGGGGTTATATTCCAATCTCTTCTCAACAAATGTACAATTCATTCTAGAATAACTGGAGCTTAATGTGTTTTGTGAAAGGGATTGTAAGTTTGGATAGGTGTGAAACTCAAATGATACTATGGCTATAAAATTTAATAATGATTGGAGCAATTAAAATATATTAATGGGAAATACATCTGTGTAGGTTGTGACTATGATTAAAACATAAATCCCACTGCAAATAGTAATAAAATGATAGGAGCAATCAAGGGACAGAAGGGTCAACATTCCAAAGCAGGATTAGAGGTTACTGACATACAGAGAGAGTTCACTGACCTTAACAGATGTATTATGTATATTTCAAAGAATAGCTCAACTCTACTCGGTGACAGCAGACACTGAAGAAAACAGGATTACTGAGGGATGGCGCCATGCCTGAAGTACCATGGAACAGACTTTGAGCACACTTGAGCCAGGATGGAGGCATAAACACAGGTTATCTGTGCAGAGATGAGGAAGACACCTAGGATCATGATTCACAACTTAAAATGCATTCACCAGGTGGGCTATGAGTTAGCCCCTCAATGGGCACACCTGTCTCCAAAGGGTACTCTGAAACTGGCGAGGTCAGCATGACACATCCCTCACATCAGTCTCCAGACTGTCATAGCCAGGCTGTTCCACCAGACATGTCATGGCACCTGTTAGCAGCTAATTGGGTAAACTCAAGGCACAGGCTTACATCCCAGAACATGGCTGGCCCTACAGCGTAATACCCTGCATGATGCCCTCTCGGTGCCATTGGCCCTCTCCCAGAATGGTTGTATATCCCCTGCCAGGCTCTATTCCCAGGGTGTTTTAGATGCAGACTCCCTGGTTTGGGAGAGGAAAAAGGTCTTGATTCAGGGACAGGTGATAGGTGACAGGTTGGGCTACTGGTCTTATGGCTGGAGAATGGTCCTTGCTCTGTTTTTAGCTAGCTTTACTCATCTGAACATATCAGAGTACACTCCCCACAAGGCAGTGAGGACCCAGCTGTTATCTTTCTAAATTCTGACGAAACTCAGTGCTACAGAGTGAAGGTCTCATAATCTCAAAGAGGTAGGCAAATTCTGGGTGCTTGGCTCGGGGTGCACAGTGGTAAATTCTGGAGCCACTACAATTACTGAGGCATGTCACTGCAGAGATCAATATTTTCAATTATTTTTTTTAGTCAGTTCATTAAGCACTGTGCTTGAAAGTGATTATTTTTTTTGGTGAAGAATCTAACTTTTTGTCACATACTCACATACTCAAAAATCATGACTTTAGCTTTGCATTGGTAATATTCATCAGCATACCCTGTGCATTTATTTGGAGCTGATAAGAAATTCTTGCAGTATATTGAACTACAGAAGCCCGAGATTCTGATTAGGACGGATACTGCCAGAGAAAGCCCTGACATCTAGTGACTAAAAGCTGGTAGAAACTGTAAATCCTCAAGGAGCTGAAACCACACTCAATTTTTTATTTTTTTTTTTTTAATTTATGGCGCTGTGCCAACAGGATGCTGCTCTGTTACAGCATTGCAGTGAAGTGGTTAGGGTCAGAATTGCAATTAGGCACAGTCATTGTTGGATAAGTGCCTGCCCAACCTCATTCATTCACATGCAGTACATATGCTTATAATGCATTTCAAGGCCTCTATAACATGGACTTGAAACCAAAAGAGAGAACAATAAAGATTTAACCAACCAGCATAGCTGGTTCATTTCCCAGTCTCTGAACTCAATCCAGAAGACATAGCCAGACATGGCTTGAAGAAAGAGCCCATAATCCAGAGAATGAAAGAAGATGGAGAGAAAAGGAGTTTTCAGGACATCAGTTAAGGAAAAAAAAAAGGTCTTGATTACATATGGGACTAAGGAGTCTACAGATGTGCACAGGATGAAACCTTATCCTCAGCTTCAGGCATACATTTCTCAGGAAATTACTTACTTCCAGTGCAACCCCTGATGTTGGTCTGTGAGATACAGGAGCCCTGAACTTGTACTTCCTGTTCACATAATGTTCTCCTGATATTTTAAGAAAATGGATTTATGATACTCTTGTACTTGGATCCTAGCAATCAGGACATATATGGCTGCAAAATTAAGATTCTTGTAAGATGCAATTTAAAAAAATCTCCTTCAGGGCACAGCTGAGTACTATGGAGTATAAGGCAGTGCTATGCAGAGATATGTCATACAGGAGAGGTGGAGGGAGCTGTGGTTGTTCTGCCTGGAGAAGAGAAGGCTCAGGTGGGTCTTATGAATGTGATGTTAGAGAGCGGTAAACAAGATGAAGCCAGAATCTTCTCTGGGATTTCCAGTGACAGGAAGAGAGGCTTTGGGAGCTAATTGAAATACAGGAAATTCCATTTAAGTGTAGAAAAAGTTTTTTTCTTTTTAATGTGAAGTTGAGTAAGCACTGAAATAGGGTTCCCAGAGAGATTGTGGAGTCTCCATCCCAAACCCCAATTGGATACAGCCCTCTGCAAGATGCTGTGCCTGACCGCAGACTGAATTAAAAGGTCTCCAGTTGTATCATCCAGTCTCAAACTGCAGTTCTGCAGTCTGTAAACTAGCAGCAATTTGTCAACTCTAGGACAATTCAGTCAGGCTGAGCTCGTGGGGTGCTGCACTCAGTCTGCTTAGCCAGATCAGTTTTTGCTTGGTGCCATCTAACACCCACTTTGGTGCCTCTGCACACTATTTGCATTAGGGCATTTAGATCTATAACCTCTTTCTGTTAAGATCTTCATCACTCCACACCAGCGTCCCATGTATGGCCTTGTATTCCTAGAAAATACCTTAAGTTTGAGTTTTCTTCCTCTAATTTTAACTTCTCTCAAGTTTTGCATGGCGTTCTGAAGGTCTGGAGATCCTATGTGAGAGACCAAGAAACTGAACACTTGGGGAGCATTATGCCCAAATATAGTATAATTGTCTGCTCATTATTTAATTATTAAAACCACATTTTGTTGACAGGTCTACAAAGCATACATTTGATACTACTTCTCCATTACAGAAGCCTCATCATTTGCTGCTGAAATGTCAGTCAAATAATATGAAGTGGTATCTTCCAAATAGAGCTAGATTTTTTAAAATAACCACTTTCTATTAATCAATTTTATGTGTACTTCAGCAAATGTGGGCAGGAATATTCTACTTAACATGGGAAAATTTAAATATTGAAAGGCACTTTTAATGCCTATAGTGCAGTGAAGTCTCCAGGTTTTTGGTTGGTTGGTTGGTGTTGATGTTGTTTTTATGAAAGCTCTGCGGTATATCTTGGATTGAAAAGAATGTGGGGTTAAACCTTACCTCAACTGAAATCACAGACAAATAAGCCAGGGTTGCATGCCTAAGCAGTAATTGTCAGGGCTTAAATGCTATACATATTCATTTTGTTTGGAATGAATGATGGAACAAGGGTATGTGAAATGCTTTGTTTGAGACACATTTTGAGACTTTTGAGAAGTCTTTTAAGAGATACGTTTATTTTACCTATTTGGTAAAATTTTTAGCCTTGATTCTTGTGTCAGAGTAACCTTGAACAGCATATGGCTTGCTAGGTAATTGAATTTAGTTTTCTCTTCTAATGAATGGCCACTTTATAATAATATCCTATATTCACTTACCCAGGGGTATCTTAAATGCTTCATGTTTTTGTTAGTCTAAAGTAAACCTGTTCAGTTACCCAGTTACTACCAGCATTTGAGGTGCATTGTTTCACTTCTGCACTAGTACACCAGTAGAACTGAAAAAGCAAACTGGCTGGAATAACTTGACATAGCATTAAATTAATAGGGAACAGCTACACTTTATAAATCAGAGTGGTTATCCAGAAAGGCTGGACGCAGCTGTGCATAAACAGGAAAACTCTGTAGCTGCTCTCCTGTCCAGTGATCCAGTCTGTGAGAGCACTGGCTGACATTAATGGATGAGAGTTTCTCTTAGTGCTTAGCATAAATCTGTGGCTGGCCCTACGTACCACCTTTAAGCACCTTATTGGTTTTGGACCATCCTTGTGGTATTAAAAAATACTTTTTTTTGACTCTTAAATAAAGTTTCTTTCTGCTAAAGGCACGCTATTAAAGAGCACCAAGGTACCTCTTGATTGTGAACTGTTGTGTTTTATATTGATACCCACCAAGTTTCTGACAAGTAATTTTTGAAAACTCATGGTATGTACCAGATTTTATTAAAACATACTCACCTTCTAAGTTATGTGCATCTGTCTTTTGATAATATATCAATAGCATGGTCTTGTCATAATTTGAAATGAAGAGACTGCTACAAACTGATCTTAGCCCTATCTGGAGGTCTTGTTGAGATTAATTGCTAGGATATATTTTTTATACTTCCATAACTTCATGTTATTGAAGAAATCTCAAGCAATGACACCATAAGTGGTAAAAAGAAAATCTGTTTTCATAGGGTCAACACATTCAGCTGTTGGGTAGATTGAATTTTTTTAAGAACCCATGAAACAAGTTGTGTCATGGAATAGACCCTTGATTAGCATGGCATCACTGGAAGCTTGAGGCATCTTTCTTTGCCTGCAATGTATTTTTCATGGGTAAGCACTGTGAAAATCATCTTTATAGCTCTCATCAATCTTAAAGCACTCTGGAGAGACATTTTAATCCCAATATACAGATGGTGCAAATATATCACAGAGAACTGAAAGAACCTCCTGAAAACTACCCAGCAGGTCAACAGAAAAATCGACACGTGGATTCTTCCCTGAAAATAACCTATTTATCCAGACATACTATTTCCCCAAATGCTGACAGTTTGAAATAACTGCCAAGCATTTCCTTTGGTAACCTTTTTGCTCTGATCCTCATGGGCTAGGTACAAGATTGCCCTTTCAGGCTTAGGCAGCCAGGAGTAATGCAAATGGACACATTCCTAAGCATTTCACTGTGTTGTGGATGTCTGGAAATCTGTGTTTAGGAGACAAAGAAAAGCAACTCCAGTGGCTGTGCATGCACTAGCCTATACAGTGGGTAATGAATTAAAGTTATTCCCTATATATAACTGTATAGTTACTTCAGACTGCTGAAAATGCTGTTTTGTTTTGTTGGGGGTTTTTTGTTGTGTTTGGGTTTTTTGGCTTGTATCATGTGTGTGCATCTAGCCAACTATATATCAGTAGTTCATATTCAAAGACTAAAGAAACAAAACCATCTTCAAATCTCAGCCTGACTGACAACTTATTTTCAAAGTGACATCCCAATGGTAGGCAAAGGTAGAAAGTAGCCTCATGGCTATACTACTTGTAAATATATGTGGCTATTGTAGCCCAGAGGGATCCAAGACAGCTTAAACAATGGCATTCTGTGCTTTCTGGGCTGGAATGAACTTAGTCTAGAGTTTGGATATAAAAATAAAAGAAAATTAAAGTTATCTGCAATCATTTTACAGGTTTCTATTGTCTTGGTTATGTCTTCACGGCAGAAATAGTCTGCGCTCTTGCTCTAGTTTTACTCCTCAGCCTTGCTTTTGCTATATAAACAAATTTCTCACTGAAATGATCATTTAGATCAGGCTAAATGGACAAGTCTATTTCTGTTATTTTGGAAAGACTGGTAATAATACTTTCTTGTTTTAATGTGGATGCATTAAACAAGGAAATGCTACATCCTAGAATTTCAACAGAGCAACTCCCCCACTGTCTGCTGGGAAAGCAATAGAGTGGTTAAGCACATCAGTATAGGAAATGTCCCCAGAAATCCTACCAGTATACCTGCATGATAACAGTACTGGTGAGGGCAAGTATGGCTGTCTAGTGCATTAAAACTAAAGATGATATTGGTCACTGGCAAGCTCACCAGTCACACTATAACTTCAGTGACATGTCATGACCAATATCGCTAGCTAATTAAGAGGAAGAACTTTAATAGATGTTTCAATACTATTTATGTCTTAGAACATTTTTTTTTAAGAAAGGAAAGGCATGTTATGTTCTTTCAGGCATCTGTGTGTGGCAAACATGATAACTGCTTTATTCTGCTTATGTGTTATTGGCTGGATTCTCACTTGTAATTTAATGAGGCTGTGGTGATTAAAGCAGCTTCAGTGGATGAGGATCTGGGTTTAATATTGAACACAGTAGAAACTGCAAGAAAACAAACAATATTCATATAGCTGTTGCAGCACAAGGACAAGATTTTGAACCATACAGGTCAAGATTTAGAGTCTGTATTTGTTATCAAGATTAAGTGGTCTAATTTTTAAATATCCTGACTACACAGCAAGTCTTCCTGGTGTCCATCACATATTGGCTTAGTACTTTGCATCTCAAGCAGTTTCCTTACCAATTGTTTTCACATTTTATTCTGTGATTATATCTACTGGATCCTCTGGACTTGCCGACTGGTCTCCTATTTAAACATGAGTCAAAGTTCTTGTAAGACTCTTTCAGCCCTTGCCGAGAGACATCTGTGTTTGTGCAGAAGTTGTGGCCTGTCTTTGCCACGTATCCCTTCACAACCCTTCTAAGGAACAGACTAGTACTTGAGTTTATTAGTCAGGGACTCATTTAGCTTATAAATGTTTTCCACCCACTAGGGAGAATGTTCTGCTTATGTGCCTCAGTTCATTATCTTCTGTTCAGCTTCTGTCAAAATCTGATCCTTATTCTTTTGGAAACACTGCATTTCAAATTTATATATTTATATATTTTACCATCACTACTGTGTAATATATTCACACAATCACAGAATATTCTGAGTTGGAAGGGACTCACAAGGATCATCAAGTCCAACTCTTAAGTAAATGGCCCATATGGGGATCAAACCCACAACCTTGGTGTTACTAGCATGATGCTCTAACCAACTGAACTACGGAAAGCTGGATATTATTGAATAAAACCTGCATTTATTGTGCTATCTCAGATGAACCAGAAGTGTTCCACGGGAAAATGGCAGACATGCTAGCAGATGGAAATGATGCCACAACTTGGACTATGGCTCTGAATAGCAGGAGGAGCATACTAAACAGTTCTCAAACTACAGCAACAGAATAAAGAAGGAAAATATTGTTCTAGCAAGACTGAAAATTACATACTTGGTGAATAGCATAGTGCAAATTAACTGAAGAATGTCTGCAACTGAGTAGTTGACAAAGTAGAGAGTAACATGAATAACAGTACTTTGAATACCAGTACTCAGAGAGATTCCTGGAAAAATTTGCTTTTCCATATTCCAATCACACATATCTTCAGTAACTGTACTGTCTAAAGAGTCATTCCAGGAATCCTGAAGATGACTAAAAGAAGTGACATGCTCTAACACCAAAGAAAGGCATGCACAAAACATCTATTGTGCATAAAATTTACAGAATTAGCTCAGTTGATTAAAGCATGGTGCTAATAACAGCAAGGTTGTGGGGTTGAACCCCTTCAGAGTTGGACTTATGATCCTTTCCAACTCAGAATATTCTGTGGAAACTCACAGAATACATGTTCTATAATCCAGCTGCAAACAGGTTTGTTAAATCATTTGCTGATGTCACATAAGAAAGATCAGTTGAAAGTGCTTTGTTGACTGCTCATGGAAGAATGACTTTGAATTCAAGAAAGGAAACAAAAAATTTTAAAGTAATATTCATATACTCTTATTAGAAGTCAAAATTGAAAGTCCTCAGAAAATCTGCCTTGCAAATGATGGGGAAGTAAGACTTAAACAAAGCTATTTACAACCACCCATAAATTTAAAATAATGCTTCTGTGATGGCCCAGAAAATGTTGTCTGATCTCATAATAAGCACTGTTTGTAAATCCTCAGTTTTCACTGATGACTCAGTGAGTCATAATTAGCAAACTGAAGACAATAAGTAGTAGAACAATGATTTACTGATGACATAATACAATCCACTGCTGCTAATGTACAGAAACACTACAGGGCTCCATGATAAATAAGTTACAGATCTTGCATGGCATTTCCTACTGAATATGAGTACCATGGACTAGCTGAGTTATGGAGCAAGAATTGTACTTATATACTGTCTTGGGTTGAGCTGGCAAAATGTCAACTGCCCAATACAGAGTCAAAACCTTATCCCCTCCCGCTGAGAAAAGGGAGAAAGGAAAATGAAATTTCAAAACTCAGAACAGGTTTAAACCCAAACTAATTATATATATTTATACAGAAAAGAGAAAATTAAAAGAAAACTACAAT
>JAWWLZ010000118.1:85238045-85260598 GCA_035041345.1 Poliocrania exsul
GATGATGTCAGATGATATGAAATACCTCTTTGGTTGCTTAAGTCAGGTGATGCTTGTCCCTTCTGATCCATGTCACATCCTTTGGGCTTGCTAAGGCCTAACTAAAACTTAAGTCAAAACTACCACATATACTAAAAGAAAGGTGATTTCAAGGTAACTAATTTCCATGGAGACATCCAAAAGGAATGTACTCACACACCGGAAGTTAAAAATTAGTATCATCCTGTTGTGAAGTAATACTTCATGGATTTTTAAATTTTTACATGTCACAAATTAGTTGACATAATCCTTGAGATTAGAAGTAAGTCTTTTCAGAGCTGAAAGATTGTGCCTAATGGACAACTTACCTTTAAAAGAGCTCTAAGTTTACTATTTCAGGTGGATTTTGGCTTTTTTGAGCTCTCTCCTTGTATGTTTGAACAGTGACTCTGTATGCTTTTCTGGCCTGCTTCACGTCTCCCTTTTTGGATTTGAGTTTTACAAAGACCATCTTGCTCAGCCATGCAGGCCTCTTGCTGTCTTTGCTTAATTGCCAGTACATGGGGATGGATGTTTCTTGAGCTTGAAGAGGGTAATTCTTGAATATCAATCAGCTCACCATGACCCCTCTTCTCATCAAAGAAGAGGATTCTTCCAAGAAGGTACCTGAACAGGTCAAAGTTTGTTCTTCTGAAGTTCAGGATTGTGACCCTGTTTTTTGTCCTGTTCACTTTGTAACCTGAACTGCACCACTTCATGCTCACTGCAGCTGAGATTGACCCCAGTTTCCACATTCCCAAGCAGTTCTTTGTTTCCAAGTACAGCAGACCATGTACTTATGTTTGTTCCTTGATCACGTGTGTCAGGAAGCTGTTATCAGTGCACTCCAGAAACATCCTGGAATGCTTGTGCCCTGTCATCTTCATATCACTCCATATCCTTTGCTTGCCTAACAATCAACCGCTTCCTTGCTTTGTTGTTGACCATCCTCTACTGTGGGAGAACAATTAACATATGAGGAATGGAAAGAGCACTTCAGAAAATGGATCTCCGAGGAGGATAGCACTGGGGAGCAGGTTGGACCAGACCAGCTACATATATGAGAGACTTCTGTTGTTAAAGCTTAAAAGTTATGCATTTTACTGTGTGGGTTTTGGTTCGGAAAGTTTGCTGTATCCCCTTGTGTGGTTGTTATCCCCTCACATGTATTCTCCTTATAGCTTTGGCCCCCGTTAGTCACTGTGTCACTGAGGTGTGGGGGCCACTTCCCAGGATGGGATGGCCCCACCTGAGAACTGTCACTGCCTCAGGCTGACGATGCAGCCGCCACTGTCGCCACTGCCACACAGGAGCATCCAGGACCCACCAGGGGATTGCCCTGGCGAGTCCAGGCTACTTCTTCCCTTCCTATCCTTTTCAGCCTCTGCCCAAATCCCTGGTTTCCTATTTGGTTAGTTTTCCTGTCATTTGATGTGTTGTTCCTCATTGGCTATCCGGTTCACTCCGCCCCTACCCTTACCCAATCACGTCCAAGTTCCAGAACCTTACCCTCAGCACCCTATAGATATCCGTGTTGTTCCTCAAAAAAGATTCACTTTTGTGCCTTTGTTCATCTGGTGTGGAGTGGTATGCTGGGTCTTTATTTCACCTGGTCAATGGCTTGTCACTCTTCTTCCCTGTCACTCTTAATTTAAAGCTTTCTTCACCAAAGTTAGAGCCTGTTGCTTCACTTAGTCAGATAGACACCAAACAAGCAAGGTCCTCAAGAGAGGTCCTGTGGTTACATGAATCCTTGTTGTTAACACCAGCAGCAAAACCAGTTGTTACTTACAGGATGCATCCAGTCCTCCTCAAGAATCTGCAAGGTTGGCAAGACAGCACCTAGCCCCCCTTAACTCTGACCATTACATTTGGAGCCATGCAATCACACTTGACATGCCCCAGGTTGCCTCATTGTTGCACCTGTGGAAAAGCAGTATGGAAGAGCAGTCCCAGAGATTGGACAATGCTCATCAGCCTCTCCAAAACATCCCTGATCCAAGTTTCTGGTATGCAGTGAAACTCCATAGGCAGCAGGTCAGATGGGCAGACAGGGAGCTCCATCCCACAGCAAAGAGTCTCCCACTACTGCCTCCCAGTGCTGTTACAGGGCTCATGTGCCATGGGTTTGGTGATTTTACAGACATAGGTCCCAGAACATCCTTTGCTAACAGGGCACTGATCCCCTTCTGAAGACTAAATGCAGTAGTTGCACTGATGTGTTGTGTTGCATTATAAACTTCAGTAAAACCTTAAAAAGGCAATAAAAGATGTAATAATTACTAAAAACTCTGTTCTGTAATTAGTAAATTGTAAAAATATATTTTAAAAATTGAGTGAAAAATTTGAGCTGGAGGTGGACCATAAGTATTGCTTCTCATTATTTGTGGTGGGTTATGATTTTGGTAGGGTGAATCTTTACTGCAGGATATTACCTCAGTAACACAGTCCGATCATCAATGATGGCTAATAAACTCCCTGAAGTTTATAAGAAACTTCCACTAAGTATGTGGTTGTTGAAAGCCACATCCAAATTAACTAACCAAACTATGTGCTATACTCTATATCTTGAGAACATTTTGTTTTCTTTCTCATTGTAGGCACTGAAGACATTTAGGATGTTTTCAACTGCCCCATTTCCTTTGCCTGAGATGTGGTCTCTTTAGCAATATGATACTGTGAAAATCTCCAGTTTCAGAAGAACTTTCCACATA
The DNA here is from genome assembly GCA_035041345.1 of Poliocrania exsul. NCBI lineage: Eukaryota > Metazoa > Chordata > Aves > Passeriformes > Thamnophilidae > Poliocrania > Poliocrania exsul. The sequence continues at coordinate 85,240,778 of JAWWLZ010000118.1, forward strand.
CTGAATTTAAAGGGCCAAAACCCAGAGTTTCATTGTTAGCTTATGTTTATCATAGCCCATAGAAAATAGAGGGAAAGGAAACAAATCACAAACTCACCAAATCTTTCTCCAGAAGAAGATTGGCTATTTCCAAACCATTCTTGGCAGATGATTGTCTAATGCTGGTCTCCCAAATATCCAGTGTCAGAGTCCACAGTGACATCAGACAGCCTGTTCCAGTCCTCATTCTGTTCACTGACAGTGTTTTGCCACTTGGGATGGAGGTGCAGTGTCTACAATCTCAGCCTGTTAAAGATGGAAGAGTTTGTTCTATTGATTACCTTTTACATACTTGAAGAGTGTTGTCACCCACTCCAGCCACTCCTTCTTCAGTCTAAACACTCCAAATTCCTTTGGCATATTTTTTTGATAAATAATACTTTCTAGAACTCTGATCATTCTTCCACTTTGTACTTTTTCCAAATATTCTACACATCCCTTGAAAAAAGACCTTGAAAATATATCATTGTGGTTCTGATGTGGCATTATCATATTGAGTAGACACGCCTTATAGATGAAACTTCTGTTTATACATCTCAGAATATTTGCCTCTTTTCCCAGCTACATGAAAACATTGTTTCTTGCACAGTTTGTGACATATTACAATCTTCTGAGCTGTTCACGAAGAATTGCCACTCAATCCGTTGATCAGTTTATTTACAAAGACTATTCTTCATGCCTGAGTATGTTTAATGACTTGTATCCTATTTTTGGGCCATGTTTCCAGTTTGTGATGGTTGTACTATTCCTTCTAGTGTTCTTGAGGATCATCCCAACTTGATGCTAGCCATAAAAAGAATAATATCAGTCTCTTTCACACATAGACAAATAGAAACCCTACTTATCATTATTAATTGGTCTTGCATTCAGCTGACTATAGTTTGCTAAGACCATATTTCTTAACATTGCTTATGAAAATGTTATGCTAGAAACTGTCAGAATTCTGACTAAAGTCAAGAGATATCTGGCATCTCTTGACTTTCTTTTGTCCACAAGCCCTCCTACTCCATCATAAGTAGAAGCAAAGTTAGTTGGGAGAGGTTTACACTCAACAAATCCGTGTTGGCTGTTACTTACCTTCCTGTTATCTTCCAAGTGCTTAAAAACAGTTTAGCTGTTCCAGTATGTTATTGTTCCAGTATGTTTCCAGGAACTGAAGTTAAGATGATTTCTCTGCAAGTCCCTGACTCTTTCTTTTTCCGATTTCTGAAGATAGGCTCTATATTTGCCATTTTCCAGCCTCTTAGAACTTCATTATTTGTGCGCTCTCAAAGACAATTGCTAGTAGCTGGGAAATTATTTCCATCAGTTTTCCAAGTGTCCTCAGCTGAATTACAGGAGGGTCAGCTGATCTGACAACATCCCAGTTGGATGCTTATTCATCAAAATAAGATTTTTTCCTATTCTATCTGCAACTCCTCTCTTTTATTATTGACATTGTGATAAACTTCTGACCACAGCCAATCTTTGCATGACAAAGCAATGCCCTCATGGACTTACATTTTCTTATTGCCACCATTTGTAAGATTTTTAAAGGTTTTATCTCCTTTTCAAATGTTTCAGAAGGGATAAGAAAACTAATTCTGTTACAAAGAAATAGATTGAGCCATAATTTGCATGTCATTTATACCAAAGTATGCCAAGAGCCACGCTCTCCAGGTCATTGTTATTCAGGTGAAGAAAAACTGAAACAGCTGTTAGAGAAAGGAAACTAGTTTGAATAATAATTTCTAGAGCTCTGAAATGTGTGGATTTAATGCAACTGAGTTTCATTACTGATGAAAACATTATTACTACTGTATGCAGTTTGTGTCAATTAGCAGCTTTTCAGTGATAGGTATTTTAAGAAGTCTGCAAATAATGTTAAATAAAAGGAAAATATAATTAGCAGACTTACATTGTGGTTTCATGGATATCATGGAGAAGGGTTTACCATTTTCATATTAAAAAATGCCCACAGTTAGTTAAAAATAAAATGTTCAGAAGACAAAGGAATAATACAGGTTAAGCCAACTTTTTCAGGATACATAAATCCTTGCATAAATCCATCTGATGGGAAAATCTTTAAATCTTCTGCTTCTAGGAAAACAAAGAATGTTGATTCTGGCATGGACTGTTAACTATCTACCTATCATTTTTCATGAGTTACCAAAGATGAAGCTAGCTAGACACACATGTTAAAATTCCTCCTTGTAGAAATGTATAAAAACCTGTCAGGTTTGTTTAGAGACTTCTATCTTCCCTAACCTATTATTTACCTAACAGAGGACTCTAGCCAGATGAAAATATGAAGGCATTTTTTGCAAATCTTGTCCTAATGTAGCCCTGAAGTTTGCTTTTGGGACTCAGTTTGGCTAAAGGTTCACCAAGTGCCAGGTCCTATGCTTTGGCCACAATAACCCCATGCAGTGCTACAGGCTGGGGGCAGAGTGTATGGAAAGCACCCCAGCAGATAAAGACATGAGGGTGTTGGTCAGCGGTGGCTGAACGTGAGCCAGCAGTGTGCCAAGGCAGCCAATGACATCCTGGCCTGTATCAGAAATAGTGTGGCCAGGACTAGAGCAGTGATTGTCCCCCTGTACTTGGCACTTGTGAGGCCATACCTAAGTACTGTATCCAGTTCTGGGCTCCTCAGTTCAGGAAGGAATTTGAGGTGCTGGAGCAGGTCCATAGAAAGGTAATGAAGATGATGAAAGGTGTGGAACACAAATCTTACGAGGCAGCTGGGCATGTTTAGCCTGGAGAACAGGAAACTCAGAGGTGACCTTGTCAATCTCTACAACTACCTGCAAGGAAGTTGCATTTAGGTGGAGGTTGGCCCCTTCTCCCAGACAACCAGTCACAGGACAAGAGGACATAGCCCCAAGCTGTGACAGGAAAGGTTTAGGTTAAACATTAGGAATAATTTCTTCACAGAAAGGCTGAATAGACATTGGAATGGACTGCCCTGGGAGGTGGTGGAGTCAACCTCTCTGGAGATGTTTAAGGAAAGACTGGACATGGCATCAGTGCCATGGTCTAGTTGACATAGTGGTGTTAAATTACAGATTGGACTTGATGATGTCAGAGCTCTTTTCCATCCTAATCTGATTCTGTAAAGCTTACCTCTATGAGAATAGCACCTACCGTTATTTTGTATCAGGCATTAATCAACCTTGGAGACATATTCAGGCCTTTCAGATCTGCCCCAGCTGTAAGCAATTGCATCAAATGATGGGGTGGCATAAGACGCACCTGAGACAGTAGTACCAGGTAGTTACAGCCACCATTCTCCTTTCATTCATTATGCAGAACAACCCCATTCCTTGCTCACCTAACAGTTTATTTCTTTCATGTCAGACAGTCACTGGAGTCTGCCCTTGCTCTGCATTCCTGAGTATAGCCCAGAGGTACTCCTCTGGGAAGTAGGAGCTCTGAGGCTGAAACCCTTGAGATTCAGAGAGAAACTAGGTCTGTGATCTAGGACTGAGAGTCTGTTTGCTGAAGGTAGCACTCAAGTCTTCAGAAGAGGATTCCCAGCCTCAGGGAGGAGTGTGTCCATCTACTGTCTTTGCCCAGTATTTTTAGTCAAATACCTTTAAACACCTGCTTTCCCAAGGAGAGAAATATGGACCTACTCTTCAGTTCAAATCTCATGAACAGCCAGCTTTGTGTGTCTTGACTGGAGAGATAATATCCAGTCACCTGCTGTCCTGAACAATTCAGACCAGTGCCTTGAATTGCCAGTAAAAATAAGGCCAGCAAGGATTTCTGCCAGTAAAACTATTTCTTTTGTCAGATCATGTTCAGGAACTCTGAATTTCCAGGATTCAGATTTCACAAGCAATTCTGCCATATGGAAGGGCTGGGAATTTGTGGACTTCCAGTATCTGTCTTCTGGTCCTAGGGCCAGGGCTCTCAGTGTTTCCAGGCACCATGAGGAGGAACTGGCTATGGGAAAGAAAAAGTTTTTTCCAGGAAAAGACTTTTAAAATTAAGTTTTCTTACTGTTTTATAGAGAAGACTTTTAAAAACAGTAAAAGGGTTTCCTGAGACAAGGACATTATCTTGAAGTTTTTGTCGACACTAACTGGAAATAAAGTAAGAGAGCAGCTAGGGGATAAAGGGTATGGGTGGACTGTCAGATTTTCTGATACATTTCATGTTCTAATAGTTAGACATTTATAATGATGCAAATGTAAACCATATATGTGAAATTTTCTGTGACGCGTATCTTTCTTTTGGTTTAATAGTTTTATAAAATATGACACAAAATTGTTCAGCTGTTGCTCAAAACAGATAAAGAAAATACTTATTTACTGATCACTAATAAAAAAAAATCGAGAGGACAAAGAGCTTTAAAAGAATTCTAATTTTCATTTCCCTGGGAGAGAGAATGAAGAAAAATATTGGATGTTCATGTATACTGATTATACCTCATTCAAATATGTACCAATATATCTTGTATACTAAATAGAAGAAGTCAAAATAACAATGTGGAGCAGAGAAACAAAGACTCTGTCACTGGTCAGGACCACTAAAAGGCAAATTTAAGTTGTGCCTTAGAAGCTGAATGTTTTTAAAATCAGCTTTAAAATTTTTTGTGCAGTATATATGTAATGTGCATCATCAATATATCCCATTGTAATAATCACATTACCTGTAGGCTGTTAAATAATCTATTCCCAACATGATTCACTGGATGCCAGGAAAGTCTGCAAAGGGCCTTAGGATTTTCTAGTCCTTGATGGACCAGACTGGGGTCTGTGCTAACTTTTTGCAACAGACTGTGTTTTGAGAGTGTTTATTACAGGCCAGTAGCTGCACACAGTCAGGTCAGGTCCAGCTCTGCTTCAGGCTAAAAGCAGATCCTGCAATTCAGAGCTGGAAAAGGGAAAGATAGTCACAAGTGGGTTGCTGTTTATCGAGTTAGCAAGGTCTGACATGATTGTCATTAAGCCAAAGTTAATAAACCTAGCCCTGCAGAGCTGCCTAGGTCTCTGCAGCAAACTCCCCAGTGTTTTTGAGCATGACAGTGTATCAAATGGGGTAGCGATTTCACACTGTTAAGTGCTTTGCCCAGATGAAGTTTCCCTGCAACCTGGAATATTCAGGAACCCAACACCAGCAGCCAGGAGCTCCAGGGCTCAGCTCTGGTCTGTCAGAATTTATTTGCTTGGAATATGAATGCAGAAAGCTCAACACAGAAGTTTCTGCCAGACTCAGCCTCAATCTGACCTGGCTAGCATGTTCCACTACCATAATCCAGGATAATTCAATCTCATAATATATTGGATAAGAGAGAAGTGACTACAGAGACATGAAAATTTCTTGCTTCGTGCTGCTACTTGAAGGATAGAGATAGAACAGCAGTAGTTTAATTTATGATTTTATGATCCACCATTGGAAAGTACTTGTTGTGTCATTGATTCAAGTCCCCTGCTACCTAAACCACTTCATCTAATCCTGTTCATAAATGTATCTTAAAATTGGTTAGATTTCTAGTCCATACTGCAGTCCCAGGAAAGTAGTTACAGAATAGCATTGCTTTGGTTATTTGAGTTATTATGGTTTCCAGACCAAGCTCCTGGCTGGTTTGTGCATGATAGTTCTCATGCCAACCTTGTTCTTTAACAGATATCCTTTCTCTTTCCACAATATTTAATCTCTTGATGCATTCATAGTCAGTAATTGAAAGGACAAAACAAGCAACTCTTTTATCTACAATTGTATTTCTCCAAAGATATATTATACATGTCCCAATTCAAAGGAAAGCCAAGATAAGCTGATAGTTTGGCATCAGGTTAAGAAAATATTCTCATTGTCAAACTGGGACAAATAAGTGAAATTATGTGCACTGGCAAATACTTATTATCTCCCAACCCATGCATATTATCCATCCTACTCATTGTTGCCCTCATCCAAAGAGCAGTATTTTAGTTCTCCTAAACACTGGGAAGTGTTGCCAGGGAAGATCCTGAAGAAGGCCCTGGAACATTTTTCTTCATGTAGGACAGAATTGCATTCAGGGTCCCTCAATACATCAAAATGGGGCAGATGTGGAATTCTAGGCCTGTATATGCATAAAATGAGTATGCCTCTAAGAACAAGTAAAATCTTTTCAACTTAAATCTATGAGAGTTCCCTGTCTTTTATTTTTGCCTTCTTGTCTTTTCTCGTGTGTGTGTGTGTGTGTGTGTAGTACAGATTGTAGATGTGAGGTAACAGGATTAGGCTGGCTTAACTGAGCCAACTGGGAAATTCACTATTGGATTGTTTCCATTTATTTCAGTGCATTTTGAATCAGGCCCCAAAACTACCTGACATGCCTGACGGACACAAGTTCTTGGCTCATTCAATAGAGGAATCGGTGGGGTTTTTTAAAGTATTGGCCAGCTGTCTTCAAGGGAGAAATCTTTCCGCCTACTCCCCCAAAATGCATATGTTCATATTCTTGAAATGTTTTATTTAACTGTTAGAATCTCTTATAGAATCAGCAGAGATGCAAGCAGCTCTTTGAGGGGAGTTATGTTTTCCTCAAAGCTTGGCTTAATATGTCAGTCACTAGAGAAGTGATTACTTTTAAGTTGATGGCATGTGGGTTATAAGGACACATTGTTTCTGTACCATTTGGGGTTAAAACAAACAAGCTAAGTAAACCTTTAAGCAAGGAACCCTGTGACAGAAGCCACCTGCTGGTCAAGCTATTTCATCTGTTTAAATACTCTGCAAATTTGCAAGTTTTGCAAGAGTTTAAATGAAAGCCAGAGAAGAAAAAACATTCTACCCCAAAACTATTACAGTGTGACCCTTTAGCCATCTGATTTATGTTAAAATAGAGATTCCAAGAGTTTTTTCAAAGACCAAAGTGCAAAATCTTGGAGTTTTCTCAATAAATGTCCAATCTTTTTGCGAAGGAGTGAAATATAACTTGACTCTTTTACACAAGGATGCTATTTACATTAAAGAATTGCCTATGTTAGAAAACTGTGTTGATACAGGTTTTTTTCTTTTGTTCTTATAACAAAGCTTGACTTTATAAGGACTTTTTGTAATCCTGACATACATGTAAGTGGAAGGTATGTGCTGCTCACAGCAAGACCTGTAAATAGTCTCCAGTTCCTACTTTTGTTTCAACTGGCATAAGCAGAAATACTTTATATCTACTTTACAGGATAAAATTTATTTATTGCTTTTAGAGAAATGGCCTTACTATAGAAAATATATATTAACTATCTTAGCTCATATTGTATACAGAAGCTAGAATAGTCTTTGCCACTGACACAGAATGTCCAAAATGAGAAACAGATGGTAATTACTCGGAACAAAGATGAGGTTTTAGAGGAGAATGAATGCAGTGCATTCCAGAGCACATAGAGTATTTTTTCCAAGAAAATTAATGGCTATTATAAAGGCATTGTGTTCAGTGAACTCACACATCACGGATTTACCTAGAGAGTGAAGCAATGCATTTCTAAAGGCTGACATAATTTAGAAGTTTGTTATGGGTCAATGTGACTGATAGGAAACTCAGATTACAGTAGTTACTTTTTTCCACATTTTGTTTTGCAAGGTAGTGGCTCCTGCCTTTATCTATTTATCTGTTTTTCCCTGCCTTTATTAATCATTCAGGTATATATGCTTTTATCCTATTATGCTTGACACAAATGAAAATATATAAACGTTTTCAGTCATAGATTACGTATTTATAAATGTCAGTGATTACATTATGCTTCCCCATCTTAGTGTTTAGGCCTTGTTGCACTTTTCAATCTTATCCCCTGTTTCTCTGTAACAGGCCTTTATTAGATGATAATTTATTTTTTAATATAGATGCTAGATATTGTCTTCAGAATGTTCCACCTTGTGGTGTCTTTTTCAAGCAGAAAGGAACTTCTACAAAAATGACGTCACGTTTTAGTGTTCTGAAAGACATTTTCAAAAATAGGGAATTCACAGTCACATCTGCTCTGTTCTTTCAGATGTTCTACACACACAAATGCTTGTGGATATTTCCCAGCCAAGGGTGTGGTTTTAAAAATTAAAAGAAAGATTTTTCTGTGTGAATTTTTGTAGATTTCTGGTGTCTGCAAGACTCTAGGTCCCTTACTAGTGTTATTTTCTTAGTTTACTGAAAGAACATCTAGACTGGGACTGGATGTCTCTACTACTGAGCATTCATGTGAATAAAACAGGAAGGGCATCTTGGCATCCATAAAAAGTTCTCACATCATTTAGCTATGATCCAAAAATTCCTTCCTGAAGGACTTTCTCCAAAATGCATATGTATTCTTATTGCTTTCATTGAATACAATTTGTAATTGAGAGGACAATAAATACTCTTGTTCCATCTTCAATATTGAAATAGAAGAAGGGAGGTTCTTTGTTTACATTAAGAAGTTCCAACCCAAATGTACCTGAGAGTGGAGCTTCCACAATTATAAAATATTTTATATGAACTGAAAAATATATTGCCACATCCAAGTACTTCCCCGAGTGTGGGCATTCAGGATATCAAAGTTGGATTTTAAACTTCTGTTTTTGCTTTTTTCAAAACCCAAATCTGAGTATTTTCAAACTTCCAGGGGATTCCACTTTTGAGACAAGTTCCCTCATCAAATTTGTTCATGCAAGAGTAAAGGCCAAGACTGGATGTAAATGCTGTGTACTATTTAAACACCCTGACAGGGCACTGCTGTACCCAGGAAAACACCTTACCACATTAGGGTTGTTGACATGTCCAGGCCTCCATTCCCACATCCCTGCCTATCCTCCAGACTTCTGGCTGTCCTCTGTTTGTGGGAGTCATGCCTTCTCCTGCTCCTTGTCATAACTCTGTGAGAAACAGCAGAGAGATAAAAAAAGAAAGGAGGGGTAGCCAACATATGTGTAATTAAAAGCCAAAAGAAAAAGAAGGAAAGACCTCAAGCTGTTCTTCTTAATTTTTGACATGACTATGTTGTCATGGGTACCAAGAGTACCCCAGTCTCACTCCAGCAGTGATTTTATTTGGGCATACCCCAAAGGCTCCACAGCTGCATGATGCAACTGATAGATGAGCAGTACACTTCAATGTGTAAATAGGCCTGGCAGACATTGAAGACTTCAAACATTTTGTTTGTGGATGTGCAAGGGTCAGACTGACATAAGAGCTCAGCTTGGACTCCCAACTCATTTGTCACAGAATATGCTGCTTCAGTGGAGAGGTTGGGACATGCTCTGATGAAGAAACGGTCTGAAAGGCACCTGCAAACACTCTGCTGTGACATGTACTGCAATAACATTTGTAACACTTACAGGGAAGAATTACCTGGATGAAGAAAGAAGATCTCGGGTAATGAGAATTCTGTGTGTTTCTGCCTTGGAAAAGGGGACACATTTTGATACTGGCTGCCAGAATTTTTCTGTTTGGATATATCAAGTTTGAGCTTCAGAGTGTTGGAGTAATTCAGTCCATGTAATGAGATTTACCCAAATGTATCACCAACTCAAGGCACAAGTTAACCTGAGAAAGGAAAGATAGAAGATATCACACATAATTAAAACCTGTTTGCAGATATGTTTAAAGCTTTTTCTGGCAGATTATGATGCTATCAACTCTCATAATGTCTTGGTCAAGACAATTCTATAATCCATTAACAAGTTTACTGCAATGCCAATCAGTAGAGCCCAATTGCTGTTAAACCCTTCGTGCCTTTGGATTCACCTGAGGATGAACTGATGTTTTGCACCAAATTTTCTTTAATTCAGTGGGTGCTTTCCTCATACCTATCACTGAAAGATAAGACACTTTGGAGGATCTCAGTTCTTGCTGAACTTGTGGACAGGAAAGGTCCTTATTTCTGCCTCTCACTCATCCCCAAAGTCCTGTCCAGCAGTGAGAATGAAGAAAATATTTGTGTCAATAAGGGGTGTTGATCTTCTATAACCATGGTATGCATATTGCAGCTGTTAGTGGTGGACAACATTCCCCTCGAGAGGAAGACAGGATCAAAATATGAGGTACTGGGAGCCCGCAACTGCTCCTGAGGAGGGGTAGTGATGGCAGCAGCAGCACACAGGCTGCTGTGGTCCCTGGCAACTGCTGGTAGTCTGTACCTGGTTGTATGTCCTAGAGGCCCAAATGTAGAAAAATTTCTAAAGTCAGAAAGAATTTTAAAGGGAAAAGTCTGGCCAGCTGGAGGCATGCAAGCTTAGTTTCAGCCTGCAGCAAAGGAAGAGATAATTACTTACTAACAGGTAGGGAGAGCCTCACCTTAAAAAGTGTGGTGCAATTCAGAACAGTAGGTATCAAGGCCTCACATCAGGCACATATTCAAAATCTAATTTAGTTAAAGTGTATTAGGCCATATTTTGGGGGGAACATTTAAAAAACAAACAAACAAAACAACAACATCACATCCCTAAACAAAGCAAAAAACCACCCCAGAAATTAATTGTCGAGGTGATAAGAGAAGTTTAGGAGGAAAGTTATCTGAGGTTTCATCTGGAATATTCCTATTAAACATGTGTATGGTAGATTTACCTCTTTTGTAGAGAAAAGTAATCCCAGTGCTAAGTTAAAACTCATCATTGACAGCATGGGTAGAGAGTCCAGAGCAAAAACCCTTCAGCACATGCTTACCTTTATCAGTGTAAGTATCACTTCTAAGGACCAACAGCCAGGTGTCAGAAATAAAAGCTATACTTAAATATTTTGTTGGATCAGTTCCTTACTTCTTATTGTAAAAACAGTCTAATTAAAAGTCCTTCAGTCCAGAAAAGTCCAAGCAGCAAGAAGGGGACCTGTGAACTTATTGCTGGCCTTGCTTCCCAACTCAACAGCAGTAGGTATGCTTAACAAGGCACAGACTCGGTGATTATTTTATTTGCAGTCTGACCCATGGGATTACGTGGCCAAATTTAACAAGTTGGTAGTCTTTTCTATGTAGTTGGCATCAGAACTTCAGCACATTCCCAGTGGCCAAATTAAAAGAAACACAGTTGTGAAGTCAGCCCTGTCATTAATTTGTTGAAACAAGCAGTAAAGCCAAACATACTAAGCAAGACAGTCTTCTAAGTTATGTGAGCAGAAGTTCATGCTAACAGAAATTTATTCTCTCTTTCCTGGGAGCACATACATTCATAATGTTAGAGTCTTTTTCTGGAGATTTAAAAGAATCACTTTTTAGTGTGAAGCTGCAGGTATGTCCTATACTAAAAGCACTCAGTTTCATTATGACTTTCCCTTTAAATCTAACAATGAATTCTAGGAAAAAAAAGTCAATTTTGCATGCAAAAATAGTTGCTGGTGTTAGGTTTAATCCTCCAACGATTATGTGTATTTGCAGTGGACTCTTTTCTGGACCAGAGGGGGCAGATGACTAAGGGTAATCCAGACCGAAATCAGATTTTGTTGTTTTGTTTGTATTATAAAACACCTGCAATCTGTACTCCCAAGAATGCTTCCCATTCTGGAAGCCTGGGTTCAGGATGTGCCCTAACCATATCCTACCTCTGTGATCGTCTAAGGTGCTGATTTATAAGAGGTTCTTCTTCCTCTCTCTTCTCCAAATCTCAGATTATATGCAAAGGAAATTAAAATGAGTGCCTCAGAGAGGATCATGATATGGAGAAGAGTTGTTAACATGTTGCTCCCTTGAGCTGGCTCACTCATTTGCCTCAACTGTGCAAGTGTTCTGTCAAGGAAACAGCTGTGCATACTCACACACACAAATATGATATTGAAACAGTAGCAAGAACCTTAGCTAGAATAGTCTTTGACTTTCAGAGTTAACACCATAACAAAAGCCAAGGCATTTCAGGGACCTACTTGACAGATGGCATCATTATTTTTCCTACTGGACTTTACCTTCATTACTCTGTTTACAGATGAAAGCAGCTTCTGTGTCTGAATTAGTAACTGTGATATACTCAAGGTGCTATTTGGAAACCTGTAGTCTAACCAGACAGCTTTTATTGCAAGGTTTTGTTAAAGTAATAATATAACTTTCCTTTCACTGACTTTATTGTTTACCAGATATCCTACATTACTGGAAGTCCTAAAGGATTTAAGTATAATATTCATTAATTAACTGCATTATAGCCCTTCTAGAATTATTTCTTTGTGAGATGTTTGGGGTTTTGATAGCTACAGATATTTCAGCATTTCTGTTTAGTTTCCAATCTATTTTTTTCCAAGCCATAGATGCTATCTTGAAGTGTAAATTAACTTTTTTTCTACTACATGCTGGGCTTTCTGCCACAGTCTGGATTTCTTTTAAATATATAAGTAGGTACAAGTTTCTTTTTCTTCAAAACAAAACATGCATGTAAACCACAAAAATAAATTATTTTGGCCTAGAATGATTTATAAGCAATAAAACATCTGAGCAATCATCCTTCTCTCATCTTTTTTTATCATATATGCTCAAAACTTTTTTAAAAGAAATACAGTTCTTAGCAGACATGAATACCTTTAAGGGCATCAAAAACAACTTTAAACTTTCTGTAAGGTATATTAACTTTTTTTTTTGTTCCAAATAAAATTTAATTTTGCAGATGCTTTTCAAAATTCCTAACTGATTCCCTATCTTTTCAGGAATCTCTAAGTCATAATAAATCTTTTAAAATGATACTTTAATGTTCTATGAAAGACTTAGTGCTGATGATACTTACTTGAAAAATTGTAGATATTCGAAATGGAAAAGCTCATGTACTTCATCCTCTTCTCAAAGTTAAACTGTTCCCTACACTAAGTCTCTTAGTAGTTTATCAATTTCAGTTTAAAAATGCTGAACATTAGAGTTTTCACCACTTCCTCTGGGCAGCTGAGTGCTGAACATAGTATAAAATTCTCCAATCTTTGCCTTTGTGAAACATTTATATTATGTGAGTATGTCTGGGGATATTTTTTCTTTTGAAAAGTTCTGCTTACAGGGATATCTGAACTGAACACAGCACACATCTTTGTGCCATGAAATATAGAGGAATATCACGTGAATAAGTACTTGTCCTTATGGCAAAATGTGTTTTCTTCATGGTTAGTTGGAAGCAGAGACAGAAGGTCTCAGAGCATTCTCCCATAAGATAAGAAGCTCATGACAACCCTCAAAGGCTGCCCAAATAAGTAATTTTTTCTTGACTACTTAACTGGTGAAAGGATGCTGAACACCTACCCCTGCTTGAAGAAAGTTCATGGTAAGGGAAATCAGAAGCCTGAGGCTTATGTAAGAGGTGGTTTTCGTTAAGAAAGGAAACACAGACTGGAGGAAGCATTCCATGTAGGACAAAACAGAGACAAAAATGGCTCTCAATACTCCTGGGCTAGCTAAAAGAAAACATCCAGCACCTCTGCTGCTACTGCAACTCCAGGGATGATGAGATTTTCATTAAGTTTTTGTCTGAACACATAAAACTAGCCGATTGACTACAAATGTGCAGACTTGGTTTTGTAGGGGTATATTATGTTTGAATATATTGCCCATTTGTTAATTGACCTTTTTATTTAAAAGAGATTGCTAGTGCAGTAACACTTATCACATTCTCCAAGAAGGAAATTGTTGTAGCATTGCATAGTACTGACAATATTAAACAGTTTTTAATCAAACTTCAGTCCTGAAGTGGGAAAGCTGTGAATTCCCAGATTGGCATGAACAGGGGTGGAAAACTCCACTTCTTAGAGGGACCTGGATGGAGGCAGAAGGCAAATCTGTAAAATTGGCACTTTCCATCATCCCTGTGGTAACATCTGGGCTTGGACATGTCACATAGTCAAAAGCATTGGATAGACAGAATTACTATGTCAATAGAAGAAAACTAAAGATGCTTGGGGTTGTTCTTTTGGCAATGAAGCCAGCTGGCATTCAATAAACCATGTCCAAAACTGCCTATGAGAAATTATGTAGCTGGATACAAACAACCTGTTTGGCATGATCCTTAGTCTGTCTAGTTCCTGAGCCTCACCAGGAGCTGTCAGAAAATGAACTAGCAGTTGTGGACCAAAAATGCGCCATGAGTCTTTCTTGCAACATAACTATAGAGACAATCCAGTTTCAGTAACTGGGAATGTTTCCTGGCACTCTTTATTTAACTGAACAGATATAACCATTACAATTCTATTACAAAAGGCTTCAGTGACCTAAACAGTTACAAACAATAGCCACAGTATCACTTCAATATTTTACATAGCATTTTTAAAGCAGAGGTCCATTGTTGTACAGGCTGTGATGATAGTTGTGTTTAATATTTGGAAATAGAAAAAAAAATGCTTTGCATTTTTAGAAAGTAATACATCCAAACAAAATTTCATGAGGTTCCATTTCAGAATAGTCTCCAGAGAGAAAAAGCAAGTCATCTGCTCAAAAGTCTTGTGCAATAATTGAAGGAAAATCTTCATTCCTTCATTAAACGGGCAGAATTTTTTCCAGTCCTCTTTTGTTTCCATTTTGCATTTAACTTTTTATTTCCCTACTTCATGGTACATAAAGAAAGTTCTGACACTCTACATCTGTTAATTCAATTACCCACTGTTTCATTCCTATTTCACTATTGTTTTTGTCTGTTTTATGAGGCTGAGGCCAGATTTTGGGAAAGCACAAGAGAAACACACAAAAAGTATCCTGGCCACCTAGCTTGTTTCAAGCAAAAGAACGTGTGAATGTATTTTGCAACTGCTAAGTCAGCTGTTTCCACAGTAAAGTTATTACTACCCATAGCCCAGTAAAAGACCTTGCTAAGAACTTTTGGAAACTCTTACTTTGCTGTATTGTTTACTACATTAACTCTTCTATATACCATGTCATTCAATGTAATTATTTTTACCCGAGAAAAGACAACTGAAAAATTTAGATACAAAATTTAATTTTTTCGATGAGATTTCTGACAATTTAATTAGATTTTTTTTTTACTTGAAAAACTGTTGCTTCACACTTTTCTACTAATTTTGTGTTGTACTGTAATTCCAACACATTTACTACCAACTATGCAGGGGTAAATGACAGAAAACCAAGAGCTAAAACAAGAAAAAAGCCAATAGAGTCATAAGACATTACATAGAACCCCTTGAACTACATTCTTGTATGGTCATTCTCATCAACCTTAAATCTCGTAACTGGTTTTGATTGTTAGGTTAGCAACATAAAGTGTATTTGAATAATGCTAAGAAAGCAAATATTTTATGATTGCTGTAGCATGGTTTAAGGATGAATGTTACCTAATTACTGCAGTAGTATATAATTGTGCCTCTCCTGTTCCATGTGGTTTTGCAAAAGGTAGGAATAAAGAAAAAGTGTAGCAAATGCAAAGAACTACTGAAATGAATACTGGAAATTTAGTCATATAAAAAACTCAATGAGAAATATTCTGAGCAAAGTGTTGAATTGTATTTGAAAAGGTCTGGATCTATGAGCAAAGGTGCTGCTTCTTGTGCAGTTCCTACTGCTTTTACAGAACCTGTACTTGACAAAATATTTGTAAGATACATGATCACATAAAAGAGATACAGATATCTCCAACCAAGAAAACCTGCTTGAATCCATTGTTTCAGACAAACTAAATGCAAATATTCTCACTTCATATTTTGACCTGCTTATCCTACATATTAGTTTTAAAAATTCTGGATAACATGTCAAGAGAGAGATGAAGTAACACTAATGGCATAACCTATATCACTAAGAGCTGTGACCTTTTGAGTAACAAAACTTTTTTTCACAAGTTCACTTCAGAAATTGAGACCAAAGAACATGATGAAAGGTCCCCAAACTGGACATCTCTATCCCATAAACCTTCCTCAAAAAGACAGATTGACTGTGAGCTATAAGCTACCTAGAGCTGACCAATAAGTAATGCCAAACATAGAGGTATGTCTGAAATTCCACTCGTTGGCACAACCTATCCATCTCATTCAGTCTTACACTTTGGAATTTATGGTACTCAGAGCTCCTAATTGTCTTTGGGGAATTTACCTAATTCATCATGACTCACATTTTTATAATTAATGCTAATTGAATTTTCAGTTTGATTCTGTTTCTTCCACAATATCGTAGGAATTAAGCTGCATATGCAGGAATATGGTATTCATGGTTTGGTTTCCCTTGAAGCCTTGTAACAATCTTGAAGAAGCCATTTTCATCTTGTCTTCTGGAGGGAAATATGACAACAAAGTTGGCTTGCCTGAAAAACTCTTAAGTTTTCAGAAGCTCTGAGAAAATCAAATAGCAAACAAACTAATGCATCACTGTAGACTTAGGTCAGCAGAGACATCTGAGAGGTACAACTTTACATATTGAATTGCCATCTCCCTGTAACTGCAAAACCCATCAATAATTTAGTGGAAAACTATGACACTTCCGTTTTGCTTTATCTTTAATTCTTCAGATTTTAAACAGAAGCTTATTCATCCCAATGGATAAAAAAAACCCCCAAGACCCACAAACCAACAAAACCCAACAACAACAAAAAACCCCAATGTAAAGATTGAAATGTCTATAGAGGTGCAGAATTACCCAAGAAGATTTCCAGGGAGCGTGACATTACTACAGCCTAGGAAGATGCTCAAGACAACCCAAGAACTAGTTTTTTGACCCAAATTCTGCTGAAAAAACCAAACAGCTCAGGTATATCCTAGAAATCTGCTTAAGATAGAGCTGTCCATCCCAGCAGTAGAATATAAAAGTCTTACTGGAGAGCAAGTCCCTCTTTCAGAGCACATATTCATCTGTTGTCAGAGTATTGGTCCGTTTAGTAGGTCTCTATCTATGCAAACCCATGGACCTAAAAATAATTTCCTGGAGCTCTTAGTGCACTGTTGCTCCAAAGTATTTTTAGAGGATTCTTTTCTTTAGCTTTTAAATGCCATTCCTATAGACATGAGTATACATTTGTCTCCACAAAGGACCTACCTTTGTACTTAGTAAATCCTCATTTGGAAAATTCTTCTCCGTATTAAACAGAGAGATGTTGTTGGTGGAGGTGGAATCACTTTTTTATTTTTTTGGCAAACTGGATGTTTTCCTTTGCAAATAGTGCCTCCTGTTTTATTAATGTCTCTGGAGGGCATAGTGATGTCCTTTAACATTTCAACACATCTCAAAAATAACTAGAAATAGGCTACAGTAAGTGGATATTTATCCTCAAATCCTTGTTATTAGGTCACATATGGTCTAAATTGCAGGACTCAAAGTAGCAATCAATAATAACATGTTTTGAAAGTGTTAACTTGACAAATCATATAATTATAATGCGCTACACTACACCTTATAAAATATGTCATAAACATAAAGCTATGTTCCACAAAAGCTTGTTCTGCTTCAGGATCTGGCCAGAGCCCAGAAGAGGCAAAAAGCAAATGAAAATGACACAGCAGAATAATGACACCTTTTAAAATATCAGCACAATTTCAGTGGAATTGAATTCTACTGAAAGCTGGCATTTCATCCTATTTTTTCTCAGTGACCTTGCATTCATTTCTCCAATTTTTATCTATTTATCTCAAGTTCTAAAAAGTTTCCAAGATGCATGATGGGAAAATCATGAAGGTTACACATAGATTGACCAGAAGTGGGTGAGATAATGAAATTGTGTAGATCCTTGCTGATTTCTGACATGAAGAATTCTTTTCTTAGGTCAGTTAATATTAAGAGATGAACTCAACTCTGCTGCTGTCTCAAAAGACAGAATTTGATAGCTTCACTACTGTAATACTTTTGCTATTAGATCTTACCCATATTTTTTTTCTTAAGTTTCTTAACTCTCCTACTTTTTACTGAGTCCTTGTTACACTGGGACTCTAATTGACAAGATTCATTTAGGGATATAGAGATTCCTTCATTATATAGGCTGTTTAAATAAAGACAGAGTTACAAGACCTACTGTAGCTGCAAGCTGCAGTTTAAGTTCAAAAATAATTTATGGTCTTAATATAGAAACACTAGGAAGAATTCTTTCATCTGTTTTACTGACTTGAAAATGTATGAATCTATAAGAGGCCATCTTTCTTTATCTTAGGGATCCTACAGTAAGGTTAGAAAGAATGAGTACAAAATTTATGGTGGTGAATGGTGTTACATCCAGTTGTTGACCAGTCACTAGTGGTATTCCCCAGGGCACAGTATTAAGATCACTCCTGTTTTATATCTTTACCCATGATCTGGACTAAAAGATTGAATGCACCCTCAACAAGCTTGCAGACAACACCAAATTGTGTGGGAATGTTGATCTGGAGGGCAGCAAGGCTTTGCAGAGGGATCTGGACAGGCTGAATCAATCAGCCAAGGCCAGTGGTATGAGGATAGACAAGACCAAGTGCTGGGTCCTGTACTTTGGTCACAACTACCCCAGGCAGTGCTACAGGCTGGGAAAAGAGTAGATGGAAAAATGTCCAGTAGAAAAGGCCCTGGGGGTGTTGGTCAACAGTTGACAGAACGTGAACCAACAGTGTGGCCAGGTGGCCAAGAATGCCAGGGGCATCCTGATCTGTATCAGAAACAATGTGGCCAGGAGTACCAGGGAAGGGATTGTATCTCTGTACTTGGCAGCTTGAATACTGTGCCTGGTTTTGGGCCCCTCAATTCAAGACAGATGTTGAGTTGCTGGAACATGTTCAGAGATGGGTAGCAAAGCTGGGTAAAGGACTACAGGGTAAGTCCTATGAGGAGCGACTGAGGGAGCTGGGGTGCCTTAGCCTGGAGAAAAGAAGGCTGAGGGGATTTTATGACTCTCTACAAAGGAGGTTGTAGCCAGGTGGTGGCCAGCCTCTTCTCCCGGGCAAGTGGTGACAGGACCAGAGGAAATGGCCTCAAGCTGCTCTAGGGAATTTTCAGTTTTGACATCAGGAAAACTTTCTTCACTGAAAGGGTTGTCTAGTATTGTAATGAACAGACTATGGGAGTGGTGGAGTCACCATGACTGGAATAGTTCAAGAAAGAACTGGACATGGTACTTGGTGCTGTAATTTACTTGACATGGTGATGTTTGGTCAAAGGTTTGACTTAATGATCTTGGAGGTCTTTTCCAGCCTTAATTATTCTATGATTCTAAAATCTACTTCCTTCATTCCTCTATAAGAGAGGAGGGAAACTGATGAGTAGAAAGAATGCTGAGTTGGTCTGGGCCTCCTCATATGATTCGCTGCTTCTCAGTAGGAGTTATTACTATGAAATTTGCCTTTTGATTTCAAATACCAGCAGTTCTGAATATTAATGCAAAAAGTTGTAATGTTATCTCAAAATTTTTTATTTGCAATTGATATTAAATCTTTCTGAAGATTTCATTTGCCAGTTGCATTGACCGCAGAGTTCTTCAAAGGCAAAGTCCTTTTTTCATTGAATTGGTGAGGAAACTACAGTGCAGAATGGTGAAATGACTTGCCAGAAATGTCTCTAGATCTATCACATCCGTTGAATTTTCTCTTCTTTGTGTTGGGGATGACAAACTATTGAACAAGGAAATTGTTCTTTTTATTTTTTTAACAACAAATCCCAAGTTTTCCAGCTATTGTTATTCTCCCAGTTACTACTAAATAGTGTCTTATCCTACTGTAATTTTGTGAGTTGTTTTAAAATTGTTGCATATTAAATACAGGTGATATCATGAAACTTGCATATACATACATGTGCTATCTTTACTGGGGGTTTTTTATGCATTGGAGCTTATATTACAGGTTACATGTCATATCCTTCTCCGGGGACACCCCCTTGTCGCGGGGGAGAAGCTTGCATGCCCTCATGAGGCTGAGAGCTATGCTGGTGGTGGTTTGTGCCACCAGTAGGGTCTCCCATGCCAGACAGGTCTCAGCTGAAGGGTCAGACAAAGTGTGTCCACGGG
>JAWWLZ010000118.1:85260698-85289827 GCA_035041345.1 Poliocrania exsul
AGCACACTTGCAGCAAGCGTGGGTAGTGCCCTTCCCAAATCTTCGTTCGCGAAGCCTAGCCATGATGATGATGATGATGACATGTCATATCAACCATATATCAAACTAATGCAACACTTCAAATGAGTGAGTCTGCTACTTCTACTACATTAGGACTTTAAAAACACATTTCTCCAGGAAGTCTGCAATTTAACAATGCATTATGCTCATGATAAAGAGGTCTACTGCACTAGCATTGCTTCTATGGGTGCAATGGACAAAAATAATAGCGCTTAAATTACAAAAATGCAACTAACTAGAAAATGTGTGGAATTGACTTCCAAGTATGAAAGACTCTTTGCTAGTGAAAGTACTGAGTTCTTGTTTGTTAAAGAACAGAAAGTGTAATGTGTGGCACCTCTGGGTATTAGCCATAAATATTGTAAAAGAAGCCTAGTAAAAAGGCAACATCAACATATGATTTCATCTCTATTATTTCTAGCCTCCTGTGAAAAAAAAATTGTGAATCCACAATTAGAGGAAGCACGTTATTCAGCAGTCTGGCATGCAAAAGAATAAAAGAGTTTTCCACAGACACAATGTCTTTGGTTTTTTACATACTTTTATCATATCGAGTCTTTCACCTAAATAATCTATACACTTAAAAAGGGTGCTTTACTAGTCATGTCAAATTTGTCTACTGTTTGGATATATCTCACACTTTCCTTAGTTAAATTTGGTCTGAATTTCTAATTGCTTTACAAGAGAAAAGGTCTGTCCCAGGCAGTTTCTACAGTAGTAGTATGTATCTGCTTTTACCTCTCTGCTGGACATTAATCATGTTCCTCATGAGATCCCTTTTCACTCTTGCCTTAATAATACCATAAAAAACCAGGAGATAAATTTATGGTCCAGTTTTATTCTTTCCTGTGCTTGGATGCACATCAATGTCAGGTATATGTAATTTATCCACTTCACTTATAAAAATGTCCTTATTTTCTTCAATGTGTATGGTATACCTATCCAGGACTAGCTGGAAGACTGATATTTTTATTCGGATCTTAAACCTTAGCTGCAATGTTCAAATTATATTTCCCTAGACTTTCAAGGATTTAGGATCAGACTGCCACTACACAAGTAATAATGATCCATCTTTCACTTTACTCAGCTAAGCTGATGATGAAAGCATCTGACCTGCAATAAAGGCAAAACATGGTTTTATGCCAGAAAACTTTGCAATGGAAGTGTTCTATTTTTAATGCAAATTTTGTGTATTAGCATTTAGCACATTAGTAGCTGACTTTCTACTTAACTTTCTTTCTTTTGCTTTTTTGTTGGTTTTTTCCCAAAATTCATTGATTTAGCAGCTTATTAATTTAGCTGTTTATTTAGTGCTAAACCCACATCAGTCTGCCGCCGCTTCTGAAATTCAAATGCAACCAATCCATGTGATTTAGAAAATGGACTATTCAGATCTCTATGAAACTGTCCAGAAAAAAGTCAAAGCTTATTTATTTTCCAAGGTTGTTGGAGGCTTGTTCTGAACTTGTTCTGAGCTCCAGTGTATGAATATCTGTTTTTGAAAACTACAGCAAAAATGACAGTGCAGGATTTTTCTTCAGTATTATTCTATCTATACTGTAGTGAACATTAAAAAGAAAAATATGAGAAAGATAAAAGCTCCTAAGACTGTAGTTTTTGGACACAGCCAATGTAGAAGTTTGGATTATCAGAATGGGTAATGTATTTTGTAACTGGGACATCTATTTATGGCAAAAGTCTATGTTGAAATAAACAGAATTCTTCTTAAGTACTCTGAATAGTCAGACGGCCTTAGCTTTCCTTGTCTAAATCTTTGATGTCTGTGTAAATACCATGATATGTAACTGGCCCTCCAAGGCATTTCTATTCTAGTTGAAATTTACCGAACATCCCATCTGAAAGTTCTTTTCAAACTGCCAGTGAAAAGAGGGCCTGTAAATTGTTGCTCTGCACAAAGTAATTATGAATTAGACTTTCTCTGATGCTAATTCCACTTAGTCATTCACATTTTCCACTGATGTGAACATTTAAAGAAAGCAAAACTTAAGAGGGCACTGAAAATTAGGGTTTGGTACTTCCTATTACATGATATATTTCTGTTGCTACATTTGTAAAGTTTGGAGAAACTATTCCACATTACACATACTATACTTACTATACATATATGATACTATTTCATACATGAATACTACAACATTACAAAACTACTGTTCAGTGGTTTTGCAATGTTCCAGTCTTTTGCTTAAGGAGAAAATCTTCCTGTTTAATAGAGATGTTGTCATGAGGTTTGAAAATACAATTACAGCATTTGTTAGTGCAGATCCCATGCAGATTACTAGATGGATTAAAACTGCTCCTTTCCTGCAGTACTGAAGGAACACTTGTAAAAATATACACCTCTGTTAGAGATTGCATGCCAAAATTCTGCTCCTACCCCTATAAATATACCATGTTTCAAGTAGCTGCTTTTATGCCCTTTTAGCAGCAGTTCCTTGTCACTGAGTTTTCTTTATTCTGGGATTTTCTGGAAATAAAACCTAGAAAATGTTCCTGTTTTCAACATGCTGCATACTTTAAATGATGTTAAGAAGTGTCTGGAATTTATAAATTATAACACTTATTTTACAGGTCAGCAGAATGAAATATTTATTTGACTTCTAAAAATAAAATTGAGAAACAAAAATAAAAATTCCTGCAGAGGGAGAATGTTTTTACTGCAAAACAGTTGCAACAATTAGACCTATTGGCCAAATCTACTCAAAAAGGCATAAACAAATGGCCTGCCAAAGCATGGAAACATTGAAGTGAGGAACTGTGAGTCCCATCACCTCTGGGATTCCTACACACAATGGGTTTTTGCTAGCAGCTAATTTGCCTAATTTTTTTTGTTTTTCTCCTGTCCAGACTTTGTAGGTACAAAATCAAATTACTCCTTATGCAAATACTAATAATCTCGACATTAGTTTCTTTTGAATGATCATTTTAAAGGTCAGGAATTTCTTATGCTATATATATTTATTAAGAGGAACATCAGTAGCACAATACCATGAACACTTATAATGGTTCATAAATCATAAATAACAGGTTGCAATCAATAGTTGCTCTAGTATGTACCTAGAAACAATCACAGAAGAAATAAAGAAATTAAGAAATAAATTTAATGAAAGCCCTGCACTATTTGATGCCTGATATTGATCAGGGCAAGAAGTGTTTTTACCACATTATGTGCCCTTTTTGGTTCACATATTCTGAAAGATTAATTGTCCTTATTACTTCAGTGCCTAATGGCATAAATCCAAAAGAAATATTATTTGCAAAGGGTGCTAGCTAGAAATGTCACAAAGAGAAGTCTCTGATTGTTGAAATTTTTTTGAATTGCCATTTTGCACTGGATTTCACAGTGTATGTCTGTTGAGTTGGATGCTGCTAGTAAGATCACTGTCAAATGTCACTGCAGAAAAATCCACATTAGTTTATGTTATGCCCATGCACTGAACCTTAAGTAGTTTATTTTAATCACATTTCTACTGTAAACAAGCCCCTTCATAGATGAACACAGATGATGAAGTTATGAGCAATTCCCAGCCATGTCAGGGAAAAATTAATTTCCTAAGTTGAACTTGATTCTGAAGACTGTAAAATAAAGTAGTTGACTCTGTATCTGGCTAAGCAAATGAGACAATTCCTTCCACTGACCCTGCTGTGGAGTGATAGCTTCCAGCAAGGAAGCAATAGAAAACAATTGGCAGACAGAGGCAGTGGAAAGGAGTTACCTTCAGCTCTCGCACGTTTTGGAACTGGCTGGGTGTGGCAAGTGCCTGAGGCTTCTGGACCCTGAGGAGTGAAACATTTACCTTACCTTTCTCGTCCACATCATTCTATTTGTAGGGACCAAGCACTTAATAACTTGGTAAACATGGATTAGCTGGTCCTTGACCTTCTCATCCCTGTGCAGCAGTGTCTCTCAGTATTAAAAAAGAGGTGGGATATTTATGCATCATTCAGTTCTTGGCTCTGTCTTCTAGCTCAGTGCCTGTTATTTACAAGTATATTATCTCTTAAGTATTTTTCAGATGTATGCACTGTACTATTTTAGACAGACTTCCATAGAGGAATCTTGCTGTGATAGACCATTTGCACATGACTTTTCTTACTTTATTGCCTTTTTTTTAATTGCACTTGATTTTCTTCAGCCTGCATGCCTCATCTGTACCACTGAAATAAATGGAAATTCTAAAATTAATTTGAAGATATGCTTTCAAAAAATAGCCAAGAAAGGAGCAGACCTATGTTCTCAGCACCATTTGATATCATCACAAATGTATAAAACCCTCCAAAATAATAGGTCACAAATGCTCTCAGAACTCTGGTGTAAAATTAATGTTTGCATTCATCCACTGGAAATTTCAGATCACTCATCTTCCTTAAAATTGGAACGAAACACAACTCTTCCTAAGAAAAATATTTTCCATCTGATTTGTGTTTTCCACTTAGAATGTGTAAGCTGTATAATGACCTTAAGACCTTCTGATTTCGGTTAAAACTATGCACTGTCTTGAGAAATGCCTAATTTAGATATTTTTAATTTTTTTGTCAGTCCTTGACACTAATCCTTGGTAACGTGGATGTGTTTGCCACTATTTTCTGCATGAAAAGGACATGCAGACAGGCTAATATTGCTCATAGGGATTTTTAGTAAAAGATTTGTGATTCATTTACAAAGTTTGAAATGGATCAGTTTTGCCTGAATTCTTTCTCTGATTGCAAATTCTTTCTCCAATATTGCAACTCTGAAAAGCCATTGAAAACAATGTACTTTGAATGTCAGTGGAATAAATAACTTAAAAAGTAAAGACATTTTTAAATATATAAAATATTAAAAGATTGTTTAACACATTTTAAATGTTAAGTTGGACTATCTAAGGACAATCTATGTAGCGCCTTAAGAAATGTTTTGAAATATTTCGAAATATTTTAACCCCCTAAAACAAAGTACTGTTTCTTGATCTTTTTTTTTTACAGCAAGGGTTGCCGTGTTAGCAAGATAGTAAAATTTTAGCATAGAAATATTTCTGTTACAGCTTTTCAGCTATTACTTGCAATTTTGGTTTTAGATCTACTACTAAATGTCATATGCTGATTTTCATGACTTATTGACATGCTGAGCTGATTACAAAACCCAAAATAATGCAATGAAAAAGGTAAATACATAATACATGCAATTTAGCTTATGCTAACCACTTAGAAAACCCACAAAATTATCTCTGGATCTTAAAATTGCACTGTTATTATGCACTGAAAAATCCTTGCAGTAATGATGAAAGTGAAAGCAAATAACCATGATACAGCAGAATGATCTTTCAGAACGAAGTCACAAAAGACAAAGTAATTCACCTACCAGCAAGGGAACCATTTCCAGTACTCCACCTTAAATGTCTCACCTCTGGCCCCTAAAGGAGAGTAGAAAAGACCTTCTTAAAAAAAAAAAGTGTAGAGTCATAGAATCTAGTCCAATCCCCCTGCAATGAGCAGGGCACTTTCCAATACAAGTGGGTCAAACCCCCATGCAACCTGGCCTTGACTATTTCCAGGGATGAGACACCTACTACCTCTCTGGGAAAGCTGTTCTAGTGTTTCACCATGCTAATAATAAAAAATTTCATCCTTCTATCTAGTCAAAGGTTGCCCACTTTTAGTTTAAAAGCATTTTCTCCTTGTTATGTTGCTATGGCCCCTATTAAAAAGTTAGTCCCCATCTTTCTTTTAAGCTCCTTGTAAATAATGGAAGGCCACAATAGGATCTCCCCAAAGACTGCTCTTCTTCAAACTGAACAGTCCCCACTATCTCTGCCTGTTTTCATAGAGGAGGTATTGCATCCCTCAGATCATCTTCATGACCCTCTTCTGGATCCACTCCAATAGGTCCACATCCTCCTTATTCTGGAGGCTCCAGAACCAGATGCTGTATTTCCTCTGGTGTTTTACCAGGGCAGAGCAGAACCAAGGGGTAGAATCACTCCTTGATCTGCTGGCCACACTCTTTTTTATGCATCCCAGGATATGGTGGCCTTTCTGGGCTGTGTGTGCACAGATGTGAGGGAATTAAATATGGGGCAAGTAAAATGTGTGGAATAAAATTCTCGAGGCTACTGGGTAGCAAAACACATAAACTTTGATAGAGTACCTTTCCCCTCCACCTACTGCTGTGTTCCATAAATTGCAAACAAGATGCATCTTTCTTCTCCCTGACAAATAACAATTTTCTCTTATCCACCCCTTCACTTACATGTCTTTTACTGGAAATATTTTAGTAATGTTTTCATACAAACGTAATGTGATACACAACAAATTAAACCATGAGCATTGCTTTTAAGTTCTATTTGGTTGCTACGGCTCCTGTTACTATTTCAGAAATGATTACAAGACAGTAACCCTGAAGACAGTAGCTTGACCATGCTAGCTGATCAAATAAGAGATTAGTGTTGAAACACGTCCTTTCAAACCACTTTTTGTGAGCCTCTCCTTTTTAATATTGTTATATATTCAGAACCATGAAAATAATGTCATACAGGGTAAGTTTTGCAGGCTAAGTTTGGGAAAAACAGTGAAGGAAATGTCATTTGAAACATTTGCTTATCTCCCTCTGTTACAGTTTTGGCTTGTACAACTGCAGGAGCTTACTTCAATGTCCTTCTGACCCATCTACATCCCTTGACTTCGACCAGACCCCAAATATTTGCATATTTGTATCTCTGTAGAAAGCAAGATATAGAAATATCTTTTTGTCCCACTGTGACAAACGTAATAGGTGCACTTGGGCTTCTGGCATGGACCCCATGACCTCATAAGACATCAGAAATTGCCAGATTTCCTGGATAGCCTTGGTTCCTGGACCACATTTCCTCCTCACTTGATTTGTGAAATGCCAACAGACAGATTAGAATGTTCAGCTTGAATGGAGAAGCTCAACTAGTACGGCGTTGGAAAGCTGGCCACTTCTTAATGTATTCAGTTGTTTGATTTGCTATTGTGTGCTTTTGTGAGGAAGCTTTAGCATCACCTAAACGCTTTAAGCAATCTAAGATAAAATAAAAGTACGAAAACATATTTACATGACCTGTCTTAAGAAATGTTTCACTTTACTAAGATACTTATTTTTCTCCACAGTCCATAAAGAGAAACTAAGTATAAGCTAACACAGATTATCCCAACCTCAGTATATACATTTCAATGGGAATGACATCCATCTGCTTAACCTTATATATATCTCAATCTTTACATAATGTTCTGAGTTGATCTACTCTACTGTGAGTAATGCTTCACTCCCACAGGCACTGCTATTAGGCTCATGAAATTGGAAGGTCTGAAAGCAGAACTTATCAGTGAAAAGCTGAGCAAAACCAGGCACACAAATAAAGCTATGAATTGTAATAACAGAGAGATGGTTTCCTTTCAGGGCATTCAGAAAGTAATGTCCTTTCTCAGATCAGAACAGAAAAAGGCCCACTGGAGAAGGTTTTAATCCTTAGCGGTGGCCAGTTTCCATATGGAATGTCCCAAGTAGTTTATGAATCATATATTCTGTCCAAGTCCAGCACAGGTGTGAACCTTCCACTGGCTAATTTGGGTTGGATGACTTACCCTCAGTGCACTCCAAGTATACCACCCCTTCCTCTCTTAGAGTCATGGAAGGGCAAAACAGAAGTTGGCAGAGCCAACAAACTATTCCTGTAATGTGCATTAATGTTAGAAAATTACATTTGAGCAGTTTTTGTTATGACATGATTACACAGCTTGTAGTGTAGTAAAACCTGCAGCTGTACTCTATGATTCAGAATAATCTACTATCCCTACCTGATGGCACCTCTTTGTCAATTTTCCTCTTACTCTGCTGATTTAAAGGTAAACCGACAGGAGAAACGAACCCAACACAAAAGAGATTATAAGTCAGAGTTAAAATTGGTTTTAACCCGCAAAATCCAGAAGTATAATCTAACACCCTGGGGCACAAACACAATGGTGTTCATTAGCCCCTGTGCTGAGCCCCATGTGGTTCCCCTGAGTCCAAAGTAAAAAGAAGGGAAACTAAAAACTTGGTGCAGATGATGGTTGCAATCTGGTCAAGAGTGATGGTTGCAGTCCTGTTGAGGTTCTGGTCCTCCTCTGGATGCGATAAATAGTCCTAGAATTCCCCAAACCCCAAGATTATATACCCTCTGGTTCACGTGGGAATGCCCAGTACCTCCCCTAGGGCGAGGAGTTCCAAAATGAGTGATCTAACTCTGTGAGTCATGGGGTATTTTTGGAATTGTTGATGGCTCATTAGCAGACATGACCCCTCAGGCTGTGTGTGGAGGTGCCAACATCTCCCCAGAGGGGAGTTATCACAGTTCTTATCTCACAGGCTTCTTTAACACCCATCTTACACCCTGAGGGTTTAGGTGTGTCCTGGGCAGCTGCTGCAAATGGTCCATTGTTAACAGTTCATGAGAAATTACATAGAGGGTTTAATACACAGCTTTGGTCACATTCATATAGTGATAAACTGGTCCTAGCTTGCTGAACTAGGACAGTTACCCATTTCTTTCATTTTTAAAGACCTATATTTTGCTACCTGGTGAGAAAAATCTACTCAGTAGTGGGTGTGAGTGAGACAGTGATAGCTGAGCTCCTCTTTCTCCACTTTTTGGGTTACAGCATATGGTAGAAAATCAGATTTTGAGAGCTAGTAAACATTTACAATGGCCTGATGGACTGACTTGAAAACAAGTGTCTTGTGTATCTCATATGGTCCAATGTTTATGTTAAATAGCAAGACTAATAACATCCACAGTTCTGTTCAATATTAAAGAGACACTTGCCTGACTTATTTAGAGCAAAAACTAAAGAAATAACTGGGATTATATTAATTTGTGATGTGTAGTCCATACCTACACTGGGTTATCAATAGGTTCTGCAAGAGTGTGACAGCTAATCAGCACATGCCAGAATGATGTTCTCAAAGTGTTAATGACTGTATTTTAATCTAATGCAACAGATGCAATGAGAACGTCTATGGATATATGTATAATGTAAAGCTTTCTCATCTACCAAAATTCTTGCATTTATCCTCTAAAACAACTAATTAACATAAGGCTGATGTGAAGCATAAATAAAAATTAACCTTCTCCAATAAAACAACACTACCAACAACAAAAAAGTAACTCCCATCAAATAAAAATTTTATTGTAAGTGTGAGACTCTGGGAATGAATTTGTAAGATCTCTTCATTACAACAAAAATGATGTAAGAGAGCACAATTGTAACATTTTCCCAAGTCCATGAAATCTATAAAAATATGACTCAAAATTTATTTTTTTACTATTTAGATAGCAACACTAGTACAATATGATAATGTAATTAAGTATCAGCAACAATATCATATAAGAGAAAGCATTCCCTTTTGCCTTCTTTAAAGCAAGTAGCATAGCATATAAAAAATTCTTATCACCCATCCGAGTTCTCTGCTATTGTTTCCAAGCCAAATACTTTTAAGTATTGCTGTTGCTTCAGGCTTATAAATATTTACCAATATTGTGTCCAACGTTTTATTCTAAAAGATTCAGGTGTGTAAAGTCTGATTTGGCCTTCATATCAGTCGGACATCTGAACCACACTCCTTATTTCCTCAGAAGATGAGAAAATGGTTTGAAACATTGCTTAAATAAAGGCAGTAGAAAGGAAAAGGTTTTGCTCAAGGTCATTATTTACTGTGAAAGTGACTGTGATAAGGATTGAGTCATGGTGATG
Source organism: Poliocrania exsul (assembly GCA_035041345.1). NCBI lineage: Eukaryota > Metazoa > Chordata > Aves > Passeriformes > Thamnophilidae > Poliocrania > Poliocrania exsul. The sequence goes on from JAWWLZ010000118.1 coordinate 85,270,509, forward strand.
ATTTAAACACAATTGTTAATAATTGGTAGCTAGGTGAAAAGTAGCATAATTTTAGGGAGTAGCCTGCTGTCAGTCTCTGAAATGAGGTCAGGAACATACCTTGCTCTTTTTACTTTAACATTATTCCTGGACTAATGACAATTAGCAACAAAGTGAATAAAGAAGCAAACCCAACTTCCTACATCCATGAGAATTTCAGACAGCCACAAAGCTAGTTATGTCTTCACCCAGACTTCTTGCTCCATGATTTCAGTGGAAATGGGTGCAATATTAATAGCATAAAAATTCTCATTTCTCATTTAAGCAGTTTGGAGTCATACAACCTACTCTGAAGTTGAAGAAGTGAATTAATAAACTCTGTCTTCAGGATATCACTCACTTGCATTCTATGCCTAATTATTACACATGTAACAGAGACTATCACACCTTTAGACATCTCTGCTTTGCAAGTTCTCCTAGATACAAACTGGTTTAAGCTGTAAAAATTATTCCATGAAATTGCCTTTTAGCACTTGAAGAACATAAACATGAACTTTTAAGGACTTCTTAACAATCCTTGCTTACTTAGAAAGAGCATTTTCCTTCTTTCTTCTGTATTGAGAGTAAATGAACCAGACTGAAAGCCTAAATATAATCCTCAGTTTCTAGTCAGGGTTTTTAAAATCTGTGTTTCTCAGGTAGGATATCCAGATACAGACTCTTCAAAACCAAAGTTGGTCTGATACTTCAGATTGATTTCTATGAACAGAAATATTTTGGGGTTTATATCATATGAATGACTAATCATATTATGAAGCATGGTCCCTTCCAACTTACATGAGTTCTCAGTGGATCCATGGAATCTCAGAAAATAGGTACTTAAAAGTCATGTTTTATCCATAAGCAAGTATTTTTATATTAGTTACCTAATGCTGTAAGTCAATCAGGCAATGATCCCTATTTTCCAGCAAAAGAAAGGTTTCTACATTCAGTTATTCCTTAGACACAACAGGAAAACCATATGGGCTTTCTTGGGTTAATCACCTCAGTAAATCACTAAATGTAGATTAATTTTGCTTTACTGATGAAACTTTGCCCCAAAACACTGTGTACGGAGCATATGCTTTGAATTGTCTGTACATGCTTAGTAATAGAATGTTCCTTCATTCCTAATCAAAACACGTACTAGTACATTTTAGGACACTTTTCTTCTTAGCCAGCTGAAGGGTTGATTTATATTTGACTCAATGTTCCTTTCTATAGGAATTCTGAATCAATTCTGAGGAAGCCAACATCTTGCATTCTTCAGATAGTGTGCATGGCAGAAATATCAGAAATGTGTGAATTATTTAGGAATGTGTGGATCCAGCAGACTATGTGTGCTTTCTATCTGAACCAGAAAATTCAACAAGAAATATTCTCCCCTATTACCCATCCAGTCCTGAGGAAACATAATGGCTTTCTGAATCCTGGACACTCCAGGAGCAGTTCCGTTGTTCTCATTCATCCTGAGGGTGACTGCACTTTCTCTGACTGCTGGATTCAGTATGAATCTACTTTAGTGCCTGGCTCTTGCTGCTCCCCACAGCTAGCAGAAAGTGGTGGTCTGCAGAACCACCAAGTTTATATGTAGGGATTGGCTCAGGCCCTTTAAAGAAACTGAGCTTAAATGGAAAAAATTAATTAAAATGCAGGGGCTGTAAACAGTAATCTCAAAATCCCAAAGGAAAGAGATATTAGAGCTTAGTCCCTAAATAAGCACACTGACTTACTTTGTCAAGAAGCTGATTACTTAACAAGTTTTTTTAGCTTCTGTGTATCATTAATTGGCCTGAGCACTGGACTAGGTTTTGAAAGAGGTGATTTTGTCATTAATGATGTGGACTGGTATGTAATAAACATAGGACGATTTCCCAAATCTGCCACAGACACCTTATGATACAAATGGCATGTCATTCATTTTCTTTCCTTCCTTATTCTCTAAATAGGAGACAATATTATCAAGATGCCTCAAACCTCAGTTCTTTGTTTTTATACATACAGATATTATGATGATAAACAGTAGCAAGGAAATAGGCAGTGCAAATATCCTTACTATGAAGAAATATCCTGTGAATGTGAATTTTGTTCATCTGAGAGTAAATCAGCAATCTGTAATGATTTTAGCAGTTAGCTGTTTGGTAATAAAATCATCAAGTCTACAATATGGTTAGATGCCTCTATAGTTATTTTTTCATGCAGCTGAGATCAGGATTTGGCCCTTACATTTAAATTGCCCTGATGAGTTCTTCTTCTAAAAATAATCTAGAACCAGATTGCAGAGGGTGAATGGTATGCCGAATTACTAGCTCATCTGTGATATCTTTTTTTATGAAGACTTAAAAGAGCATTTCCCACACTATGCCCCCTTCTATTTCAGCTCCAGCAGTCTACAGCAAAAATTGGTGGTGAATAAAATAATATGCCAGATGTATTGAAGGCAGAGTTTAACTAATGTTGGTTATGGCCTATTTACAATGCTGGCTGCAAAACTCAACCCTCCCCTACTATTCCATAATCCTAAGTGAACCAGTTTTACTTACACTATGGAAAAGTGATATTTTTCAAAGCACTTGTCCAAACAGATCTGTTTGCAAGGGATGTTGTGGGCAACAGCATGCTGTGCCCTTTCATGAGTGCTTATAATAATGGTACTTTTTGTTCTTGCCATCACTTTTGGCAGCAGATTTGCCTTTTAGAGGTCGAAAATAACTACAACAGCAGTATTTGACTGATATGAGTGTGAGCTGTGGGCTTTGCATTGTACCTCAGTGTGAGAATTTATGATGCCTCTGAAAAGTTCATGTTATTAGCACAACATGGGGGGCCTGCTGCAAACAGCAAACCTTCGCAAATCAAAGTGGGTTTGATATTTTACCATCTTGCAAAGACACTGCAGCAACTGTGATGAATTCATCCCTCTCTATTAATGCTCATTTTTTGTACGTGGCTAAGCTAGCCAGGCTGTGGTTTGGACTCCCTCTTCTATGTTCTTGCTCCCTCCTAACTGTTTTGTAAGACCATGTTTCCCCTTTTCAGGGGCTCCCATAGCCTCAGTCTAGTTGTTTTTTCCAGAGTGTTAAGGGTACTAGTAGCTTTAGGGGATAGGGAGCCACAATGTCCTGAGAGCATTTGAAAAGGTAAAATGACCAGGGTTATAATGCAGTCAGGTTTTAATTATCATTCTTGGAGAGGTTTTTGGAGAGTCTGTGTGCATTAGGTATTTTCACCATCCTTCAGCAGCTTTGGGAGAATCAGAGCTTGAGTTACACACTTTCTGAAGCTGCCAAGTAGGATGATAGGCTCCCTAGTAAACCCACAAAGAAAAGACTCTTTTCCTTCCTGAGAGTGACCAAGAGGAGACCATAGGAGGGAACATCATTGGGGTAGGATAAGCTAGAGGGAAGTGGGGCCTTCCCAGAGCACCCAGTTTGCAGAATATCAATTCACACCAAACTACTCTTAAAAAGGCCTTTGAAGCACACTTTGCCTGTGTTGAAAGCTGTGGAAGTTTTTTCAGTCTCACTATGGTGGCATTAAAAGAATCAAATCCAATATCCAGACAAAAATTCCTATTCCTTAAGCATGTGTGAGTTGCATACAGAAGGCAAAAGAAGGCAGCGTGCAATTCAGGATAATATTGAGAGATTATATGAGAGTGCACTCAGCCAACATGCACTTGGCCTGGGGAAAACAAAACAAGTTAATTCCGTCAGAAGCTGTTGACAATTGTTTTCAAGCACTTATAAACAAAGAAAGTGTGAATTCAGTTGTTGCATAATGAGAAAAATATTTTAACAGGTGCCTAAGCATGAATGTATAGCCTCTAATGAACAGTACAACAGGCTACAACTGAATTTTCACAAACTACAATTACCATGAAAATACAGTCTTTCAAAAAGCTGTGTTTGTTCTCTAATTGCCTAAATCTGGACTTAGTTTGTGTGACTGACCAGAGCAAAAGTCTCTTTGGCCTGACAGGCTCAAACTTCAGTGATCTTCCCTAAGACGTGTATAGAATAAAGAGCTTACTACTGTTGTTCCTGCTGAAGTCCAGCCAGGAACAACAGAGAAAGGCACAGTGCTGATGTCATTGTCTGGAGCTGTTAGGTCCACATTTATCAAATTAGACACGCTATAGAGGCTAAATAACAGGTTGCAAGTGTTGAAGGCTTTAAATCTAAAAAGCTCCACACTGTTTTGATAGCTTTAAATAAAAATCCACTTAAACTTACAGTCAACCTAGAGAAAATTCTCTGTGTTGACTGTGTTTGCATCTATGTCACTGCTTTTCAGTAGCATAAAAAAGTATGTGAATTCATGCCCTACAAATGCATGGAGATAAGATGTTTCTAGCCATACCTCTGATAATACCAGTGACAGTAATTGTGTTTGAATAAAAAGCATTTGTTCTAATCATGAAACATAGAAAGCACTTGATATTAATCTGTAGGGATTTAAATGGCACTTCATACACAGTGCCTAAGAGATTGTCAGTGCAAGTGAGCTATTCTTAAATCCCAAATGCACCCAAAGATAACTGGTGTAGCCAGATAAACATCAATGCATGGGTGAAAAGAAAGAAGCTGGCCAATTTTTATTTTGAAGTCTTATTCACTGAAGAAATTTATAGCTTACGCATAACATTGTTTCCATTTTGTACATATTTTTATATCCATTTTCTAAAAATCTGCCTTTGATTATCTCTCTATGTGATGGAAGTGCTTTGTCCTTATCACTGAAAACAACAACACAAAAAATTCAGGATTTTCTTCTCATTTTTTTATAGCTTCTAAATGACCTAGAATAGTTAACGACAATATCCTTATACTATTACACATCCTACACATATTACAAACTGCCTGCAGTTTTTCATGTTGTATGGCCAGTCACCTGTAATGCAGTTATGTACTTTTCAAGTAAAGTCAAACAATCTGTCCTACAGATTACTCCTGGGCAAACTAATTTCTTCACATCAGTTAAAACATCACTTCTCACTTCAGTTAAAAAAAGAGACACTAGTTTTCAAATTTTCATGGCTATTCCTAAGTAGATGTTTAGTGCATCCATAAACATGTCCTAAGAAATCAGTTTTCTTTTTGATTTTGGGGCTTGACTACAACATATTAATGCTCTAAAGACATTCTGGACATTGTGTAGATAAATGTGAAAAGTATCCTGTTGCAATTTAGGTTTTCTTCAACAAGCAGTGGCAAAACAAGTAAATTTTAGGTTGTTCTGTTCAATTATTAATTTCAGCAAAGCCATCAGCTCCAAAAAGATGCACATTTTCTACGGTCTACAAATTATTTAAAAATAAAAATAAATTTTACTGAAATTATTTCCACACTTCTGGATTGAAAAAAGCTAAAAACATCTTTTCTCATGAATCCCAGGAGAGACACACAAGTACCGAGTTTTCATTTTGTTAGAAAAAAGATATCTCAGTAGGATACTTTTTCTTCCTACTTGAATCTGCTTCATATACTTCATTTATTGAGAAGTGGTGAGGCTTTTTTTATTAAATGCACACATAAAACAGAGAGCCTGTAGAGAAGTTACCTTCACTGAATTATATAGTTTCATCATAGGTGCTTACACATGGACTCATACCTGATGAACTGGAGGTTTTAAAATTTCTATTCCTGAGGCAACTGCATAAGATAGAATCTCATCTGGATTACAGATGGTTGCAATTTTCTGAAGAAAGAAAGAACAACAAATAAAAATCCCCTGCAAATATTTCTTTTTCTTTGGAAGAAAGAAATTTACTTACTTGTAACCATTCTTCTTTGATATATGTTCTCAAAGTGTACACTTTCTCTAGCTGTATATAAGCCTTGCAGCTGGATGATTTCCTGCCATAACGATCCTTAGTGGAATATGACTAAAGCTGGTGCCCCTCTCATGTGTAAAAAAAGGTTGGATGGATGTTTACACCTGCAACCTCCTCTCAGATACAAAATTCTGATATTTTCTCTAGGGACTTTGAGGAAGAGATTTGAGAGAGAGGATATGTATAGACAGGTAGACAAGTTATAGGGACTGACAATCATGAGACTACAATGGGTATGGGAGACAACTGGTGGGATGGGCACACCAGAAGACCATTCTCACAGCACAACTTGGAGGCTCATGGTGCCAAAATCAAGCATCAGAAATAGTACAGACATATTCAGAAATGCCAAGTCCTGTTCTAAGCAGCAAACGAATAGCCCTAGCTTCCACAAGGATAAGGGGAATTACTTTTAACTTCAAGATGTCAGGGAAAAAAAAAAGAAAAATAATACAGTGTTTAGTTTATATTGGAGTAAGTACATATACATATAATTTTTATTAAAGAGTCACTTATTTACAGCTTACCTATCAAACTCTGAAAAACTTCTTAATACTACTGGAATAAGGATGTAACATATGTAGCTTTATTTAAATGGTGCTCTAAAATGTCACTGTTTGGAAATTATCTCTTCTCTTGCCTAGAAGGTGAGTGCACCTTTTGTTGCTGAAATTTCAGTGTGACTAGAGATTTAAATAAGGCAAGGTTTAGAATAATAAATATAAACCTTTCCTACATAAAAGGTGTGTGTTTAGTTATTGACACTTAACCTACTCATCCAGATATTGTCTTAATTCTGAATAGAGAATACCACTATCAGCAGCAGCAGCTCAGAACTCCAGTATAAAGCATAGGCAAAGCTTCAGGGACATATTGAAAATGAAAGGCAATCTCATTTTTCTATGCAAGTAACAGGTTCAAGAATTTTTTAAACTGAGATTGGACGTGGCACTGAGTGCCATGATCTAGTAAATGGACTGGAGTTGGACCAAGGGTTGGACTTGATGATCTCGGAGGTCTTTTCCAACCCAATCAATTCTATGATTCTAAGAGTGTGTAAGTATGGCTTTTTTAGAAAGCTCAGGCATTTTGTGTCTAACAGTTATACCTGTTACCTGTTAATGACATACAGTTTTTATTTCCCTTCTCTTTTCACTTTAGATTCTGAGAGTATCTTTAAATAGTATTGAAATTTGTCATTCATGTAGAAGGGTGACCTGCTAGAATGAGGAGTAAAAATTAGATACATATTTCAATTATATTACTTTCCTCCAGTGTAATATTGACATTTGTCTTCATAACATTTGAATTATGTTCATTATTTAAGCTCATTATACATCCTCATTATCTTTTTCTCCTAAAATTGGTACAACTGATGAAGAAGAGTGAATCTTTAGCAACATAAAGAAGTTCTCTATAATGGCAACACTACCCTATTAAGAAACTCTAAATCTTGTCTAAGTGAGCATAACAAGCACATCCTTAAAGCCACATTTATGGAACAAGCGCTGCATAATGGACAGCCACACTGATCATTCTGTGTGAGATCATTTTTATTACTGTCATTATAATACTCTGAGATAACCAACAGTTTCATGTTACAAATCAGACATATTCTGACTACTGCAATGGAAATCTTCAACCACCCTCCAAAACATCTTAGTACTGCCAGAACAAATAGTAATTGTGAAATACTGTTCCATCAACTTACTTAGGTGGCAGATTCTTGTGGGAACCTTTTAGAATTCTAATACACCAGTTACAGAAAGAATAAGATAATTTTTCGGCTTCTGACATTACAGATGGATATTACCGCTGCATCTCCTAAAAATAATTAAAAATATAATGTCAACTAATAGAAGACAGATTGCTGGTTTGGGGGCCTTTTTTCACCAGAATAACTCCTTAGGTTATGGGGAATGTTTCTGAAGAGCTCTCTATTTCTTTTACCCTTGAAATGTCCTAAATTGTTAAAACTTGTTTTAAAAATTCTGCTTACTCAAGTACCTTCTATAATACCACCATTCTATGGCTTCCAAGCAGCATCAGACATTGAAAGAGATGGATTTATTGGAGCATCACAAGGAAATGCAAGAGACGGCAGTGACTTCACTGTGTAGCCCACAAATCAACCCCACGGGTGCTAACAGCCTTATCCCAAGCCTACCAGTAGGCCAAGTACGTGGGGCTTTTTTTTAGAAGCGTGGCATAAGTGTTTCCAGAGAAATTCAAGCAAGCGTGAAGTTTCTGAGCCAAGTCCTAAATTTACATTTCTGAGAAAGTATTCTACTTAAATGGAAAAACAAACAGATTTCCCAAGTTGTAGCCCCTTCTTCCTTGGGCACATACATCTGGCATAGGAAGTTTTTACAAGCTAATGTGGGACTCTAATACTAACACTTGTCCTATCTGTCTGAAGGACTCTGCCAAGGATCCTTTTGTCTATTATTTGGTAAAAATCACTAAAATCAGTCAGTTTGTTTTGGATGAGTTGAAGACTGATTCAATCCATTTTGAGCTATTTTCTTATGGTTTTATTATCCAAACTTGTATGAATCTTTTGGGCTCAGGAAATGCTGGCATGAGTGCAGTATTCTTAGTTTCAAAAGCTTTAAAACATCTTACCCTTTCACCAGGGTTTTATTTCTCTCATTACACCATACAAAAAGAAGCAAGAGCTCCTCATTCTGCTGCCAAATCTTACTCTCTTAATAACAAGAAGTAAACAGAAACAAACAATACAAAATAGGTAATTTTTTCTACCTCACATATGTTTATAAATTAGGAAAAAGGGTTGCAAGACAACACTGACTTTCTTCTACAAAATCTGTCAAATTGCCAAAAATTAATTGTCATTTCAAGTCTTCATAAAGGTGTATCAAATCAGAAGAGGTGATTGTAGATTATGATAAACATATCAGAAATATTAAAGAGAATAATTAATTTGTGAGCACTTAAAATAGTTTGATCTGTTATTTTGTTGGAATATCATCAGTTTGTAAATGGACCAACATTTTGACAGGATAGGAAAAACAAGGGTCTGAGCAACCTGATGTAGTTGCAGATGTCTCTTACCATGATGGGGACTAGATGGCCTTTACAGGTCCCTTCCAACCCAAATCCTTCTATGATTCTATGATTATTTATATGCTAAAAGATAGAAATGGTTAACTGAAATGGACCAACACAGGAATCCCTATGTGGCACAGATGAGATGGGGAGTTCCGTCTGCTGAGCCAGAGCAGAGTGCAGGCTACAGTGCACTAGGAGCAAGACTCTCATGTTTTGCTTCTGCTGTTCTTCCAGATATAAGGCTATGAAACAGGGCTGTCCAGGTCAGGCCTGCCATAACTGGAGATATAGTTTACTTTAGAGAGACAAATCTGGGAGCACTACAGTGCTGAAAATGTCATGTGCTTAGGTTAACAAATTTGCATGTTCCTCTGCATCAGCTAAGGTCTTCAGCAGCAGTGCTAAAACAGCTGGAACAAGGACAAATTATGAGGTCCAAGCTGCTACCCAGAGACACATGTGGAATTATTCCAAGGTGTTGCTCTCCAGTAATATGTGGGTGTTTTGTAGGTAGTTTGGAAAGCAGGAGTCTAGCTGGAGGTCTGGCAAATTTTATTAATCTCAGCAGCTTTGTAAATCTCATTATTGGAACCTCAATGACCTTTATGAAACTGGTGCTTTTCAACCATTCATAAATTGGCTTTTAATATTCACTTAAATGCTATCCATTTAATCTCACACATTCTACCTTGCTGTGATCTTTCAGACAGGCTTCATTTAAAGTGTAGCTAGCTAGCTGTTTTGCAGGTAGGATGTGGGGGAGAAACTTGATTCCAGCAGCTATAATTAATGCTACCTTTTTAAATCAGCTTGTTAAAAGTAACTTGGATCTGTTTTTCAAAGAAACCAATGGCTATTTTCTCCTGATCATGTTCCAGAAGAATGCATCTTGCTCAAAGAGCCCTTATTAAATGGTAGAGAAAACCCTAAATTCAGTTTGGAATGGAAACCTTAGGGATATCATCCTGAACAGGGATGACACTACAGTTGCTGCTGATTGTAACCTTAGCATGCATTTAGTTATAATTTAAAATGAGGAGAATAAATACAGATGCAGAGGAAAGATTTAAAGAAAGCTTAGAGACAATCTCTGCAGCAAAAAACTTTTACAAAGGAGTTAAAATGAAGAAACAAACAACAACCAACCAAACAACAACAAAACTGAAAAAAAAGCCCTAGAGTATCAAGTTTTACAAATTGTTTATGGCAAAAATCGAGTGGATGCAAAACAAAAAAAAGTTAAAAAAGAGTCTGACATGTGCCATAGTTGAAGCAAATAGTGTAACCCTTCATATGTTATAATGTATCTTTTAACAAAAAGTGAAAAACTGGCACATATGGAAGATTTTTCTTCAGCATTTATATAGAATATTTTCTATCAGTACATATTAAAATTTAGAGATTGGTCAGTCAACTAAGTTGAGAGACTTGGCAACCTAGCTAGCAAAAATGAATCAGCAGAGGAAACTTTTTTGGGATATGAGAGAGATAACACATATCATGCATCTTAATTCCCAATTGTTGGAAATAATATAATAATTATATAAAAATATATAATAATATAATAACAGAATAACATAAAAGCCTCTAGCTGATTGATTAAAACAGTATAGATCAGGTAATCGCATGAGCTTCTCCTTCTGTAATTAGTACATAAAAGCACAGATGTGTAGTTGGATTCCAAACAATGACAATATGAGAATGTGCATCCTCATTGTGTGGTGAATTTATGCCAATAAAAGAACAAAGCATCAAAATAAATATATTATCAATCTAAAGACTTTTAAGATTTCTTTTGTCTTTGATTCCTTTAGGAAACATATATTAACTGGAATTTTAATAATGAAAAAATATTTTCACAATGGCTTGAAGTGACACAACACTCTACAGCCTTGAAAGAATACATTCTTACTTTGGGTAAACTACAGATTTTTTTTTTATTTTTTTCTTTCTTATTCTATGAAATCTAGGTAAGAAATAGGAAATTTGCTGGGTGAGACAACAATATGAGTTATAGAATCAGAAAATAATTTAGGCTGCAGAGGAACTTTGCAGGTCTCTAGCTCTGTTCAGTAAAAGGCTAACTGCAAAGTTAAAACAAGTTATACAACTACTTAATATCTTCTGTTATTAGAGACAAGTAGGAAATGAATTGTGGAAAAAGCAAAGAGCAACAAAATATTTCCTGGACGTTTCCTTTTTTTATGTTCTGCTTGTTTTACTCGGAGGTTTCAGAAAGTCCACACCTTGTATAGCTGCTAAGCTCCATGACATCAGACTCAGTGCTGAAATAGGACCACTGTCATCACCTGGTCTGACCATATCTGTAACACAAGTGGTGGATTTTTCCTGAGTTATTTATTCAGACCTTCTACTCTGCAATTATTTGTGAAAGAAAGAACAGAAAAAAGAAGTTATTAAGTATTAGAACTAGTTCGGCATGTTGAAATACAATGGGAACTTTGTCTCAAAGTTTTCTCTGTTACTGCTCCATCCTACTTCAGGTTATATTCAGTGAGGATTACCTGAGGAAATTACTTTAAAAAATTATTTTAACATTCTGTAAGCATGAAGTACAGACTATGTATGTGCCTAACAGAACTTTGAGGCAGACTCCTCACAATTTTTTCATAATGACTAATACACCCAAATTACTTTAAAGCCTACAACCCTCTAACTCATAACTTGAATTAGAGACACCTCAGCTCTTCTGGACAAGCAATAAGGTTAGAAAACTAATCTGTGTATGTACTCCATCATTCAGGGCCAGCTCTTCACCCCACACTTTCAGCACCTTTCTGACCTGTGTCAGTATTCATGTTGAGTATTAGTGTTCACCTGAGCTGGGAGGTGATTTTTCCCAAGCACCTCCAAAGCCTGGCTGTTGGTCCATGTTCTGCCTGTGACCCAGGGTCCTCCCAGCCCTGATGGATGTTGCCACCTCCCTGTTTGCTGAGCCTACGTCTTCTCTCTGCCTGCAAATGCTGGGCTGATCCCCAGGAAGGTGCAGATGTTTCTCACGTCCTGCCACATGTTTCTGCCTGACCCAGAACATGAGTGATGGGACCTTCTACCTTATTCAACATGTCTTTAGCACACCAGAACATATGGTGTGCATACAGCAAACTGAGCATGAGTGAAACCTTTATACTGTCTGTCACAATGTGTGAGCACATGGAAACTTTGATGTGAGCTAGAACATCTTTTAGTAAGAACATTGGACTGTTTGTGGGATTGGCTTTGGCAATAATGATTGAATACAAAATTACCTTTCTTCCCCTCTTCCCCCTTTCTGAAGCAGTGTGGGAGTATTTGGAGTCAACATTTGGGTGCAGACTGTACTTGGGGTAGCAATTGTTAGAATATATTGCTCATTGTTTGGCATAGAATCTGGCAGTTCTGTCAATAACCAATGAATACAAGAAATATTTGCTGCTACAAAGAATTAATCAACTACTGATTAACTCTTTTTCAATCTAAATTTGAACCAGATACCTGCAGTTCACAGTTCAGACCAAACTATTTCCAAGGCTATGCCTTCATTAAAAAGTAAGAAATCAAGTACAAAAGTTTTAAAATTATACTATAAATCATATTTATATATGCTATTTACCAGACATTTTGCGTGAATAAAGGAACTTTGAGGAAAATGTAATTAAGTAGAGAAAAAATTGTATGGTAAGACAAAGCAACAGCAAATTCACTATCCTATAAAACATTTCAACTTCCATAAAATTTCATTTTCTATAGTAGGATTGAAACCCGGTGCATAGATATGTGACCAAAACTGCTGCTGTTCCAACAATTTCAGAGGTTACCTCATCCTAGTTGACTGCAAGGTCATTTCAGGGCTGTCTTTTTTGCTTATCTTATGTGTGAGATGAAAATTACAAGCCTGTTTCATCTCCAATGTCATTTAAACTACTGCATTTTCACTAACAACTAGGAGGCTACAACACCACATTCTGGCAAGAGGATATCTCACTAAGGTGAAATAATTTAATTGCATGTGATGAATAATCTGTACTTCAAGACTATTTTTACTAAGAAAAAGGAGTAACAAGGTGCTGACAGGTGGTACACTTCAGCTGGTGCACCTCAGCCATGTGGGAGAGCTAGGATCAAGTCTTGACATCAGGGCTTACTTAAAATAATGTTTGGAAACTGAAACAGCTCCAAAAGACAGAAACAAGGCAGTTGGTTTATAAAAGTCAATCATTATATCAGGCAGGTGTGAACTACAAGATGTCCAATTTCCAGTCTCTCAACTGAATAAAGTACAACCCATCTCTCAGATGCCAGAAGACTCCTTGTCCAACTGGGTGTAGCATCCCACCCTTTTTCATAAATTCTTAGCCAACAAGAGTGTAGAGCAAAGGTATTGCATTGGACTTACACTTTGCCAATGGCTTGTGAGCCTTGATGAAATGTAACCTGAGTTTAAGATTCAGAACAACATGTGAAAATAAAAGGAGATATGGTACAACATTTGACAAGATTCATTTGGAAAGAATTGCTCCAAAGGCAGAAACAAGTCTTTCTTAACAAACATTAAAATCTCAGTTTATCAGTAACTCTAATCCTGACTCTCTTAAAAATTATCCCAGTAATGAATGCTTTAGAAAAATCTAATTATGTCATCAGTGTAAGTTCAAGTGAAAAAATTTGTGTAGCTGTTTTTGAGAGAAAATTACACAGCATTGAGACAAATTCTCAAGGGGGATAATGGAACAAATCTCCTGAGGTTATTCAGCTCAAGAATGAATGTAATTCTGAATATTTGTCAGTCCTACACAGGGAATTGCAACAACAAAAAAAGAAAAAAAGCAAGGGACTTTACATATAAGCTTTTGGGTGAAACATGAAGTCTCTTTGCAAACAAGAGAATGGGCTGGATTTTCCAGTGATCCCTTTTCACCTAATTGTTATGAAACAAAAACAAAACAAAAACAAAGTATGAATCAGATCACTGAGTAATGGTCCCTTGAATGGAATGTTCTCTTAATCTGAGTATTTCTGTAATGCTGTCAAATCAGCCAGTCATATTTTCCTGGTACAGTTTGTCCTTTATTTTCTTTTTACCCTTCTGGAAGTTTTCAATATTAAATTATACATCCATTTGCATTAATGGAAGTATTTTTATGAGGAGAGAACTGTAATTGACTGGACACTATTTGCCTTGTTGGTTGTCTTGTTTTTCAGTTTGATTTTCTTCTCTTCAGACAGTAGGGCTGTTCCAAGTATTTGCAACTGTTATGATCAGTCATTTGCAAAAATTATTACTTCACTGTGTAACCACTTCATTTACATGCAATCTGGACTGACTGGCTATGGCATATCGAAGTGACTGGGTATTGTATTGCCTTTTTTGTTCTTTGACAAATGTTTGATCTTTTAAAAAGGTTTTCCAGGGAAGTAAGGATAAAAAGAAGGTAAGACTGACAACTGCAAACATGTGCTGAAAACTATTGTAGAGAAATTTGTATTCCCCTTTTGTGCCTCTTCCCTCCATGATCTGCAATTTATGTAAAACAGAGTTGGATGGACTGTGATCTGTAAAGACGATTGAAAAGGTTGAGACATGCCAAAGAGGAGTTCTTATTTCTTTAAAAAAAAAAAAAGTGCAATAGCAACAGAATAATTTTTTAAAAAAATGTTTGTAGGAAATTATTCCAAAGACACTTGAGTTTTATGACATCTAGACTTTTAGATGAAGAGAAAAGCCAAGTAATTGCACTTCACTGACATTGCGCTTCTGTTAGGAAAAAAAGTATTGGACTTTTCACATTCAATTCAAACACTTCCAACAGCATAAACAAAATCAAACTTTGTCAGTTCAAGATGGAGGGGCAAATATTCAACACAAGCAGGGAAATAGCAGAGAAAGTTACTGACTGGAGTTAGAGCGGTGATTTGGGTTCACTGCTCCTTGGAAGACAGGAAGGATATCCTCATGGGAACAGTTTTCCTTCATTCTTGGCCATAGTTTCTCCTCTGTGCCCTCACCCACCCCTTTCAGCAGCAGTGGCAACCACCAACCAGCCCTTCCACAGCCTATTGTTTCACCTGACTTTTCCGCTGCACCGAGGAGTTGTGCCTGAGCACTATAACATGCCGGCCCTTTGGTTCCCTACACCTGGCAAAGAGAGCATTAGCCCCCTTGGACCGAACAAGGTGGATGTTAGGATCTTCCTAAGTTCAGTAGCATGAGCAGAGCAGTGGCAAAGTCATCCTGTAGATGTGGGCTGTGTTCACTGCCCCTGCTATGCTGTGGAGACTCAGAGCTGAGTCTTTGGCAGGAGGTACAGTTGCATCAGTAAGAGTTCTCTGGTTAGCAAACTCACTCAAAATGCAGAACACTACAGTTACACTGCCCTCTTTTTCAAAAGTAAAAAACCCAAATAAATAAAATAATTGTATCACTCCAATAGGTAAGGCTATGATATAGGAACCACATGGGATTTGAGTTTACAAGATTTTGTGAGTTTTCTACACTGGATTTAATTTTACCCCTGTGATTGCCTACTCACAGTAAAACCTAAATTGTTCACTGATCTGCAGATGATTGCATATCATCATCATGAGTATTTAATTAACACAACACTAGACTACAGTACAAAAAGTCTTCCTGTACCTCTCTCATCATTGGCCAGTGCAGCTCAATGACAGTCCAATTTATATACACTAGAAGGGTCCTGCCAGGCTGAACAGACTTTCCAGCTATGACAGGAAACCACAAGCTATGCAAACAGAAGGATACTGTAGTAAAGAAATTTCCAACTCTGTATTTAGCAATTGTCAAAACAAAAAAAGTATTCTTATCAATAATAGATTAAAATAGTACCCATGTAGGATTTGTGGAAACAATGTTTAATCACACATTGTTAGTGTCTGATAATAGGAAAAACATATTTGCCAAATTCCTATAGATTTTTTGAAAGATCCATGCTTACTTCCTCGTTGTATTGAATATTTTGCCCTCTGCAGAAGTTTAAAGATAGTGGCGTTAAGATGTTACAAGTTTTAAATTTGTGATAGTTTTGGCAAGTTTGCTTGATGCAGCATTAACAAATGAACAAAAAGAATCAAATCTATATTTACACAGCTGGCAAATGTGCTGTATAATTTCGGAGGCAATCATAAGCTATACTATGCTCAGATCTTCTCCTACTTCATCTTTTTTTTTCCTTATTTCTCTGTTTATATCTTCGTCCAGAAAGTCAAGAGACACTCGCATGCATTTTGAAAGGCCTGAAGCTCAGATCGCTGTTATCAAGGAGCAATATCCACTCTCTCAGTTAAAAAACACAAACAGTGCAGCTGACGTATGAAACTAAAGTTCTGTTTAAAAGAAAAGTTGCAGATTTGTTTCTGTTTGTTTAACTACGTGGACATAAATTCACACAATGAACCACATGAACAGATCCATTCACAAGAGCAGGCCCTTCCTTAAGGGTGCATCTCACAGCAGCAGAGAGAAAGCTGGTGTTTTGGCTGACGAAGTACTGAGTGCTGCCTCCTTTCCCTTCTAGGTTATCCCTGCTGCTGCATAGCTATGTAACTGCAGCTGAACCACACTGTAAGATTGGTCCTACTGGCTGATGATAAAAAGATCAAGTTATTTAAGTCTTTGTCCTGTTTTGGATCCCATAGATATCTTACTACTGTGTCCCAGAAAGAGTTACTACAAATGCTTAATTTCCATATTCACGTGTCTTCTGACTTCTTGTGACGTTATTCATATTCCTGAAGAAGGTTTCTCTTGAATATACCAATTTCAAGTCAGTATCTTATAGAATGAAAATTGTAATGGAAACACCAAAAATATTTCTACCATGTATGATTTATTCAACAGAGAACTCATGCAGCTATTTCTGGCTTAAATTAGTAAAGTCACTCTAATTCTTCAGACTTCCAAAGATAACCACAGTATGAAACATAATGCACCAAATCTCAACACTACACATGTAGAAGTATTACTTTGTCCTGCTTAAGAATTCATGTTTTGAACTGCTGTCTCTTCAGAGTGTTCCATTTCTCATTTGGTTTGATATTCTCAGATTACATTAAGGCCTTTTTATCAAATTGTTTGGAGCCTCACAGTAGAATTTCCCCTTTCGTTAGAACTGGCTGACAAGTAGCACTAATATATTAGATTTCTTTTCTAATCAGAGATGCAAAGGAATTGTTTTGGTTTATTCAT
Organism: Poliocrania exsul; assembly: GCA_035041345.1. Lineage (NCBI taxonomy): Eukaryota > Metazoa > Chordata > Aves > Passeriformes > Thamnophilidae > Poliocrania > Poliocrania exsul. The sequence continues at coordinate 85,287,638 of JAWWLZ010000118.1, forward strand.
CATAAACATAGTGACTCTAGCATAGTCATAAATGTACTTGCATTAATTTTACATTAATAAATCTAAGTACGATATTAATGGCATATTAATAATAGTCTTCATAGTTTTAATTCAAGTATCAATATCTGAGGGCATTAAGGCCACGTTCTACTGTATATCTTGTGTCTCTGTCAGCTTTCGTAAGGACACAGCACATTTCTGGTCTAGGAGCCCTATATCCACTTACTGGCTCTGCATGACACTCTGGCACATATTTAATCTATGAATCAAAATATTTGAAGGTATTTCACAAGGCCTAGTTTTGCAGTTTACTATATGAGCACCTTTAGTAAACATTTTGCTTTGGAATGATTCTGGTCAGAAGCCATGATGAAGCTAGGGATGGAGCAGTCTGAGTTGAACAGCTGTCACTAGCTTCTGGGGAAGACAAGGGACCTTCACAGGTCAGTATGGTGCCAGAAACCTCACTCTTTGAAAAAGCTTAAAAAAACAGAGAAATTATGCCTGTTATGCTAAAGCCCCTTTTCTTATAAATTCTTACAAGTGAAAATCAAGTTTTATGAAAATTCAAAACCACCTAATAAGAAGATTTTACTCCCAAAAAGAAGAACTAGATATTTTCAACAGCTCAGTAATCAGCTTTACATTGACATTGATAATATATAGAATATTCATGAGAAGTATGATCCTCATGGCACTGTAAACCCATAGATTTTACAGTACCTCATGGCACTGTAAAATCTAGTTATTAATCTGAAGAGAACAAAGAAAACCTGGCTCACATCCTTTTATGCACCTGCAGTTATGCCCACATATCCCTACCTCTATTGACCCATGTATATACTATACATGACCCACGTTGGGATTATTTATTTCTACATAATGCCATACATTGTACATTGGTACATTCTCATAGAGAATAATATTTATCACCTAATCATACTCTCATTTAAGTATAAGCCACTCATAAAATTTTGAAGAAAGCATACAATCCAACTAGTTGGCATAGTGCTTTGGATTAATTTACAGAAATACCAAAGAATCAATGGGACAGATTTACAAAGACAGACCATATGCAGAATTCATGCAATTTCTTTCTTGTTTATAACAAGCTAAAAGCAGACTGCTTACTCTTATATCTAAGAAATAAAATAAAATAAAAAATAGAAAAAAACCAAAACTCTGAAAAGAACAGTGAGTCTATTTCCCAGCTGTTTCAGATCAGCCTTCTCAGATGACAGAAAGATGACTACTCTAAAGAAAAGCTGGCCTTTAAAAATAATAATATAGTTTTTGTCAGTGGTAGCAAATACATACTGATTGCATTCTGGTTGGATTGGCAACATATTATTGGTGGACATGAACTTTAACCTGTGGTTGTTAGAGTCTTTTGGCAAAAGGAGTTGAAGCTGGATTTCATTCCCTAGATTTAGCTGATTGACCAAACACTATGTGATTTACCTTATTAGGAAAGATGTCTGACAGTAGAGGCCTCATCAACATTCCAGATGAGAGTCATTCGTCACTGACCAGCTTACAGTACAGTATTTAAAAAGATGAGCATTTCATTTCCAAAGTAAATGTCATTGTTTTCTTTAAGTTGCATCTTGGAAGAAAAGCTTTACAGGGGTAGCACACAGATCCTTTCAGATCCTTTTCCTCCTGTATTTAACTTATACATGTGCAGACTTCTACACACTTACAGTAAACAACAAATAGTAGATATTAGTACAACATGTTTAAAATGCCTTATGCCAATTCAAATCTTTTGAGACCAGTCTTTAGCTTTTTACTCATAATATCTATGCATAAAATCTGATTGCAAGGAGAATAGCAAAGGCTATGTTTTCCTTAAGGAACAGCAATCTAACAGCAAAGGCTATGTTTCTCTCAAAGGAAAAAATCCAGTTGTTGCAATGTTCTGCTACAGAAAACTTGAATAAGAATATATTCAAAGTCAATAACCACCTTTTGCAAACTCCCAGCACACTGAAGTGAGGTAAGTTTTGTGTAAGGTATTTTAGCAGTAGAATTTCATCACAGAAACATAAATTTCACTATGTTAAACGAGCAGAATTTCTAGACAGATAGGGAAGAGTGTGTGTGTGTGTGTGTGTGTGTGTGTGTGTGTGTGTGTGTGTGTGTGTGTGTGTGTGTGTGTGTTTAATAAATAAATAAAAATATAATAAC
>JAWWLZ010000118.1:85290314-85325511 GCA_035041345.1 Poliocrania exsul
GTGTGTGTGTGTGTGTGTGTGTGTGTGTGTGTGTGTGTGTGTGTGTGTGTGTGTGTGTGTGTGTGTGTGTGTGTAAGGAATAAATATTCCTTTAAGCACTCATTCTTATTTGGATTTGAATTGGGGATGAAACACAACTCAAGCTATTGGATTGGTGGCACCTCATCTTCCTCACTCTTCTTCCTCCCTCTTCTCTCTGCTGATCAGTGATAAGACCCAAGGGAACGACATGAAGCTGTGTCAGGGGAGGTTTAGGTTAGATAACAGAACAGATTCTTCACCCAGAGGGTGTTTGGGCACTGGAACAGGCTCCCCAGGGAAGTGGTCACAGGACCAAGACTGAAAAAGTTCAGGTGCTGGGTCAACCCTCTAAGGCACATGGTGTGACTCTTGTGCAGAGCCAGGAGTCAGAATTTAATGATCCTTGTGGGTCCCTCCAACTCAAGACATTCTATGATTCTGTGGTTTCTGCTGGTCTTTGATAAGTGGTCTTTACCATCCTAAAACCCTGTAAAATCCAGGTTTGCTACTCAGCCCTCAGTTTAACATAGAGACATGATTTTGAGATCTGTTGCAGATATTGCTTTAACCATCTTTCTGGGAAAACCAGAAAGAATTATTTCCCCTTGTTACTGAGATTCTTCTACAGTATGTGGTTTCTCTCTGCCTTGTAACACGAAGGACAAAGCAGGAGAGGCATATGACAGTTGCTGACATGCAGTGGGTCCTCAGGATATTATACAGGTTTAGCTTTCAGAAGGGGCTCAACCTCCTTGTAAAATTGATATGGAAGGAGATTAAGAGGAATGCATCTCCCAGAACAAGCTAGGATCCCCCATTGTGCCTGTGTGAGGAAAGGTGTTAGAGGCAGCTATTTATCAAGCACAAACAGCTCTGTCAGGAAATATGATCCCCAGTGTGAAGGGTACTGCTGCATAATTCCCAGCCAAGTTCAATTAATAAATGTGTGACTAAAACAAACCACATCCCTCCATCTTATTTTGTTCTTTCAGGTCCAGGACAATGGGGCTTGTGTGTTGGGCACAGCATAAATTTCCCTCTGTTTTTCATACAGTACTTAAAGAATACACAAGCCTTTTGCTCTAAAGGACAGGTCATGAGCTGAATATTATGAAAGGCAGTAATACTGTCAAATTTAATAACCAGAATTTAGATGTGGTATAGCTATTTAAATTAAAGGTAAAAAAAATTAAAAAAAACCACACACCACCCCCCCCCCCCCCAAGAGTATGGAACAATATGTTTTATTGCACTCATAGATAATAAAGCAGAAATTTAAGGTCATGACCCTCAATTATGGGAAAAGACCTGTTTCTTTCCAGTGATGTACCTCAGCCAAGTAATGATTGAGTTTGTGCAGTATTATTTTTTCAGCACAAATTTTACAAGCCTTTAAGGAGAGATGGGAAATGAACAGCAGAGGAGGTAGACCTTATAGTCATCAGACTGTCTGACGTGCTTTTTCAGAGATGAAAGCCTTAGTGATGAGATGCTGTTCATCTGCTCCTCCAGGTGCCAGCAATGACACTGAGGGAGTCCAGTTCACCCTTGCTCTCCCATGAACCACATCAGGTGTTTTCTGTCTTCTGCTTGGATGTTTCTTGCTTAGCTGCCAACATGTAATTGAAGATTTCCTAGAATCTTCCTGAAAATCTTCCTCAGCCTCAGCATTCCACCACCACATGCCTCATCAGTACCCAGACTATCATGGTCTCATTGTGGGGGAGCCAGTATCTTCCACAATGTAAGTTTAATTGAAAATGCCAAATCAGTAGCTGAGACACCCCTATGGCCTTGTGGGAAATATGCAGAGGCCTGCAGTCATTAGCAATTTCAGTAGCTTTCTGCTCAGCCCCTGTGAGCCACAAGGCAGGCCACAGCATCACTCCTGCATTCTTCGTAGCATGAGCAGTTGTAATGACCTTTCCTCCAGGGTTTCAGGGACTCTCAGCTCCCTTTTAAAGAACTATAAAATGTATAAAATGTTTTCTGGTGGAATGGTAGAATGTATTTTATCTTATATCATCTCTAAATTTTAGGCTTACAAAATTAAGCACTTCGCTGTCCTGCCCTCCCCTTCCCTTCCCTTCTTTTTTTTTGTTTGTTTGTGTTTGTTCTCTCTTTTTCTCTTTTTTTTTTTTTTTTTTGGCACGGAAAGTCCAGATCATGTTGAACTCAAAGGATGAAAACCACAAGAATGTAAGAAAATCATGACAATATTTGTTTAAATCACAGCTGTACAATGCCAAAAATATTTGCTCCTGGTATTTATTCCCAGTTGTCAAAATCATTGCAAATAGCAGTCCATCTGAAACACATGGATTTAGTCACTGGCAGGAAGCAAAGCAAGAGTACTTGCATTGCCTCAAAAATTATTTATAGTCATTGCTTCTTCAAAGAAATAAGACAAGAGGCTGATAAACTGAATAACAATTAGCTGACCTGGTATGCAAACAATATGAGTGACTCATTTAAATTCCCATTTGTGATTGGCTGTACAGGCCATTTATTTTGGCAGTGCTCAACCAGAGATGAAACCCAAGTGAAACTGATGGAAGACAGATATCGATCCTTCTGCCTCACACCACCATTTGTCCTGGAATGTCAGTCATATAAGAAATTAAATACCTGCTTGTTCTTTGTTTGTTTTTACTGAAGCAGAAAATGGGATTATTCTGAAACAAAATACTATATTTAAGGACTGTAATGTTTTTTAACAGTGAGAAGATACTTACCTCTGCAGTTTATTGCAAAATCCATTCCCAAACAACTCCACTGACCATGACAATATCAAACAAGAAAATATAGGCAATGCCAAGTGAGTGAACTTTTCAAACTAGCCCTGCTAAATGTGTGCTTGTCTGTTTTCCAAGCAGACCCTTCTGATCAGCACAGAGAGGACAACGTCCATCTCTACTTTTTATGTTGTGTGAGCCTGGGCTGCCAGGCTGTGACATGGCTTGCCTCCCTGATCAACCTGGCAGCAACAGGTCTCAGGAGCTTGGCTTGAGCATGGGGAGCTCATCATTCCAAAAGCCTTGATTTTTAATTCTTGAACTGAATAACCCACTATTCTGTAATAGGAAAACACTTAAAAAGGTACTTACATTTAAGCACATATACATAGCCTTAAATGAACTTCTTTGTGTAGGTGCAGTTAAATATTCCCCTCAAAGCTTGCTCCAAAGAAATAGATTTAGAAATATTAAGCTTTATAGGCACTGTAAGAGGTCCTGAATCTTATCTACTTTCCTCCAAAGCTTTAATATTTTGCATGCCAGCCTTTAGTGTTTATATAAATGACCAAGAGAAGTTTTACTGCATGGCATAGCAACCCTTTTTTTTTTCCACACAAGGCAAAGAGCTGAAAAGGGTGAACCCCCACCTACTTTTGCATGCACTTTTGATATGAGACTGCATTTCCAAGACAACAGAGAACTTAAAATATAATGAAAAAAAATACTTTGTGAATTTCCTTTTACTCTTTCTGTACTTTTCTGAAAATTATACTATTTTAATAAACAAAACTATACTCTATCAGTGTGAAAATGGTGCCACAGTAATCAAGTAGATTTGCCAGTATCATGCTAGTTCTCAAGCAGCATTCTCAGGTCCATAAGAAAAAATTCATTTCTCCCTTTAACTACCTCTTTTTGCTCAATTAAGATGTGAAATATATAGTCACACTTTTTTTTTTGTTTACTGGAAGTTTATCTTGCAAAACATTCTCATACTGAAAAACATTCTAAAGAAGAAAAATTGAAAGAGATTAGAAGTACTAATATCAAATCTCTTCTCAACAACAAAAATTCAACATGGCAAATGAGGAAATATAATTATTACTAGTAATGACCACATCCAGCAAAAAGAAATCAGCTCTGCTTTTTTGAATCAGCAAATCCTTTCTTGATGGTGATCAGTATTGTCATATATTTTGAATGCTTAATTTCAGACAATTTTTATTATGTGTGAAAAAATCATATTCTTATGAATAATCTCCTAATTACATGAACATTCATGATCAACAAAGTATTGTAAATATGTAGCAAATTTTTCATGTATATTCACATAAATATTTCCATTTCACTGTCAGGGCTGTTTAGCTAGTTTGATCCCCTGGGAACTATTGCAATAAATCCATATTGTTTCAGTGTCTAAGAATGCCATCAAGTTATATTAAACATGAAAAACAGTAAGAAAAAGATAATAAATCTACACAAGCTAGAACTTATGCATCCTGACTTTGCTATTTAAAATTTGAAGTGGAAGTGTTTCATGAATTATATTTTAAATTAAGTATGAACATCAAGAATTGTTTGTATTTTCCCAGCAGAACAGTCTGTAACATAGAAGTACTACCTGGTCTGTGAATACAGAATAAGAATCAAGTACTTGATTCTTGCTTTGCCCAGAGCAGAAGCCAAAAACAAAGGTCAGGTCCATTTGCAAAGAGATACTGCAGACCTTTTAAGTCACAATTTCAAGATAGAACACAGCCTAAAGATCAGCCACAAAACCAAAATTTTGGGCAAAACTACTGTGGCACCACCTACTAATGACTACTTTGTCTCTTCAGATGAGGTCTTCTATTCTTTTCTAATTCTTCCTGAAATAAATATGCAGCTTGGATAGCACAGGAAGGTGCAATGCCGACGGCAAAGGAAGAGAAGGCAGAAACATGAAATACTGGGAGATTCACTACCCTAACTCCCAGGACAAATGCCAAAACATAAAAGTAGTTGGTGACTTCCCCCTGCTGGCAGTGGAGAGACCATCTGTCTCCTAACTCTGATTACAGCTATCCAAAATGCTATTGACAGCCAAAAGGGGTACCTCTGGTCTCCTGGTACATGTACATATAAATGCATAGGCCAGAATGAACCTAAACAAACCATAAGTAACTACAGTGCTCTAGCAGTTTCAAGGGTTACTCTCGTCAACTCTCACAGGAAAAAAAAAACAAACAACAAAAAACAACAGGGTTCACATGGGGACAAGCACAGCCTGAGGGTGAATATGGTCATGCCAATAATGTCAGCATCAGGGCTTTGCTTTCCTTCATCACAGGATGATATTCTGTGAGGTACTGAGGGAGGATGGGCTCCCCTGAAAAAAAGACGAGGAAGAATATTGCAGACTTACAAATGCAATGAGTAATATTTTAAATTAGGATTGAGGGATGAAGGAGAAAATTCCTCCAGGTAAGGAAGAACTGGAAAGAAGCTTAAAAGGTAGCATGACAAGGTTTTATACAACAGGATCAAAAGAGAAACTGTGATGGTGCTAATCAGAAATGCCTTTATTCCAATGCAAGAGGCACAGGGAGTAAGCTTCAGAAGTAGAAAGTCCTGATGCATGGGCCAAAGCAGGATTTAATTAGCAGACAAAATTTAATGGGCTATTTTTTATGATAGGAATATTAATGTGGAAGAAACAATATAAGTTCTCTTAACGTGCTTGTTGGCTGCCAGCAGATAGGTTAAGAAGTAATGGTCTTCAGTTGCAAGAGGAAAAAGAGGGTTAAAAGTGTAGCAAAAAAAACTGGGCTTGCTGTGTACTCTTCAGTATCAGGAATGTTTAGGAACATTTCCAACACCTGTCAGGAATAGCAAAGACAAAATTGATGCTGTCAAAATTGAGTAAATCAGGACTCTTCCAGCCACCAGTTCTCTGTTTTTCTGATCTCCGTGTGATTAAATTATTCAGGGGAGTACCAGAAGTATTCAGAAAACCAGAGTTTCATTTGGTGAAAAAATTGCAGGTTTGGTATTTTTTTCTTTTCCTAATAGAACAAAACAAGGTAATAGGATTCACATCATTCATTAGCTGATTGCACAGTGGGCAGGGACTTGCATAAAGCTACACTCAGACAAGATTTGGGGCAAGGTTTTTCATATGGTATGGGGGTTTGTTGTGGTGGTTTTGTTTGTTTGTTTCTTTGTTTCCCCACAATTATGTCCTTTCACTGCATTAATGACCAAGGAAACCATACTTGGCCCTTCAGCCTCCCAAGCCATGTCTGTTTTCAGATGGATCATTTGACCAGCTGTTCTATCTAGAGACAAGTATTGCAGTTGCAGTTGGTTTTGACATGTAAAAAGATGCAGCATAGCAAAAGTTTTGGTTTCTCTCAAGCTCAGATCAGTTTATTGGTAAGAAGTGTCAAACTTTACCTCTAAATCTTGTCAAGAAAATACAGTTTCTGCAGACACTGAGTAATTGACTTTAACAGTTTGCCTTCTGCAGAAGACATTTAGTTCTATGGAAATGTGATAAGCAGCCTCTGAGGACTGCATGTAATGATTACCAAATTGCATGCTTATAATATGAGTGAAAAGAAATGGTTCATGTGTTTGTGAGCTGCTATAAAAGCACACAAGATCAATCCATCTTCTCAATTCATCTATTTTAATAATTGGTTTCATTCTACAGTATTTAAGCTAGACAATCTTCTGATTTCTGAAAGTATAAATAAACCTCTGCCTTTTTTAAATCATGCTTAAATTCCTTCTGTGCTCAGTATGAAAAAGAAAAATAAATTGAATCTACATTCTCTCACACCAGTTTAGAAATATGTCCTCAAGATGATGATGACATATATTCCTTTTTTGCAATTTCCCTGTCCCCAAGGCACTTTTGAGGTGCTGGATGCTGCAGAAGTAGACTTAATGGGGATAGAGAATGGAGTGTTGTGAATGCTTCAGACTTGATAGTTGCACTGTGATTATTTCACTAGTACTGGAATTCAGCTCCATATGGAAAGGAGTGCAGGAGCAATTTACTGTTTGAAACAGAAAAGGAACATCCTGTACAGCCATAACAAAAGCATCCTTTGGTACAAACAAATGTATCAGCAATCATAACAAGACAATTCAGGGTTTAGTTTGCAGAAGAACTGTTTGTTGAATTTGAATTTAAAAAAAGATATTTTGTTTGGAAATTTCAAATAATTTGGAACCACCTGATATTTTTCTTTTGTTGAGCATGCACAGACAGTAAATTTAGTACTATCAGTTGCCAATAGATGCTCCTCCCTTACAGAGCAGAGACATTTTAGCAATATATTTTAATCCTTTGTCAGCCTTTTTTGAGCAGCCTTCCATGCCCATCTATATCAGTAAAACAGGCCTTAGTTCTTCTAGACTGGCCTATATTTGGGCATGAAACATCCAGTATTTGAAAACTCAAGCCAGGGAGAAGGTCTTTGGTATATTATACTTGCAAAGATACCATGGCCATCTTCCATCCCTACCTGCAGCCCTCTGTTGGTTACCAAATCACATTCAAGTTGAGTTGCATGTGTTCAAAGACACAGTGATTAACAGCACGTTTAACATAGGTCTGAATTTAGTTTTCCCTAAGATGGTTAAATAAAGATAACCACTTAAGAATTTCTGATTTAATAAGGACCTTTCTATATAGTCATATGAGTGTGATAAAAATTACTTTATGAAATATAATATGCTTGAACTGAAAAACAAAGAAATAAACCTTACATTCTTAAAAATACCTCATAAATATTCTGGCAAATAAATATTAATAATTTGTTAGCACAGTCAGCATCTCAACAGTTTAATAAAGTCAAGTGCTGAATATTTGAAATGTCTTCTTTTGAAAACAGTAAGTATTCTAACTAGAGTCTCAGAAATATTTCTCTCCAGGCTATCTAATGCATATATATTTCCAACTCATGAAGAGTTTAGAAATATAGTTAGGTTATGTAGAAAGAAAATTATAGAGGTAAAGGTGCAATTTGAAGTCAATTTGGCTAATTCTGTTAGGGATAACAAAGAGCACTTCTATAAATACATTCATAACAAAAGAAGGGGCAAGATAAACCTCCATTCTTTGTTGGACTTTGGGGGAAACATAGTTAACAGAGATGAGGAGAAGGCTGATGTACTTAACACTTACTTTGCCTCAGTTTTCTCCAGTAAGTCCCAGATGATTGGAAGTTGGCAAACATCACGCCAATCCACAAAAAGGGTTGCAAGGAGGACCTGGGCAACTACAGGCCTGTCAGCCTGACTTCCGTGCCTGGCAAGGTTATGGAGAAGATCATCCTGAGTGAAATTACACAGCACCTACAGGATGGACAAGGGATTAGACCCAGCCAGCATGGGTTTAGGAGGGCAGGTCCTGTCTGACCAACCTGATCTCCTTTTATGATCAGGTAATCCACCTGGTGGATGAGGGGAAGGCTGTAGATGTGGTCTATCTAGACTTCAGCAAAGCCTTTGAGACTGTCTTCCATAGCACACTCCTGGAAAAATTGCTTGGACAGGGGCACTCTCTGCTGGATTAAAGCTGGCTGGCTGGCCAGACCCAGAGAGTGCTGGTGAATGGAGCTGCATCCAGTTAGTGTCTGGTCACTAGTGGTGTTCCCCAGGGATCAGTGTCGGATGCAGTTTTGTTTAACATCTTTATTGATGATTTAGATGAGGAGATTGAGTCCATCACTGGCAAATTTGCTGATGACACCAAGTTGAAAGGGAGTGTCTACCTGCTGGAAGGCAGGAGGACTCTGCAGAGGGACCTGGATCATCTGGAGAGATGGGCTGATTCCAATGGGATGAAGTTCAGTAAGGCCAGGTGCCGGGTCCTGCACTTTGGCCACAACAACCCCATGCAGCACTACAGGCTGGGCACAGAGTGGCTGGAGAGCAGCCAGGCAGAAAGGGACCTTGGGGTACTAATTGACAGGAAGCTAAACATGAGCCAGCAGTGTGCCTAGGTGGGTAATGGCATCCTGGCCTTTATCAAGAGTAGCATGACCAGCAGGACAAGGGAAGTGATCCTTCCCCTGTACTCAGAACTGGTAAGGCCACACCTCAAGTATTGTGTTCAGTTCTGGGCCCCTCAGTTCAGGAAAGATATTGAGGTGCTGGAACAGGTCCAGAGAAGAGCAACAAGGCTGGTGAAGGGACTTGAGCACAAGTCCTATGAGGAAAGGCTGAGGGAGCTGGGGTTGTTTAGTCTGGAGAAGAAGAGGCTCAGGGGTGACCTCATCACTCTCTACAACTACCTGAAGGGAAGTTATAGCCAGGTGGGGGTTGGTCTCTTCTCCCAAATCACCAGGAGTAGAACAAGAGGGCATTGGCTCTGGCATGGGAGGTTTAGGTTGGCTATTAGAAGGAAATTCTTTACAGAGAGAATAATCAGATATTAGAATGGCCTGCCCAGAGAGGTGGTGGATTCTCCATCCCTTGGAGGTTTTTAAGATGAAACTGGATGTGGCACTTAGTGCCATGATCTAGTAATCACAATGGTATTGGATCAAGGGTTGGACTTGATGATCTCAGACGTCTTTTCCAACCCAGTTGATTGTATGATTCTATGGTATAACCCAACTTCTAATATTTTTTACCCAAAATATGGAAGCTAACTCTCTTCAGCCCTACTTTCATGCCTCTCCTCACAAAGTAACTAACACTATTACATCCTATAATTGGCACAAACTAGAATTTAATTTAAATACAAAATGAGATTATGTAATAATATCCAAACCAAAAGTCTCTATTCTTATGTCTATGCAACTATATCTTCTCCCTGCTCTTTTCCTATTTTCTGCAATATAAAAAGGTTAGCTTCCTGGGTTGGAATATTGTTATGGTGGTGTGTTATGTTAAGAAGGAAACTGTTCCACATTAAAACAAAACAAAACAAAACAACACTCAAACACTTATTATCTGGAAACTCCTTTTTCAATTGTAGTGCTGAATCTAGTGTGATCACTGGAGGCATCCACAGCTGACAGCACTTCATAAGACATATATTTCAGAATAATATGTGTTTTGACAGCCATTCAATTCTTGTCATGACTTTCCCTGTTGGTCTGGACAGGAAAATACCTACAAGGGTTAAAGTTATGCCCATAGTAAGTAGGGGAGTGAATATACACATGCTTCCAAAAATTCCATAACGCTATAAATATTGCATACTCACTGTCAAGATTTGAATTTGGCTTGGACACAATCTGGAGGAGACATCTAAGACTACAGTTTGATATTAAACTGTCTTTGTTTTACTATACCATTAAAAACTAAAATCTAGGGATTTTCTTCCAGGGCCAGCATCTCTGATGCATAGAGCATGCTGGGACAGAGTAAAGACAGAGTGAGTACAGAAGCTCAATCTGTGAAGCCACGTCCTAGACAGGCTTTTGCCCAGCAAGATCCCCTGTAGGAGCACAAGTTTCATCTACTCCACACCTCACTGCCACACACAGGGATTTCAGCCAGAGGACTGACCGATCACCTGCCTCAGAGGACTTAATGTTGAATCCACTGGAAATACCGACAGTAGTCCCACAGACTCAGATTGCACAGGACTGGGTCTCTAACAAGGAATGGTACTAATGTTAATGTATTTTGCCTATTTTACTACAAAGCTTTCAAATTTTGAATGAGGGATTCATATATATGCCCACCCAGTCTGCTAGTGGACTGTTAGTGGAGCTCAGCTGAAGTCAATGAAGCTAAATTGATCTAAAGCCAATGACCTTCACTAATTTAACCCAGAAGAGGATATGAATCACCTGAATTTAAATTAAATGTATTTATATGTGAAAAGTAGAAGAAGCAAGTTTAGCTTATTTTAAAAGTTCTGTCTTTCTTTGGAAGAACTGTATTTTGTATAATATCCTTCTCTCATAAATTTTAATCAAAATAATATCACATTTGCTAAATGCTTGTTGTTCCAGCCTCAGTTGTGATCCTCACATAATTTTCAAACCATGTCAAACTGAAATTGTTTCTCATATAGACAAATGCCCACTTTAGACTGTGATGAGATCATTGAAGTAATTTCTACTTGTGACCTAAGCAGAAAAACACATTAACTTATCATTTTTATTGTTGCAAGTTTCACTTCCTGTGAGCAACATTTCTGTGGTCTCAGTGAGAGGGTATTGAAGTTTGGATCTTGTTAGGACCACAGCAATCCAATATAAGTGACTTTCCCCACCCTCTTAGTTGAAAATATATCTTTTTGGAATAAAGCAGAAAAATTTCTGAGACCATCAATGTGTACTGTGTAGCATGCTCATGGGCTTCATAGCGGACATGCCATGAATTTAATTTTATTCACAGTTGTCATATTTATGGTGTAAAATTTTGTAGTCTTAAAGATTTTAGATTTTTTTCTTAATCTTAACAAGCTATACAAAGTACATGCCCTGTTCTGTGCTGTAGAAAACCTGAATTCTGTATTCCATACAACTACTTAGCACGCTTCTTCCTACACTCCTATGGAGGAATAAATATCCCTTTTCTCTGAAATGTAACTGAGAACAGTCAGAGACATTTAAGACATAAGTGCCACCAGTCACCAGAAAACAAACATTGCTCTTTCAGGAAATAAATTAAATACAGCCACACTGCGTCTGTCTCTCAAATCTCCTAATCCTTCACAGATCTACTCAAATCCATACCTATGAATTACCAAGTCATGGCCACTGTGACCCAAGTGAGAGCCTTCAAAACTGCCTTACTCCCATAGTCTGAGCAGCACTCACGTCTAAAATTGCTGTTCCTCTGTTGTTTCTCTTCCCTCTTTGCCTTTAATGGCCTTCATCTCTAAAGAAGTCCTTGCTAAAAATGTAATTGGCTTGAGCTTTCAGTCAAAGACCTAGGAAATTAAATCATCTTGATGCTCACTGAGGCAGTGAGTTCAACAGATGGACTTAAGAGTTCATTTGGTCTACAGAGGGCAGAAGGGAATGAAAAAAATAAAGCAGTGATTCACAAGTGGCAAATTACCATTAACCTCAAAAAACATATTTGATAGTTGTAGGAAGGCAAGTCCTTCTCTGAAAACTCCATGACTGCACAGCTGTTCACTCATCCCTTTCCCTCTTACACCTCACTCACTGCTGGCTCTCCCAAGGAAGGGAAGAGGCCAAGTTTTGGAGGACATCAGTAACCCTTTTTTTTAACACACACAAAAAAATAAAATCCCAGAATGCATTGTGCTGCTTTTCTTCAGACCAGACTGATGTATCATACTGCAGACCCTCACCCCAGGCTCTCTGCAAATTGTTAGCCTTGTTTTCACAACCTGATTATGAATGTCATATCATTCTCTCAACTTTATAACATGAGCGTTTTTGATAGAAGTGCCATGTGCCCTTGCCAAGCTGTGTAAAAAGTTGGACTCATTTCTGCCTGTGTATTTCCCCACTTTAGCCACCTCCTGCATTCTCGGTTCTTCACCATTTCCCTCAGCACCTGTAGGAAGACTGTTTTCAATTCTCTGGGGGGCAACAGTTCTTCTTGCTTAGGCTTCAGTTCCCAGTCCACATAGTTGCACAGTACAGTACGAGAAACTCCACTACTGTTTCTATAATTAGTCTAGATTTTTGTCAGTGCATTAAAAAAAATCCAACAAACCAAACTAAACCAAACCACAAAAAAACCCCCCAAACACCAAATCAAACAAAACAAAAACATAGAAAGTGGTGTAGAGAAGAGTTGGATATGCTGGGTTAGATATGCATTGCCAGCCTAATAAGAGATGCAGTACAAAAAATTAAGGCTTGGTTTGTAACACTCCAGTACTGGAGTAGAAAAAAAAAAACTGGTCTAAGTTCTACTGCTGCTGTAAATCACTCAGAACAGCTTACTGACCCATAGATAGTGAATACAATGGATTGTAGACCTAGTTCTTCATGTTTGGTGTAGGCAATCTGTAGATTCTGCTCTCACTGTGAGGCAAAATAGTTAGGGAACTTTAGTGGTTACAGAATAAGTTTCATAAAACTGTGCTCTCAGTGAAATTTGTTTGGTAATTTTTATTATTTCTAAGTTGTAAAAGTACAGACCATGAAAGAGGTAAAAAGGCCTATGCTCTATGCTCTGTTTTATTTTACTTCTGCCTTACATTTGCAGACATTTATTCTTTAATTCCTTATATGGTTAAATAAACACCAAATGAGTTCCTAAACACAGTACACAGAGCTTTTCAAACCTATATACATAAATCACTGATTTGTGGTTTGACACTGTAACAGATTTATCAGAAAATGGTCTCTATTAAAAGAAAATTTGTGTTAACAAAAATAAGTCTCTTCTGAAATGAGAAAGGAAAAAGAGTTGATGGGGAAGGGAAAGCAAAAGCAAACCACAAAAGGAAATGAAAACCTGGGAAAATAAAACAAGTTAAACAAAAATTCAGGTTCAAGCTTTCAAAGTTACAGTCTGGATTATTTCTGCTATTGTTCCTGGATTTCAGTTTCAAGAAATGTTTAACTGGTTCACTGGTTTACACATTTCCCTTCATTAGCCCAATTTTTAGAAACTTCATGAGAACATCTTTCGTTATGGTTTGTCCTGATTAGCTGATGCTTTATCTCTGTCACAGCTGTAATGTGCTAAATATGCTTTGTGGCCAAATATCAGCATCAATTGAAAGTCCTGGCTCCGGGACAATACTCATTGTCTCAAACTACATTACTATCACTCTTAATTATGGAATGAACAGTAAGTGAAGCAGAAACTTGCCTGGATTTGAAGATGAAGAAAAATAACTACTTTAAGCAGATAAGAAAACTTATCTTAATCAAGATTATATAGGTAGACAATGCACTTGAATCTCTGAGAAAAGGTAGAAATACCTAACCTCTTTAACCTTGTTGTAACATCTCTACTAACATTATAATGAACTTCCATATCTATTTCCAGTGGCTTCTGTAAATAAAAGGAAAATACATGCAAAATACAGTGTAGAACTTCTTGTTATGAACATGAGTGTGTCCAAAATTTTTTGGTACTTTTCTTGTACTGGCTCCTCAGTAGTCATTTCTGGAAAAGAACCAATTTGTGGATGCAGGATTTGAAAATGTGTAATGGAAAACTCTGGTTTTGTCTTTGTTAGCCAGTTGAGTTATCTCTACCAGGATTCCAAACCCATGTCACCAAAGCTTCATATACTACAAATTTAGAAGGCAGGTAGATCCTTCCATCAGGTGTGGACCAAAACAAGTAGCTCTAACACTGGGGGTTTTATTGTGGAATAATACTAATTAAAAATGTAATCTTAAACTGCAGGTGAAGTTTAGTGTAGAATATTAACTGGTTTTTTATAGAAATTGTAGTTAAATTTTGGAGAAATAAGCAATATGTTCTAAGGGAGATTCAGATAAGATGATGATCTCTTTTTTATTCTTACTTTTATATTATCTCATGAGTTTTATGTTCCTTTTACCAAGAAAAGTATTTCTTTTACCCTCAAATGAAAATAACTCTCATATATACAGGCTTCCTTCTGCTGCAATTCGGGGGAAAAAAAAAGGACATATTTACATTCCTCAGAAAGGTTAAATTACATTATGAAAGTGTCAGGGCCATTTAATATATTTGTATTCAGCTCCAGTTTCTCATGGCTACTGCTGTTCTCTGCAGAGTCAGGGCTCAGGACTGTCACAGAGACTTACTGTTCTCCTACAGTGTATCTTTTGCTGCTTTCACAGAAAAAAAATTAAATTAAAAAGCATACACATATCAATGCTTATTGCTAAACATATTGTGCAATTCAACATTCTTGCCTAGTACACACACAGAACAATGTAAAGCAAAAGGTTCAGATATAAGTATATATTCTTGAATCAAGCACTACATTATGCATATTGGATAGATTTGTTTGCACAGGACACAGAAACCAGAAAATGGAGTTGTGTGTTGGAGCAGTAGAAAGAAATGTTTAAGTGAAAATATATATTAAAAAAAAAGGTAGGGAAAAGAAAAGTAGCAGAAACTGTGCTGCAGTTCAATAGATAATATAGATAATAAGACAGCATATGCCATTGTGGTCATGTGCCTCAAAATATCCATCCAAAGACTTTTCTGGGCAGCAAGTGGAGATGAACAAAAAGCTTTGTTTGTGCAAGAATTTTCAGATTGTTGCACTGTCAGAGCTTCCACCATTTGGCTGATCTTACACACCCTTTACTCAAAGGCTCTGATTTTGGGTGTCGCTTCACTGTCCCAGGCATGTCTGGGCACCCTCACTGTATACAGCTCTTCCTAGGAGCCAAGCATCCTTAGGACACCTAAGAAGGGACTTATGTGCAGTGGGAGCTGGAGTGAAGCATTTGAGTGCTCACTTCCTCATCCAAACAATGAATATCCAGAACTGCAGTCAGTTCTCTTCCATGACCTTCAACATTTTCCAAATCCATCAGTCTTAATGCTGTATCTATCAGACCTGGGAAAACAGGCATATTAGTGAACATTAGTGAAGAGTCAGGAGATTAGAAGAAAGACTTCTGTCCTCACAAAAAAACCCAGAGTATAAAAGAAACTGAAGGAATCATAAAGAACATGAAACTGAAAATCCTACACAATAATTTGGGGAGAAAAAGATTTTTTGTCATTAAAAAAATTAGCTACAATATTTCTCCAGTGGTAGAGGCTCAGGCATTATTCCATCTGTCTCTCAACAGCAAAAAGAAGTGCCAAATAACACAAGCATGAAAAGATAATTCTTTTTATTTTCCTTCTTATAAAAAAAAAGTTTTGAATGTTAGGTTTTCAGCTATTCCTTACATGGAATGAGTTATGGGGGGAAATGCACAGTTAAAAGTCTGTTATGAACTCAGGAAAAGTTCACCACCTTGTAGAACAAGAAAGCATTGTACAAAAAATCTATTGAAAGATGCCTCCTGCAAAATTTGAAAAATTAATTTTGAGAAAAATTGTAATGAGAAGCTGTGGTTCTAAATCTATGCTTGCCCACATCTGTTATCATTAAAGATTGTTGCCTTAAAAATATGAATCCTGATTATTCCCACCTGAAGCCATCAGTTTGTTTGCAACATTACACTTCACTGAGATGGAGCCATCTATGATGACAAAGAAAGTGATTTGAGCTTGTGATTGGCTGGCTGCAGAAAGTTCCACCCTTTAATTTAGTTTAGATAAATATCAATCTTCAGTTTATAAATTATGGAAATTTCCTCAATTAAATAACCTTTTGGAAATTGCTTTCTCTCTCCTTTTGATCCTTTATCAATATCTCCTTCCTTATTTATTTATTCCAGCTCTGTAACACAGCAGCATGCTGCAGTGCCTCTTCTTGAATTTGTCATTTTTACCACTTGGGTGGCTCCCAAAAGCTCTGGGAACCCTAACACCCTGCTGCAGCTCAGCTTAGCCCTTTCTTCGTTCACTACTCCTGTACAGTGACAAGAGTTTTGTGTACACTAAAAAGTAACTAACTTATTGCAATTAGTTATTGCTTGTTTTATTACAAGCAGCTACAGCTTCTTAAGCACTAACAATTGAATCATGACTTTCATGGCACTTACAATCATTAAAGACTCTTGAGTGCAGTGTTTGCAAATGGGTCTTTATGTCATGAAGAGGTCATTGCACCTCTAAGCGTATGATTTCAAAGACAATCTGCAAGTTATGTGCATGTGCTTTCTGAAACATTTTTTTAATGTAATTCAAAATGTATTTAGTTTAAAAAGCCTTATAGTTTCAGGGTTATGTGTCCTAATATTTTTTTAATTCCAAGACTGAACATACTATGGTCATATTTGTATCAGAAGTAGGTTAAAAGCAGCAGTAAAACTTCCATTTAATATCTTCAAGAATGTTGCAACAGATGAAAACATAGCCTACAGCAACAAGGTGAGCATAGGCTATTGTAGAATCATTAAACTGCATAATCTACTGGAAAGGTAGGGAAAGGAAAAGGTTAACAAAATGGAGTTTGCTGGAATAAAGAAAAGCACAGAGCAGAATGGATCTGCTTCCATAAAGACTTAAATGATGTTTAAGAGCAATGAAGAGCTAAATTAAGTTGAAGGTTTTATGTAAAGACTGATGATATCTACAGGTGAATACTGAAAACAATAAAGATCTTAGATTAATTTTTGTGGTTGCTCTTCATTTATAGTTCAAGCTATCCTACCAAAATAATCACCAGGTTCCAGTGCATATAATTTTACAGAAATATCGCAATACAATGGTTAGGGACAGTGTAGTCAATATGAATGGAAAGGAATGAAAGTGTTCTAAACTCAGTATATTTTATATATTTTATACTCAATGCACAAATCAATCCAGCAGGGATAGATAGCTCTGCTGTTATTTCCATCCAAGTTTTCTATTGAAGTACATAGGCCAGCACAGCTTCCATTTGATTCAGAAGTAAAATTTTTCCTCTTCTTTTCCAAAATCCTGTTTGCTCAATGTAAGTGGGACAGTGATTCCTTTTCTAGTACTCTCAGTCAAGTTTATTTGCTATGGCAGAGAACCAGACAGTGGAACTCACCTGACTACACTCTTAAAAATGTAATAATCTGTTGGACTTTCTTTATTTGTTTCACTTGTGACATCTAATAACAATTACCTAACAGAGATCAAGAGTCAGAATGGGCACAGGCTACTCCCAGAGGTGATTATGAAATCAAGGATGTTTAATGGTATGCTCATACTGTGCCAGTTGGTCTCAGGGCCAGAAAATGAGCCCTGGGACACTTAAGCTAATTACCAGGGAGACTAACCTGAGTGACAATAAATTACACAGGACTGTATATATACATAGTACTTCAAAATGCAAAAACAGGCAAGCACTCTCACTGAATTTTTAATAATAAGCGACCACTTTAAACATTATTGTTCAAAGAAAGTTGTCTAACAGATCAGTTAGATGGCAGGATTCACTCTGGGAAGTCTGAATGACCAGAGATATTGCAGCTCAAGTACTGCCTTACTTAAAATGAAATCTTCTCACTGCTTCAGAATGCAATACAGAGTTTTAGAATACCCTCTTTGTTCAAACTGTGTTTGTTTATTTTTCATTGGGTTTGGGTCAGAAAAAAATTATTTATTTATCTACTGAATATATATGACTGAAACCCCCTTTGAACAATTTATTCTTTGTGTTCCATCTCTCACTTACCCCCAAATTAGTATTCCACCCTAGACTTAAGCTGGCCATGACCTAACTGAAAACAGAAGTTTAATTCAGTGGACATTATGTCCTATCTTCTTTCCCAGACTGGTAACTTCAAATGTAATTTCTGAGTGATTTATCTTAGTGCATCCAAAAATATTTAATTTCTTAATTCTGAGTCAAGAAAAGATCTCCTTATGTTTTGCTTCACTTATTCCTTATACTTCGAGATGACTAGTGCAATATAAATGAATTCTAGGTATATATCAGACATAATCAGAATGCAAGCGGGGATATTTTTCTTTTTAGGACAAAATGCAATCATGTGGCATGGTTTCAATCTAAAAAGACTTACTGTCTACATCCAGAACAGAAAGAGAGCTTCAGCTATGCAGGGCATTCCTGGTACGTGCACATTAACTAATTGGAAACAAGGTGGGGTAGAGAAAAAAAATTACTGTAGTTGAATGGAAAGGTAGTTCTGATGCCTCAGATTTTATGGCATGAGATAGGATTATGGGATAAGTGCCTTAGACTTGGAGGACAAAAGCAAGCCTCTAGAATGGAGCATCTGAAAAAGAAGGTATGGAGGGAGAATTTACTTTCATATCTTTATCCATCTGTAGACTCTGACAGGTGTTTGTGAATATCAGTTAGATTTCCCTGTTCTTGAATATTCCCATCTAGCATGTTTATGTTGGTTCTGTTTATGAACCCTGGGAACAATCTTGGGGAACCACTCATACCTCTAGTCTGACAAAACACACAAAAGCTGCCAGAGAAGTCCTCTTATTCCATAGCAGAACTATTTATCCCCTGTCTGCAGTATTACTTGGTCATCTGTGACTTGTAAAAAATTAGGAGTCTGACATAAGTTGGGACACAGTTTAGAAACATGTGTTTTTACTAACTGCATTCAAACAAGTACCTGAGAATATTGCTACATTTGCTCTAGGGTTCTAAATAACAATTTGAAAAGAGTTACAAGGAATAAAATCACAGAGTCTATGGTATCTAATGCTTTTTCTGTTAGAACACTGGACAATGGAAAATGAAAGCTGATTATGCAATTGTTGTTAGCTGCCAAACACACCATTACTGGTAAATGGCTTTCCAAACAATTTTGACAGTTAAGATGGGGTTGAGAAATGTCTAATCTAAAATGGACATGGTGCATTTAACCCAAGTAGCCAATGACTCATACAGTGTATCTTGGATGAAGGAATATGAACTCAGAGTACTCAGAGTAGGCTGTGTTTGTGATTTTACTAAAGATATCCTAACTGGTGAAAGCATAGGAGGAAAGTTATAATCTCAGGATTTTACAAACCTAAATGAAGATTTTTAAATATTTCCACAATTCAATAGTCTTTCAAACTAAAGTTAGAAGGATACTATTATGGGCAATCCCATGGTGCAATGCAGAGCACTCCAGACTCCGAATCCCAAGGACCTGAGTTCGAGACTCAGTAGGACCTTCCCCTGGCAGTTCAAGCCTCCCTGCCATCCCATCCTGTCACATCTCGGATGCTCAGCAGGGTCAGCCTCGGTTATACCGGGTGCTGTGACAGTCCTGAGGACTTCACTGTCACTGTCCAAGCTCGTTCGGCCATGGCAAATGGACTTTAGGACTTAAACAGTGAGGCCAATTCTGCGCATGCTGTATCTCACCTAAAAAATCCACTGTGCAGGCTCAAAGGGCACATCCACGTGGGGAGAGCCCTTCCCAAATCTTCGTTAATGAAGTTTGGCCATACATACATACTATTATTAGTAGTTTATACTTAGCCCTAAATTAAAATATTATGTAAATTTAATTAGACACTTCAGCTTCAATTACATAAAATTATTTTCAGTTTGCATCACTTTCCCAAACATCATTGCATTCGTTAGTAAACTGTTCTGTTTCAGGAATAAGTCCATTGAGAGGGAGAAGTCATTCTTTTCCATGATATACTCAGAAGTGCATATAATATAATGGCCCAAATAATAGGCTTATACATGAAAACATATTGTTATACATTTTTCCCAAGTGAAAAAGTCTGATAGGAAAACAATAAATACCAGGATCTGGTGGAACAATGGAATGGAGTGAAGTGCATAATACCAGTATTATTATGAATGATGTCAAGTATGGTAAACATCCAAAACCTGCCCTCAATTTTCAGTCAAAGTCAGAATAATGAATGTGAAAGAGTAAACAGGAAGCTTCTATAAAGATAACATAATTTCCCAGAGTTCTCATTTTAGGAATGCATTTTTTTTTGCTGGTAAGTGCTTGATTATTTCACATGATTATTAAAAAATGGAATACTCATTTGCCAGTTCTATTTTGTCATTTCCTTCAGAGATACTACAGTATTAGTATATAATAATAATAACTAAGCAAAATTTTTCCAATTACAGTGAGTGACACTAAGAATTTTCTTTGGAAAACATCAATTTTTGTCTGTGCATTTACCCTAACATATTAAATACTATATATATAATTATATTGTTAAAATTTTATGTGACTGTGAATTACTCTACCTCTGGAAATAATCCTAGAATTAATAAATTCTCCACCAGCTTTCCTAAAATCTAATTCTGGTCTGAATTAAAATAAGACAAGAAATATGTCCTGTCCAATTTTACATCTCAAAGAAATTATTGAATTTAGCAACAGTTCAAGTTTGTCATTACTTTAAATTTTTCGTTCTGTGCACTCTTGAGGAGTAGAAAGTGACTTTTGTTGTGCATTTCCTCCATTACACAGGCAAGTTCTTTCCTCAGAAGGGAAGCCTGAGTGCAACTCTTAGGGTTAGTATGCAACTCGAGAAATTTTATCAGGAATTGAATGACCTGGAAGGGAAATCGGAAGATACAGGTAGTCATTTCCTAATGCTCTGTTTAAAGCAAAATCTTTCAGATTCCCTTTCTGTGTCCATTTTTATTGTTTCAGCTATCAAAAATATTCAGTCAAAGTTATCTGTCACTCTCTGAAAGGTCTAAATACATGCTAATTATGAGGAAGATTGTGACACTTTTAAAACAGTTTTATTTCCTTAATAGTGAATCAAGAAAGACAGATTAGAAAACATTTTTCTGAAAGGAAGCCAAGTATCTGCTACACAGCCTCTTAGGCTTATTTGCACAACATTGGTGTGCTTTTGCTATGTAAATCACATTAGAAATGCTATATTTGGTCCCGTTAACCCCACTGCCAAATGAAGCAATATACAGCACATCTGCCATAAAAATACATCTCTCAGACAGTCCATGACTGTCATCAAACCCATTTCTTTTCACCATAAGACAAACCCACAGTCCATCATGCCAGTTCTGGATGGTACAGCACCCTACTGACTGGAGGCATGGTCCTCATCGCTCCCAAACTCACCATCATTCCTGGAGGTTTGAACTCGCTACCAGGACCAAGCTGACCCCACCCTGAGCAATGTGAGCCAGTATACAACTAAACACTACTGAAGAGTCAAGATTATTTGTTACTTGTAAGCCAGAAGAACTTACTATAAAATTAATAGAAACCTTTTATTGACTTTTTTTGTCTTGCCATCAGCCTGATCTTCTGTAGCCTTTGCATGTACAGTCCATCATGTTACACTCAGGGAATTACACTGGATTTCAGGGAGCTGCTTATATCATATACATAGTGTGCCTGAATTTGGCTTATGCTCTCCTCCACAAGTCACAGAGAAAGGATATGGAGTGCCAAAATCAATATTATTTTTGGCACTAGAAGACAAGTATGAATGAAAAAATTAATTTCAAAAGAGAAGGGGAGAGATGCTTCTGCTTAATAAGCATTAAAAAATAAATAAATATCACCTTTTTATAAATGGATTTTCCTTTAAAACTAAGCTTCATCCTTTTCTCAGCCTAGTAGTGCAGGAACCATTCCTAGAGTGATCCAGAATGTGTGCCAACTCTTACAGCAAACATGAACATATTCTCTGTTTCAAAATTCATATGGCATTTTGGCAAAGTGAATCATAATGTTCTTTTTAAGGATATTTGGATAAAGATTAATCTACCATAGTCACTATGGAAAGAAAAAAATATTAGGTGAAGATTTGGAAATCTGAATGTATAACATGGAACACCTGCAAAAACTATCTCTCCATAAATTGTATTAACAGAAATTCTTCATCGCAATATCCCTTTTCCGTAGAAACCCTTCTAGATACAATCATTTGTCTTCCTAGATGGCCTTGGTAGGAACAAAGTTATGAGTAGCTATGGAATAAAGAATATAAAAATTACTGGATGTGCATTTGGATTTTCATATTTGTCTTCTACAAGGCCTAATACAACTGCATTTTCTGTATCTGTAGGAAAAGATATGGTGACGTATTTGCTGTAGATTCTGCCCATTATTTTAAAGAGATTTTTCACTAGAAAGACTTTCTTCAAAAAAACCCAAAAAACAACTAGCAGAGTTCATGGAAGAATTTCTAAGGGTTTTTTTCCTAGCAAAACTTTTCTTCATAAGTAAGCCATTTGTTCTTTTGGCCTAACTCATAACAGAGCGGCTCTACAGAGAGTATTTTAGAGACTAGCATAAGCTCCCTAAAATATTTGTTTTAATAAGCCTGGGCTAAGGAAAGACCAACTTGCTTGCAGGTCTTGAGACAAGAAGAATTCCCAAAGGAGAAGAGGTGGATAGAACCTACCTCTCTCCAACAACACTGTTCTGATGCTGAGCTGAGTTCATTCAGAGTGATTTCATTTCACAATAAAGGCGATTTAATTGCAAAATTGTTTGCAGCCTTGAGCGGAAATGTCTCTGAAAAGAATCTGAGGGCAGAGTCACAGTTTAAAACTGGATTTGCCTAAATCCACTTATGTTTATTCAGGGTTTTGGTTTTTGCTTCATGATAGATTTAAACTATTAATATTCTCTTTTTACCTTGCTGCCAAGTTTTAGTAAGACAGCAGTGCAACATTGAAAAGAAATAGGAGCTGTGTAAGGAGCTCCTCTTTTCAGTGTTTTTGTACTGTTTCAGAGTAGTTTTTGTGCTGACTCCTGTGAGCAATAAACTGGCTGCTTAGACATTAAAATTAATTAAAAATAAATTTAACTGTAACAATAAACAGTTTCAAGTGCTCAGATCTAGAAGAGGACTATGCCTGTACCTAATTTTTTGCACAATGCTTACCCTTTTATGACAGATCTCGAACACTGATCACATGCCAGAGGTCTATTATGGGAGGGAAGCAGGCTTTACAAGTGACACCAGTAAAACTGAAGACATTTGGAAAACACTCACTTTATAGAAATATATATATTTCTGAACATTTATAGTCTATATTGCAGTGAAATGGTATATGAAAGGGTAGTAGGTTTTGTTCTTTATTCTACAACATAACAGAGCCTATATTTACTTACAACAATATAGAAGCCAGATGCAGCAAAAAATGCTGTGCCAGGCTAGAACACTAGGAAGAGTTAGCATATGTAAGGTAAATTGTCATTACATATTTTACTGAAGTAGACTGCCTAGAGGCAGAATTTTCCCTAGTTCTATCATATTTACTTAGATGAATTTCTTATTTTTCGTAGAGCTTAATATCTATGTTCTTTTCATTTCTAGAATAGATAGGACGAATTTCTGATGCAAAAATCAAGAAGGTGCAGTATGAAGCTTGATAGGTGAAAATAAAAAGAAAATAATTAAAATATCTCAAAGACAATTAACTAGAAGAATGTCCAGTCCATTACACAATTTTATTAGTAGCACTTTTATACTGTAAATGCTAATAACTAGTACTGAACTTGGCCTCTTCAAAAACATGCATAATGATCAAATTCTTCCCTGGATAGAGACAAGATTAAAAACCAGTGGGAGAGGAGACAGTTGGCCCCAGCTTTGTTCACTTCTGATTCAAAAGGTTGTTAAAAAATGTTCTGTTTGGAATATCACACAGGCATTGCTCTTTTGCTAAAGGTTGGAGGAAAGCAACGTGCTCCAAATTTTGCTTTGCTCAAAACATCTTCTGCAATAGTAGTGAAGGATCACTGGCATAAAGACAACTTTCTTCTAGTTTGGAATTCCTTTACACTTGGAAACACCTCATTCTCTTCCCTCCTTTGGACTGGTTGAAGGTTACTCAATGATACTGGAGTAAGGGAACAAGGGCAGTGCAGTTGACCTGGGAAATCAACATTTCATCTTTCTTTTTTAACGATGCAAAAACAAGTTGGTTTCACATCACTGAAAATTTACAGACAGAGGCTCCCAAGTGCCTTTTTATGTTTCTCACCTTATTGAAATTCATGAACCTCAGTTAAGGAAAATTATTTTGCTCAGAAGAAAACTCTACCAAATATAGTCATTATTATTTATAAAAAATTGAAAGAACAAGTAATCATACATAAATTTCACCTGAATCAGTGAATTTCTACTGTAGCATTGTAGGGACTGGTAAACCTGAGGCTCTAGAGCATTTTATAAAGAAAATGATAACACAGCAATTCCACAACTACAGAGAATTATCATATTAAATCATTGCTGATAAATTTTGACAATAACATTAAGAATGATGGAAAGGAAAATAGAGAAGGTGACACATCAGGCATAGTGATTTGCCTGCGAACTTGGGTACACATTTATTAAGCAGCAAGGACAGATTTTGCAAAGAACCTCCCCACCACACACACACCTCCAAGTTCTAAATCAAGAAACCAGGAAAACAGGGCAAACACATAGAATGAAGAAATCAGTAACTCCAGAAAAGATGGCAGCCTTGAACAAGATTAATCACAGCTCCTAATCTCATACTGCGCCAGGAAGGGTTAATGGGTTTCCTGCTTAGTTCTTGTGAAAGGTGGAATCATTATTTGCTTTAAGAGAAATAACCAAACACTACAGTACTCTATAATCTAACAGAAGAAGGTAAAGAAGGGTCGTGGGAGGACCCCAAACACAGCTACTTTAGGTAAAAAGACCAAACATTTTAACATTGAATCTCACTGGTTACTTCTAATAGACTGGGACATGTGTGATGAATTTCCTATCTTTTGTCTTCTCCAAATCAAGACAGAATGTCTTTCTTAAAGACTTTTTTCTCATAAAATAAATGTTATTTTTCTCAGATGTAATGTAGCTGGGGGAAATTTAATAATCTGTTGCATGTCTAAAAGAGAGGATAGCAAGAATGAAGGAATAGTCAGAAGTTAAAAGCCTAACTTCCCTCAACAGTGAGTGGAGAAAGAAAAAATTCAGAAATATTAATATATGGCTTTGCTCTAAATTGTCATCCACAGAAGAAAGAGAAGTAGCATTCCTAGGTTAAATTTAGCATTTGTGAACTCTTTATCTGGCAGATGGCTAACAGTTGTGCTACCAACTTCATCAGACTTAGAAAGGAAGAGCAGAGTGAAATTAAGACAGATTTTTAAAATGTGCAATATGCCCAAGTTGTCTTGATCTCAATTTTCCTTGGGGTTATAAGAGAAGGACTCATTTCTGAAGGAAAAAAAAATTCCTGTCAAGATTTCCCCTTCAGTTCTGACAATATTTTTGACTGGCACGTCTTCTTTCATTGCTCTTAATTTGCACAAATGCAAGAGAAGGAAATAAGTCTACAGAACATTTACTTAATTCCATGGAAAAGTATGACGTTCTCCATATAACAGTATTACAAGGACAAGAACAATAATATTAATAATTAAATAATTATAACTAAATTAAATGTGTCTTCTGTGAGTTATTAAAACCAAGTTTCCCAAAGTTCTTCTAACTTTTTTGGATTAAATTAAAATACATTCTTTGAATACTGGAAGAAAGATGGCCATTGCTAGAGATTTGTAGAATGGCTGTTTGCTAATCCCAGCAGAAGTTCTTCCCGGGATTGTAACATTTATCAGAAATCTGTCTACTGTGTCTGATTTCAGATGTCTATCTACCCATTATTCAATCATCAAAAAACATTTTGTCATATCCACACCATTTATTGGAAAAAATAATAAAGAAGAAAACCCCAACAGTTAATAGACCTGCATAAATAACAAATCACTCTCAGAAAATGTTAGTAGCAAAGAAAAAAAAAGAGACTATGCAAGAGATACAGAATCAGAAAGCTATGAGGAAATAAGCTGTGATCATATAAAAATAGTAATAATAGTTATAGGTGCATATGTGAAACAAAGTTTTTAAAGAGTAAGAACAATTGAAAGAATTAAAGAAATTAATTGGCAAAGCTAACCCAAAATTAAGGGATCTTAATCTGTACTAAGAGTTAAATTACCCAAGCTCCTAGAAACATGGCAATGGGTAAGAGATTGACTTGGGTCTCAGGCTGCAGATCAAAGCAGGAGACAGGAAAGGAAGTTGGGCAGGTCTGTGCTTGTCTGCAGTCCTTGCTGTCTGGGAGAAGCCATATGGTGGTGTGTATGTGAAGGGTTTGCTCTGGTACAACAGAGGTATGGGAAAACAGAATATTCCTACTGGAATATATACTTGACAAAACAATGGATATTTGAGGAGATTTGTTGATTTCTGTCATTGCTTCTGTCATCTTGGAGCAGACAATACACTGTTATGAATTGCATTTTATTGTGTTTAGAGTAGGACTAGCATTCAAATACTGAAGCAGAAAGAAAAAGGTGAAAACTTGGAGAAACAGTAAGGAGAGCAAAAAAAGAAAGAGAATTACTTCAAAACTAATATTTTTATAAGTCACTATGACCCTTTTGATTATTTCACTGACACATGCCCCAGTCCTTTCCATTCTCTGCTCATGAGCTATCAGATTGATACCAGCATTCAAGCCCAAAAAAAGACAGTTATCAATAGAAGGGAGTAGATTTCAGGACTCTTAGCACTCTTTCTCATACGTGTTCTGTGGGGAGCTCATGCACTGGTGTTTCAGCCATCATCCAGCACAGCCATCACTAGTGCATCAATTGCCTCCTTCACCAGTTATGCTACAAGCCCCAGTGTGTCTCTGGTCTGATACGTTACATCTGGGAAATACATTTCTAAACTCATTACCTCAGAACATTACTCTGGGAAAAGGTGATTCTATTAAAAAAAATAACAGAAATATAAACAAGAAAATATTCTACCTACACTGTGCTGTTTATATTTCAGGTCTGTTTTACTGATTGCCAGGAGTCTGTGATGATTTTCCTTACTCCCAGTTGCTTTCTACTGACTTCTCCAAATTTTAGAAACAATTTAATCACAACAATTAACTAAGGAAAAGAAAACCTTGTGTATTTGACTGCTGTCACAGATGTGGATGCTCAGCTATGTAAAGAACCCTGGCTACAAATCTCTGATATAAACTTACTGGCCTTTGTTGTTTGTGCAGCATTTTTAGTGACTAATTAATTGCACTCAGAAAACAAGTGTCTATTAAAATAAATGCTGCAGCTGTGGGATGTTTCAGCCTTGTGGAAAATCCTCCAGCTAACATGTTCCTGGATTCATTCTCACATCAGTGGTGTCAGAGTAGACTTTTTTCATGCCTGTAACTGTTCCTCCACAGCCAAAACACAATACTGTTTGTTCTAGGATTTTATTACTGACCTTTCCCCCACACTATTTGAAAGGATGTAAATAGCTGGGATATGTATGGCTTGCCATCAGTGTTTAGCTGCACACATGGAAATGCATTTCCCCAAATAGCTTTCAAGGATCTTTATTACAAATGCCATAGAGCTGTTCCACCTCTTTCTTTTGGCCATGTTCTCATGTTCCTGATTTCATACAGATTGTCAATTGTCCAAAAGGCTCTATGTATATACAGGTGAACAGATGGTAAGTGCTGGAACAGACTACTACACTTTATATGTTTTGCAGCTCTATATTTATCTGGACTTCTGAACTATTATTTACTGAGGTGATTCTAAATGACTATGGACCATTCAGGGTTTTTTTCTTACAGAATTATGGTAAAGGGAGGGAAAATACACAAATTAGACGAATATTTGCGGCTTGTATGCCACTCTTTTTTACTCTTCCAGAAATCACTGTAGCTTGGCAGAGTCCCAGGTAATTGACACCAATTACACCAATAACCATGAGGAAGCTAATTTGTAGCTAAATTGCCCCCTAGAGAGGCTTTGACAAATTTGTAGAAACCTGGGACTACACATGAAAATCTCCCTATTAAAAAAGGCTTTATAAATATACAAAAACAGATATAATTTTTGAGATCATTCTCAGTAGGATTTCATTTTATATTTCTTACATTAGACTTTTTACCTTTAGTGAAGTAAATTTCTAATTAAAATAATTGCAAGAAAAGTGAGGTCCCCTCCAAATAGTTGCTATGTGGACTAAACTAAAATCTCTACCTCAGTCTTTAGGAATTCTTAACAACCCAGAATCTTGCCACCACTTATTTTCTAAACTTTCTTCTGTAAATAATAGAAGTGCCCTCAGAAGGAAAATATTTGTATGTTGAACACCATAAGCCTAGCATCTGCAAGCTGTTTTCTTGTTTGGCTCATTTTTGTAGTTTTCCTTTGTTTGCAAAATACGTGAATCCTGAAATGGACTTTTTCTTTTCTTTTTTCCCCCCATAATTCTGTATATGACAGAATTTTGGATCTCTAGTTTGTTAAGGTGCCATAAAGAGCTTTAAACAAACTCTAATTAGAAAATATTTGTCCTTTTTCTTCACACAGATTTTAGAAAAATCCCAAAAACCTAACATAATCAAAGAGCTTTGCAAGATTCCTTGTTTATTGTGCACAAAAGAGGAAAGGTGAAGTCTACCTGATGTCAGGAAAGCTACTAGAGGACATGCAGTTCACTGAACTGAAACTGTTTGCTCTTGCTGAAATGGTAGGAGTAGATGGTCTATAAGGAAGAAGAACACTGTCATCTGTCAACCATACTGCACATCACTCAAGCAAGAACAATATAGATGTTTTCCTGGGAGGCTCTCAGCTGGCTGACCTGACTCCACTGCTACCTCTGATGTGACACCTGGAGAACCAACTGGCAGGAGGGAAGCATAATTCTGTGGAACACCAGGTGGGATGGGAGTCTGTCATTACTGTGCACTATGGGAGAAGGAAGTGGAGAGAAGTATGTATTGTGGAAAGATACATGAACTGTGGAAAGATCCTATCAGACTCACACTTCTTGCAACTTACTCTAGAGTTAACAGCGATGTCACCAAGGAAAACTTTGAATGGACCAAGCAGCTCTAGCAACTAATAGGAGGGACACAGTAGTAAATGAAACCTTCAAACCAAGACCTGTCTGCATAGCTGACATTGAAGGCAAAACCTTTTTTTATAATCAGGGAATGAGAATTGCTGAGAGATATTAAATCCATTTTACAAAGTAGGATATGAGCATGTTTGACAACCAAACCAAGTTAGAAGGGTTTAAAACAGGATTTTAGACAGGCTGAGAAAGCTGGAGCTGTTCAACGTGGAGAAGAGAAGGCTTTAAGAAGACCTCACTGCAGCCTTTCAGTGTTTTAAGCAGGTTTATAAAAAGGAGGAAGAGGGACTTTTCACACAGGCAGATAGTGAGAGGACAAAGGGTAATGGTTTTAAGCTGAAAGAGGGAAGGTGTAGATTAAATATCAGGAAGAAATTCTTTACTCAGAGGGTAGTGAGGCACTGGAACAAATTGTCCAGAGAAGTTCTGGTTGTCCCATCCCTCAAAATGTTCAAGGCCAGACTAGATGGGGCCTGAGCAAACTGGGTTAGATAGTGGTATTCTTGCCCATGGCAGGGGGCTTCGATCTAGATAATCTTTATGGTCCATTCTAAACCAAACCATTCTATGATTCTAAACTAGGTGTATCAAGAAGGGTACCCAAAGGAAAAGGGATGAGGGGAAAATGGAGAAAATGGAAACACTCAAAGGACACGGCCATCTTTCTCAGTCTAATTCAGACTGTGGTATAGCTAAAGCCTATCTGAAGTGTTTGCATGCAAATACAAGAACATGAGAAATAAGTGGGAGGAATTGAGTCCATGCACAGTCAGATTACATCACTGGAAATGCTGAGATGTGGTAGCACTGCAGAATCTGTGGGAATACAGTATCAGTCACTGCTAAGAAAGATAACAATTAGGGAACACTTAAGTCATTGGAACATGAATGAACAAGTCCACAGGATAAGACAAGATGCATCCCTGTAGGTTCCTGCAGATATCATCACAAAGCCACAGCAAGTATTATTTCAAAGGTGATAACAACCACAGAAGTTTCCTGCCAATGAGAAAGAAGGCAAATATGTTCATCTTCAAGAAGAACAAGGGTGCATAAGGTGAATAAGGAAGATACAGGCTTACTCAGCCTAACTCCATGAAGACTGCAGACTAAGTCCTCTGGGAAGCCATTTTCAAACACACATTTTCCCAACAATGATTTGGAAGATGAACATGAAATTACCTAGGATGAATCAAGCCTCACTAACCTGGTAACTGTTTATGATGAGATGACTTATGTTTTAATAGACATTTTCACAGTGTTTTAACTTGCAGAGAGGCAAGGGAATAAGAATCTTTCAGTCAGGAGAGTTAATACCCCATATTCTGCTATATGCTTATAAAACAGACTTTCTGTAATGATGAAAACCTATTGAATCCAAGCTCAAATAAAAATACTAAACTAAACATCCCAAGACTCTGATGCAACAGAAAATAGATCCTGCCCTGGAACTTGATTGGCTCTCAGTCAGTTGACTGTTCAGATGTGAAAGCTGGAAATACTGATGTCCATAGTTTCAATTTCAATTTTCTCTTGTATCTTAGTTCATATAAGTATTTCTGAACTGGCATGTTTCTTCATTTCTTAAGACCTGCAGAACCTCAGACACCCAACAAATACCTGTCAAAGCTCTCAAAGCCAGAATTGATTTAACCTGTCTTGAGCTTGACAACCACACACAGTCCAAAGGTTTACAGCAACAATATGCAATTATTTTGTTCAAGAACTTCAAGAAGTTTTGAAAAATCTATAAATGCAGAGGAAGGAATAATAGTTGAAAATCCCAAAGAGTTCACTGATAGACTAAGAAATAATTCAGAAACATTCCTTAAGTGTCTGTAATTATCTTACAATCATTGATGCCTTAAAATACAATAGTACTGTTTTAAAGACCCCTATGCTATCTCTTCCTGAAGTAGTCCGTGTACAAATTCATTCTTCATTTAACACATTTTTTTCTGGATTTCAACTCTGCTCTCCTAGGATATTACAGAAATTCTTACCTTTTCTACAATTCTTCAATGGGAGTTAAACAAGTTAATTCACACATTATCAAGCATAAATATATTATGACCAGCAGCAGGATCACAGGGAAAAGCCATCTTCAAGACTCATTAATACATAATGGCAGTCTCTGGAAATGTTTCCTTTCAGAAATCACTTACCTTGAAATTTGTGCAATTTTCTTACTGCAGCTGTCTTTTACATCACTAGTTACATTTTCATGAAGGAAGACACAGACAGTTCTCAGTGGTCTTTTTCTTTTTTTGCCACACTCACAATAAAGAACAATGAGACACACTTCTCCAAAGTGTGTCTTTGGATATCTCCTAAGCCTTCTTCTCCAAAGCCAAATTCAGTTTTGTTAAATACTCTTCCTCAAAGAATTTGTATACAGCTTCTTTTTTTTAATTTCTCTGCCTAAAACTCTTATGTTTATATACTAGGAAAATTTAAATCAAAAAGCTAATTCATTGCCATTTTGGATTGTTGTGTAAATCACAAGGACTTATTTAAATTTTCTCTTAAGAAACTAAGATATTGAAACTGAGATTCTAAACATGCACATTTAAAGAATGGAAAACTGTATAACAGATTTATCATTAACTGAAAAATACCTAATTGGATTAAGCAGAAACATTTGCTTACAATATTATATAAAACCCCATTCTTTAGCATTCAGGTTCTGAATATCTCTATAATTTTATGCATATATTTTCATTCACTAGAAGGTGCCAAAAATTTATCTTTCCACACATGTAAGCAAGTAATATTGAGTCTGTGGGGTAAAGAGAAAACAAGCCTTCCTTTCATCTTCAGTTTTACACCTATCAAGCTTGTTGCTTCCAGACTGAAACAATGTATATGTTGAAAATAGTGAACTATTGTAAAGCAAACACATTAACTAAACAGCATACAACTTCATGAGTGTCCTGTCTTTGGACAAATTTTTAACTTTCTCTTCAGTTGAGTTTTGTGAAATATAAAACATATTTCAAAACTTCTTTACTTGGCCCAGTATTCTCTCAGTTGAAAATCATCCCTTGTTACTGTCAAAGGGGGACATTTCAAGTGTTATTTGCAGTATTAAAGAAACAGTTTTAACACATGCAAACTATAAAGTTGATATACCGTTAAAAAGTTAATATACTGTATTTGGCAATGCATCCTGGCTGCTTTTAATATACCCATAGATTTATAGAGGTTTAAGTTATCCACTTATTTACAGTTTAACTTATTAGAAGTTTGATTGAGAAGAAGAAATCTAATGTGGCTGTTAGTAGAGTATTTTTCCCCTTTTTGACCTGCCATTGGTTCTGGAATCCTTTGTTGATGACCACAATCAGGTGATTTTTTTCACAAGTGTCTTCATATTCCCCATCTATGACTCATGAACCATTTTCAGTTCTGGCTGGAATATGGATAGCTGGTCACCATTTTGAACTCCTGGCCAACTGTACTATTCCATAATATCCAAGTTCCACTGGATTCATTTTTTTTCGAAACAATTTCTTGAAGTTGTCACAACAAAGATCAAGAATCCAGGATATATGTTTGAACACATGTGGGACTTTGGTTTGGGGATACACCTGACTTGAAAATGGAACTCAAAATAGCGGTAGGGTATATTGTACTACTACAGACACTGTTTCCCAGAAGACCATACTCTAACTTTGAGCCTTCTTGGAAAGCAAAGTAATAAGGCTTCAAATGGGACCAGATCAGAATAACAGAAACTGGAAAGAATTTTAAAAAACAAAACAAAAAAACCCCAACAACAACAAAATCAAAAACAAACAAAAAACCAACCAAACAAAAAAACCAAAACCCCCCAAACAAACAGACAAAACATACAATTTATTACCAGGTGATGTTTCCAGAAGAAATTTACTTAATGAAACAGCATTAATTAATGAAACATTAATGAAGTATTAATGAAACAGCATTAATTCATTTTTAGTTTTCCTTGTTGAGGTCAAGCACTTGTTGCAGTTATTTTCTATGAAGCCTACAAGGTCAATTTATTTTATTGAAACAAATGCAAATGAAATAATCTCTTTCTTTTCTACAAGGCCTTTCACATGCTGAAAATAAGATACCAGTTGCAGCATTCATTTTTGCTACAGTCAGACTGGTATGCTCCAGAGGGACGCTGTTGATAGTGAACCATAGTCTGAGGTTATGTCCTAGGTGAGAAACACCATGCCAGAAGGTCTTAGATTGCTTTTCTGTATTCAGATAGAAACACAGAAGCTCTCCAGTCATTGTCACAAAGCAGGGGTGTTCACCACCAGTCATAGAAACATTGCCTTCACCCTCCTTCTCAGCTCTAAATTGGCCACACTTGCCAGTATTCACTTCATGTATTTTAGGAGCAATTCTTTAAACTCCCTGGAGAGATATGTCTTTGAGTAGGGAATACTACAATCAAATATATAACAAAAAGACCTTTTATTATTGAAATCTTCAATGAGAAGATTACAATTTTTCCTGAGTACCTATTTACAGATTTAGCAAGCAAATAGAGAAGACAAGCCAAAGCAACCAACAAGATGATGTAAGATATCTCTGAATCATGGTGAAATGATTGTCAGAGGTTACTTCTCTTGTCCTATTCCCCACCACTGTACAAGTTACTCAGAATAATATAAGTAAAAAAGGGAGACAGTGTGGCCAGGCTTTAATTCATATATAAGAAGCAAAGAAAGAGAAGTAGCAACACATAAATAATGGGAATAACAAGACAGACTTATGAAGGGAAAAAAAATTATTATGATATTTAAAAGTACAGCATACCATACATTTTGTCAGGGTAATCCTCCACATCTAATATGATGCTTTCTTCTTTAACTCTACATGGAGTTATTTTCCAGTGGTTACTATAGAAAAAGTCAAACTACTGAAGTTCTTTGATGAACTGCCATTTTGCAAAAGCACATTAATAGTTTCTGAAAATTTTAATTCTTCATTCTGCATGGGTTTATGTATTTCACCCAGTTTAAGGGTCTAGTTTTTAAATTTATGCATTATCTCAATAGAATCCAACTGCATCTACCAATAAATGTCTTTTTCATGATATGTCTTTTTTATACCAAAGGCACACAGACTGTTATGTATCTTATGCTGTATCTTTTTTATAAATGAAGGGGAGGGCGGTGATATGTTATTCATTATATTGTATGAAACCACTCTAATTGGAAAAAACCTTTAGAAAACCCTTCCTCCTTTTTCCTTCTTCCCAGGTGTACTGGTTCTCTGGTGCAAATTTCACAAACAACAATGCTTTTATACTGTGCTACTGAGAAAGATGTGCTCATGAATAACTAAGGTATAAAAATCTTTCAAAAGAGCATATTTTATACATCTCAAAGCATAATTGCTTTTGTCCACATTACGTACAAAATAGACAGCAGCATTACAAACATAAGAAAAAGAAAAATCTCTCTATTTTTCATATTTCTAAACCTTTATCCTATTTATTGAAAAAAACCCAAAACAATAAAATAGACTTTTTATCAAGTAAACACTCATTTAGCTTTACTGATAGCATGACTCATCATATTACCTCAGATAAGGATGCAACACAGAAATTAATATCAGAGATTATGTGCTATATTTGAGTTTCCTTGTCTAAAGAAGTGTAAAAATGACAACTCAATAAATGTATTTTGGGGACAGGAAGAAAAAATTGGAGAGAGGAGATGCATTTCTTCTCCTCAGGTTAAGTTAGTGCGGCAGCCTTGACAGCACTGACATTCTCAAAATAAACTGAAAAGCAGTACTTTCCCCCTTGAGCTGCAGTTGTATTTCATACAATCTCCTGGGCAAAATGAGAGCTAGCAAAGCAATTACAGTAGTGGAAGAGTTACGATGGCTGACAGAGTAATGGAAGGTAAAAGGTTCCAAGTTTCTCTTTAGCTTATAGAGGATAAAATTTTTCCATTCAGTAAATTATAGGTTTCATTTCCTTTAAAAAGGCATTTAGAAAAACCATGCTTGTTTTCTGAGCTAGGAATGAAGGAGCTAAGGAAGGAAGGAGGGGAGGGGAGGGGAGGGGAGGGCAGGGGAGGGCAGGGGAGGGGAGG
>JAWWLZ010000118.1:85325662-85342252 GCA_035041345.1 Poliocrania exsul
GGGAGGGAGGGAGAGGGGAGGAAAGATACAAAGAAAGAAATATTTCTGCCAAGGACAGGCTACAGATTTGGCTATGCAACTCTGTCTCACAGCAAGTCTTTGTCAGATTCCACTTCAGTTTCAGAAGGAAGAACAGCTGTAAGGACATTCTATTGATGAAAGGATATGTGATATACTATATGTCATTATATTTTTGTAAGTTTCAATCTTTATGTGTTTCCTTATTTCTTTAGTTTCCTTTTCTTCATCCTCAAAGAATATACAAATCAACATTTATATTCTCTGAGTTCCTGAGGGTTGACCAAGCTGTAGTCTTCAGCACCAAATAATGTGTAAATAACCACATTTTCCAATGTCCTCATGATACAGAAACTCCTCTTGTCTCACTGGTAGTTAAAATTTCTGATTCAAAAGGCTACTCGTTCTACAAAAAATGAGCAGAGGCAGAGAAAAGGAATATAAGTAAGCAAAATAATAGATGCATATGAACAGGCCTTGTCCAACAGAAGCCTGCAGTAAAATTACCCTTTCTCTTGGTCTCTCATTCTGTTTTCAGGTTTCTTGTGTTCTGGCTGCAGTGGCAGAAATTTGCCCATTTCTCTGTTTGGGAAGCAGCTATCACATAGGGATCACATATTGCTCACCATTTTTTTTTCCTGTGGATTACCATCTAACATGATAAATATCTTTGTCCAGTTGTGGAGCACCTACTACTAATTCACTTCACAGTTTTCTACATTTTAGCTGTCATTTACTATGATTGCATGTCCAGTAGAAATACCATTCAACCATCAACTTCTTAAGTACAGCTATTATGAAAAAGAATTATGTTGGATTAAGTGCTTTTTTTTTTAGTCCATCTACTTTTGTCCTTAATTACAGATACAGTTTTCAAGCTAAAATATCAATAATTGGGACTTGTAAATGGAAATACAGAAGCCTTGGGGACAACAGTACCATGCAAATAGGGAAGATCAGGCTGCTTTCTTGATTAATGGCTCATTTGTTCCAAGTACTGATGTCACAGCTACACTTCAGTGTTTGTTATGTGATAAATAAATATTCCAGCTGCAAAAGCCATTACTTTCTACTAGCCCAGCATATTTGCATGGATACTCAAAGGCAAATCAACAGCAAATTATACATTAAAATTGCATATCTATGCAACATATATGAAAGCCACATGCATCATTTCCTTTAAGCAAAAGACAAAGATCCTTGGTGATAAAGAAGCAGGACTGAAAATTAACAGAAAGGTGATTTGCATTTCCTTCTTCGCTTCAAGGCTGAAAGGCAGATTAGAAAAATAATGAAACAAAAAGGAGAGGAGAGCAACCATATCGCCTAAATAGTTTCAGAGTTCCGCCCTTGGCCACTGGGCATGAGTTGGCCATATCTACATGGTCAGACTCTTAGACTCCAAAACACTGAGACAGTGCCCAAAGTGCCTGTTGGAAACAGTCTAACACTCCCAAAGCAGGGGACTGGTTGGGAGAGAGACAACTGCCATGTCAAGGTCCCGCTCCCAAGGTACAGGTGGTCAAGCCTGAGAGACCAGAGCTGTCCCTTGCTTCTGTCTGGCTCATGACAGTGGCAGCAGCAATCAGCTTGGAGGGGGAGGTGGGGGCCCGGGTCCTGAGTTCGCTAACGTCCTGCCCTACCATGTCAGTAGAAGTATTTATATTTTGATATTAAAGAGACTCTTGTATTCTTTTTTGAAACGGTTTTGTTTCCTGCCTGAGAAACTGGCACCAGACATACAGGCTGTTTTGTGAGGGTTCAACTCACTACCCACATGAAGATACCGACAAACACATGGTGTTTTTCAAACAGATCTGAGCCCAGTTGCATGGAACAACTGTGGCAGATTTCAATTTCCAAGCTGATGAGAGAGGAAAAGGTCATTTGAATAGGATTTAGAATATGCCAGTTAAAAACAAATGGTATTACATAAAGGACAATGAGAAATAGAGGAAACTGCAGAGTTGTTAAATAAAATATTCTGTTTGCAAAGACATGCAGGTTCCTGTCAGTAATGTACACAGCTGGCATGGGAACAAACAGTGAACAGTGGAGAATGAGATTTTTCAAAGTGAAGTACTATGAAGATAATAATGATGTTGCCTGAGGCTTAAACTATTTCTTAGCCTCACTGTTCAAGCCAAAAAGAGGATAGTGTCACAAAGATACCAACTTCCATTTTCAAGCAGTATTGGCATACTTAATGGCTTTTATCAGTTGGTAAGAAAAGACAAAACAACCTAATTAGAACTATGGAAACCAATGAAAGCCCAGAGCAATAATTCTGAAAGAGTTTCTGTCCTGAAAATACAGTACAGGATTAGGAACACATTTTTGCTGGTGCATGAACAAAGGGGGTTTGAATTTAGGGCAAATACAAGAATACAAATTGTTTCCAATCAACAGTTTTTATGTGTTGGTAAATTCTGTGTTAAATAAGATAGTTGAGGGGTAGCTGAAAGAATACATTGTCAGGAAAACCCTGTTGGAGTATCTGGTATTTTTTTTAAGATAGTGTAGGTCGGAATCCCGGCTATGCTCAGATATACACATTAAGTTCTACATAGCTGCACAGTAAGAGACTTTCCTGTCTTCTGCAGCCTGATACAGAGTATTAAGACACATGGAGAAAAACAGTAAGAGAGTGAAAGCACAACTGAGGCTACAAAGGATCTATTTTCCAAAAGTGAAATGTAGTGAATTTGAAATAGCCAAAATTTTAGGCAGAAACTTCAGTAGAAGCTCATGAAGGTGTAGGAAAATATTTCAAAGGGTAGATAAGGAGGAGAGGGACCTATCTTTTGACAGTCCAGTGAAGCCTACTATTTTATCCAAACATACATCATGCAGACACAGAGAGCTCAGCAGTCTGCTAGATCTGAAAGGAACTTCTAAGTGTCCATCTGATGACAGGATATGGGTCTTAGGTTCAAATTCTCAGTTAGTGCCACCTACCATTTCCTGGAATAAGAGTACACCTATCTGTTATTCTGCAAGGTCACTTTGTCAGTATAGCAAGTCAGCTGCAGGTGGAGCTGCTGTAGACTGGTAATTCTGAAGCTCCAGTAAGGCCATTGCTGTCAAGAAGGGTGTAATACCTTGGACTTGGGCTGAGCTGGTATTCCCACATGATGCCTGGCTACTGCTCTCCTGAACCAACTCATGTCTTCCTAGAATGAAGCACAAATACATACCTGTGGTTACATCTCTGACCTTAACTGTTCAGTGGTAGTTTCTTATGAGAAAGAATTGAGGTTGACAGTCATATTACGTTGTAGAAAAGTGATTTTCTGCAAAAACTTCTATTTTCTTTTAATTGTCCCCCTGTTTGTGTCATAAAGTCCCCATCAACTCAACACTGCATGGCAACACAGAAGTCTACTGTGCTAACAAAACTGAGTGTCAGGAGCACAGCGTCTTCATCCCACAATCTCAGCATTAGTCAAACAATTTCACCAATGAAAGTTTTCTTTAATTGTTTATCAGGTCTTTCCAAAGATAAACTACTGTTTGGTTGCTTTAGAGATGAATGTTTTCTTATAAAACCAAACAAAAAAAATAAAATCCATTTAAGTTATTTTCAAATGTAATTTTCTCCTTATGGAGTTAATACAAACGGTCTATTTGCTCCCCTTTTTATTGGTAACAGTTAACATAAGCTGAAAGAAAGAAAATACCTCTTGGAAGTAAAATTGCATGTCCTTGGCAAGCCATGTGTAAGGCAAAGGAAAAGCACGTGAGGCTGTCTCAGCAGCAAGAGACTGGCTCACAAGCTCAGAATTTCCACAAGCTGCCGGATCAAAATCACCCCTGTCCCACAAAGTCAAGTGACTACCTATCCTCCCTTGCCTCTGCCTCATTTTCCTCCTTACCACCACCTGCAACCTTACATCCAGAAGGTCCGCCTGGTTTTTCTGCATAGAAGGACAGTTGGGAAATAGCAAATAATATAAAAGAAGAGTAACACATCTCTTAGGTCAAGCTGAGCTAAGAACTCCTTTAACTTGAATTTAAATTGCCTCAGTGCAAGAAGTTGTGTTCTTTGAAAATATGAGTAGAATAAAAAGGGAAAATTCAAAGCAAAACTGCGGTTTCTTTCTATCAGAAAGAGTAAGTCTGAGTCTACTTTTTACCCTTTATAATACCACAGGCACTGTTCTAGAAGAATGCCTAGAGAAGGAGGCACCATGGAGGTTTGGAAAGCATTAATACAATGCCAGCACATCAGTGTGGCAGATTTCCAAAGCATAAAGAAAATGTAGTAATACCCTACAGGACACCACAAGCACAGTTTCTCGTAGCATCGACTATGAGGACAGAGACACAGAACAATGTAGTGTCACAGATCTCTATTCATACATATTCAAATTATGGTAAAACTTCAGCTTGTATAAGGGCGCCGAGATTTGTTTCTCAAGGGAAGTTATGTAATGCAAGACACAAGAAACAGATATTCATCATGTTAGGATTTAACACCATCTTCATCTCCTCTCTGCTTTGCCTCCTCATTGATCATAGGAAGAACTCTTGGACAAAACAGTAGGATGCTAGGGGAAAAATTTGGCTCTGCACACGCTTTTAAGCAGACCTTTATCTGTGGATCAGTTCATGTGTTTTGCCTGGCATTTGGTTATGATATGACGATAGCTGCCATTTTATCTCAAGAATCACTCCTTCTGCCATCCAACAGCAGCCAAAATCATCCAACTTCCTGACAATTTTATTTCGGCTCCAGCGAGGTCACACAAAAAGCAAACCATGAAGTTATGTGTGTCATGACAAATTGCTTGCATAACTCAGAAACTCATAAAACTTGGGAACAGCTGTATCTCATTTCCCAAGGTCAGCTGAAACACAGTGTCCTCCCAACCTGTTCAGCCTGATTGCACACATCAGCAGGGACACCGTCTGAGAAACAGTCCTATGAAAAGCCCTATAAGAGATCAGCAATACCTAGAATGGCCAGGTACAAAGCACAATGCTTGATATTGCAAAAAAGTCAGGTGTTCCTGATTCAAGTGAGATGGTATCATTTATAGTACTTTAAAATGAGGGAAATATAGGCTAATATGAGGAACTAGTAAAGTCTACAAGATATAGCATTAACATTTAGCAGAATAAATTGAATTGTAAACTTGATCTCTGCCAGTAATCAAGTGCTGAGGCTTTGCTAGTTCAATGCATATGCTTTCTTATAAAATCTCTTGCTTAGCCTAAGTAGAGCTGAATCAACATTTATTGAAGCACAAAGGAATTTTAAATGTGGAGAAACTGAGAAATTCTTTGGGGAACAGTGGTTTGCTGAGAAGTATAAATGTTAAATAAGTCTCCACCAGAATCTGTTCATAATAGTTATTTGGGATAATACAGTGGTAACTGAAACCTACCATGTCTCAGAAGCTGAGGACAATGTTAGGCTTCAATAAAATCCAAGAATGTGTTGCCCCACTGAGCCTTCTATAAAATCTCGTTTTACATTTTTTCAGTAAAATTTCATGGTCCATTTATTCTATGCAGTTGTATATTAGACAAAAAAAATTTACTCAGCTCTAGCTATTTGTCTTGGGGCTTGGCACATTCTGGTAATAACTTTAAATTTACTAAAGTCTCTGTTGTTTGTATGACCGAATTTCAATAAACAAGAATTGCGAAGGGTTAGTATGTGTATTTTATAAAGCTCAAAAGGGAATTATGATTCATTAGAAGCAGCGGAAAGAGTCACATGCAGTAGGAAGTGATCTACAGTGATTATGGAATTTGACCCCAGACTTGGTCACTGTCGTCTACGGCCCTGGCTCAACACTTACACAATTTCTTGTGTGGCATAGTTAAGCCACACTGCTAATATCCAGGTTCTGCTCCTCTTCCCATCTTTTTCATCTAGTTTGTTTCCAACTAGTCCACAAGTCTGACAACTTATTTCTTCACTTTTGGACAAGCAGATGCATCAAAGCCAGGATGTCTTTCAGAGAAACATTGATTCTGACAACATTTACAGTGGGAAATTTCAAGCGTTCAGGGTAGATTCTTGGATTGCTTCCAGTGGCAAGAGGCATGAATTCAAAAGGTGACCTTTTTGATCAGAAAACAGATGTTTCACCACAATTTCCTTTCCTGAAAATATTTTAAAGGTTTGGGGTTTGTTTTAATTTAGAAGAAAAACAAAATTTATGGCCTCAACAGTGTTCTCAAGTAAAATTTTCTATTTCAGTCCAGCGCTCCATCTTGCAAAGGTATTCCAGAAATATGAACTTTCTGCTGGGGATGAGATGCTGTCACAGCATCCATTCTTTCTGGGTGTGTTTCTGGTCATCTCAGGGTCAGTGGCTTCGATAGGTAATAATTAAAGGCAGGTTATTCTCTATCAGTATTTAAGTCTTAAATATTTTTCTAGATATTTTCACAACATTTCAACCCTTTACCCTTCTATCATACTTAGCAATGTAAAAGGTAAACATTGAAGTAATTATTCATATTTTTATGAATAATTATTTACAGGATCAGTCTCTCCTTTCAACATAATGGATCCAAAATGGTATTTTTTGTGTTTGCCTCTCCCCA
Source organism: Poliocrania exsul (assembly GCA_035041345.1). Classification (NCBI taxonomy): domain Eukaryota; kingdom Metazoa; phylum Chordata; class Aves; order Passeriformes; family Thamnophilidae; genus Poliocrania; species Poliocrania exsul. The sequence continues at coordinate 85,332,245 of JAWWLZ010000118.1, forward strand.
TTGCAGAGACTACAAAGGATGTAGCAAGACACCCTGTAAGGAGAGTGGCCTGAATGGAAATTATATTTTAAAAAATAAAAGACAAATAGTGAAAATTGATAATAATTTAGAGATTTTGTGATTATCTGAAGACTTCTATTACTCCTCCTTATTAAAGCAAACAAACAAACAAACAAGACACCCACAAAAATAAGTTTGAGGAATACAGCTTGTACCTATGACTACTTCACAACAAGCAAGAAGACTCTAAATGCATAAGCCGAAGAGATGACACCAAATTGTTTTTATAGTTTGTGCTACATGTTTCTAGTGTACATAACATTGATTCTGCACTAGTAATGGCTTTGACAGTAGATACAAATAAACATTAGCTGTGTTTCATATGAATTTTCTAGGAACAGATTTCAAGCAGTCATTTAGGAAAAATATAAATTTTAACAGAAGTACTCCATGATATTTCTAGCCTATTTCGTTACTCTTCTGACACTGAAAATAACTATTTAGTAAGTTCTTTTCTGAAGGTATTAAAATAGTTAAAACCAGTCTTCTTTTCCTATGATTTGAATGTAAGTTCCCACCCTACATACTATACTGAGTAAAACACTTCTTATCAAGAAATAAAGAAGTGAACATTTCTAACTAAATATTCTCTTAATAAATATCTGAAGAATTTATGTATCACTCCCTATGAAACTAGCCAAGATTTGGGGTCAGAAGTAGTATGTCATGGAAGACATTGGTCTGAAACATGTCTGCTGGAAGTCTCACTCAGATCTTTTCAGTTTGGAATTCCTCTGGATTTCTTGGATATTTAACATAGGTGGGTCAGAGAATTTCCTAAGCCGAGCTGAGCTAACCCTCCACAGTAAACAGTGCCATGGCCCATTATCTGGCCTTGGTACTGTACAGCACAATATGGCCATGCACATTCCATAAAATTCTTCTATTCGTAAATAAGGTGGCTGCTACCATAATGCTGTATTGGAAATGTACATGAAAACTGTATCACAAGTTATGGAGAGATCCAAGTCAGAAATGAGCTAAACCCAAGAAGTGCAATGGCAGCTGATACATGGACCAACCCAAGTTCAGACCAGTGCAATAAACAGTGTGGTTGTCCTGGAAAGGGCAAATAAAATAAATTTCTTTACTGGAAGAGGATAGAAGGATTAAACTGAATTCACAATTCCTATGTTCATTAGTTTTCATCCAGATAACCAATTTCTTATAAGTAAGAGAGTTAAAACTTTCTTGGCTATGATTAGACACAGATTTTTTTAGTGCTGTTTAGATTTAAACAATTATTTTGAACAAATCATGTTGTATTCATGGAGAACTTTGCATTTTACGTTTAGTTACTCCTCCTATTTCCTGTAAAATTCACTGTATTTACAATATATTGGGACTTTTTTTGTCCATATGTCAAATTCTAAAGCAGCACACAAGGAACATATCCCACAAGAATCTACACTGAATGTGCAGAAAAAATTTAAATGCAAGCTAACATTTGTCACATGTCTGTTTTGCTCATCCAGAAGCCTTGAGCTCCCTGTGGGGTGGGTCCCAGTGGTGATGGGGATTCCCCAGGGTCATCAGGGCAGGGTCTGTCCCATCACCCCAGCCAGGTGCAGGGCCACAGGGGCAGCCCCAGCCCCAGGCATCAGTAAGCTCCCTGGGGTTGAGAACAAGCCAAGGCTTGGCCAGGACATTAGCCTAGAGGTGGAGGTCAGGATCAGTGAGGGGAACCTGGGTCAGAAACTGTCTAAGGATGGTGGAAAAAATCTGAAGCAGCAGAGTGTATGACTGCTGGTGACTGCCCTGGAGTAAAGGCTGGCACTGCCATCCACCTGAAGGGTGAGATCAGCATGGTGTGCTTGTAAATCAAGGCAACAAGAGGCACACGGTCCACATTTAATACTGTCCATAACTACAGTATGATCTTCTGTGGTGGATTGAGTAATTCTGTGTGACACAAAAAATTGAATCAATACAACCCAAGACATTAAAGCTGAATTTAAAAATACAAAAATTTTCTTTACATCACAGAACAGAACCTACACTGAATCATGTCTTAAAGGAACTGTAATGCTTTGGTTGACATGTCTGGTGACACTTACAGAAAATTAGATAATTCTCAGCATTTCACTTAAAATTCTGAACTTCTTTGAGTAAAGTGTTCATGATTCCTAGATATCATTGGTTTAATGTAACAAAACATGCTTTCAACATCTTCATCTTTCTGATAAAAAAAAATGGTCAGTGTTTCTTAGTCAAGGAACTATGTTAATAGATCTATCACCTTGTATTTACTGTCTATAACTTTCCATAAAACTTTTTGCCTATAAATAATCTCTCAAAGATTTCCATTAGCCAACATTAACACAACTTTTTAATAACAGTTAGTAAACAATATCTGTTTCAGAAGCTATTACATATTCTCCTCCTTCCACTTGCAGGTTACAAACTACTCAGAAGGCATGTTCTTTTGGTACTAAAACATCCCTTTTTACTGCTGCTATTTCCCAAAGTTTTCACCTACTATTTCCTGCAAAAGTTACAGCTGGTACTTCTAGCTCAATGACTAGGTGTTACTAATGAGCTGTCAGACTGAATTAACTCCATCAGGCAAAAACACAGGGCTTACCTTGAACTCTTGTTCCACAGCTTTGTGAAGAATTTTACTAGTTTTCAAGTACAAACCTGTAGTACAACCAATGCATCAGGAAACGGATGCATACAAGAGCTGCTGACTGGGGCAGCTATTAGGGACTTCTGGGAAAATTGGAGGTCACAGATTTCTGACACAGGTGTCGAAAAATTACATAAATATCTGTCTCTTCTTTATATAAATAATCATTAACAAATATTCACTTAAATGAGTACAGCAAGGAAAAGAGTGGTCCTATATAAAAAACCTCTCCATATGATCCCATTCCAGGGCGTTTTCTCATGGTGCTTGCCATGAACAGCTATATTTTGGGACTGGGAAAATTTTTTCAACCTCCTGTCCTTTCAAGGAAAATAGCTTTCACCCAGTATCCTACAGACACTGAATATTCCCTCTACAGCCCCATTTTCCACAAGGGCCTTTGCTAATTCACCATCTAATTTAATATTTATATTGATGTACTTCTCACATCTCACTTCATGACCTACTTTCTCCTTTCTTTTTTTTTTTAAGGATTCTTCTTACAGTGTTCTCACTCTTCCTATGATGTTTGTCTGTATTTCTTCATGGGCTAACTCACAGCTTACTTACCTTGAAATATCTCCACTTTTTTTTAACATTTATCAGATGAAAAAAAGCTTTTTCAAAAAACATAACGAGAGACATTCATATATGGATGCACTTTTTGCACCTTAATTAAGAATTAGTAGCTCTTTGTAGGTTTTTCTGTAAGCAGGAAAATGAAAACAGAAGACTCTAATACCCAATATTTTAAAACATATCCATAATGTCCAAGGTACATATATTTTCCCTTCCTACTTTTTGTGTGATTTTGGATTTTTATCCCTTTGAGGTTGTAAACATAGGAAATGTTCTTCTTGTTGTTATATAAGATTATGACTATTCCTTAATCTTGCTTAGTCCTCACGCTCACATCAAGGTAAAAATTTTGCATGCTTTGCCTAACTTTTTCAAGAACTAACAGGATGCAATTATGGGTTTAACATAGCCAGTAAAAAGGCAGAGAGGAGGGAGTAATTTGTACAAAGTAATTAATGTGAAAAATAGTTGAACTGTATTATTGGTCTATTTTAAAGGATTACTATGAGAAATGAAAGATGTTGCGCAGTCTATGGTGTAACTGAGCAGTTGGACATACAATATTTTTCTTCCTGCACATTTTTCAAGGTCTTACAAAGCCAAGGGAAAAAGTTTCTACAATGGACACATCACATTGTTTGGGAAGGGAGGAGTCAGCTAATGTTCTAATTCAATTGAATTCCTAAGCAAGAACGTAAAACAGATGAATAATTAATGTTCCGAAAAGCTTTTTGCCTATCGTAGAATGTCAAATAATCCCACTAAAAAGAAGCTTTATGTGTCTTCTTATAAACAAAAATTAATAATCAAAGTTACTTGATGATACATTTTCCTAATTCATAGTATATGGGGAAACACAGCTCCTAGGGTATACTGAAACCCTGTGTGTTCAAGAGTAATGCAAAAAACTATTAGACGTAAGAAAGAGGCAGAAGTTCAGGATTAGGGCACTTGACACTGAAAAATATTTCTCTAGAGCAGAGTGTTTCTTGCTCTGTGATGACTAAGCCATTCCTAGGAAAAATTCCAAGTGAGAGACAGGTGAAATGTTACAAGTATATTCCAACCCATTGTGTTAATGATCTTGTTCCTGGTTTTTTCTATCAGTTTTTCCCCAATTCTGTAATAAAAAACTAAGCCTTTGCTTGTTAACTCTTCATTAATTTTATCTGCTAAAAGCAAAACTGCCAAGTTTTACAAGAAAAGGGCATGCTCTTTCTCCAGAAATAACATGTTCAAAAAAGTTATTATACATAAACAATTCCTTTAAGTGTCCGAGACATGAAACAAATTTACACTTCACAGAAGGTCATTTGTCTTTTCCACCAATGTTCTAGGCTCAGTTTGAGCACTAATAGGTGACAGGATTCAGGGAAAAATCCTTCCCATATGGGCAAACACTAGTGCTCTGCTGGCAAGCAAGAATAAGTCATTAGACAAGTTAGCAAAATCACATGTTGTCACAGAAAGCCACTTTGAATTATTTTACTAATTTATATTGAATGACTAACATTTACTAATCTTTTGGGAATGTACTCCTGATGTTCTTCAGGCAGGGACAGCATTACATCTGACACAAAGATTCACAGAAGACACTAGCAGATATGTCAAAAACAACTGAAGTGTTTGCCTGAATTATTCTTTTACCTAAGAATAAAGCCAGATCCAAACCCAAACTTTGAACAAAATTTCAGCCTTGCAGAGGTCTAAAACTAGCAGGATGCAAGGGCACATGTGGGGAAGACATGATGTGTTTGGAAGGATAGTATTACAGTAATATGTTTCCACCAACTGAAAGAAGAAAGGTTGAACATATATTTACGCAGCAGTAGTAAAAAGCTGAATGATTTAGCAGCAAATGAAAACGAAATATAAGAAGCAGGCAAAGAAAATAAAAGGAACAGTAGTCAGAAATTCTACACTGAATGCTACAGAAAGGAAAATGTTAATGAAAGAGGAAATGCCTAGGCTCTAGTCAAGCATTGCTGGCTCTAAAGTGAACATTTTAATGGAATAGGTTTTTGTGAGATTGAGGTGTTTTAAATGCTTAATTTAGATGAAATCATTTGTTAAATACATTCTATTTGCTGAGAAATTCCTGATGTCCTAAGTAGATATAAGCATTTATGAGTGCTTGGATCTACAAAAAAATTTAAATAGAAAACCACATTTTTAAAAAAGTTTAATTTCCGAAGTGAACTCTAATAAAAAGGATATCAGGAGAAATCTGCTAAGTTGACACATTAGCTGAAGTTTCTTTATTATCTTTCATTTTCTTATGTGAAGATACTTTCCCCTGTGCGATTGACCATATATATTTTATATTGTACAATATTTTAAAAAATGAATCCATCTGAATGAAACCAGATTGTCTTCAGATGTTGAAATCCAATCTTGTTTCAGTTTAGCTACTTACACAGAATTTCAATGTCCCTGCAAAGACTGTTTTATTTTTGTCAAGAACCAAACCATGCTGCTTTGCATTTGTGCACAGCTATTGCTGCACCTTGATTTGTCACAGGACCATATGGCCAGGAACATATTTTAGTTTGCTTTACTCAACTGAAATATTAGTCTGACTTAAAACCTCCAACATAAACAATATCTGTGAGGCCCATTTTAATTTAAAATCTGTGTAGTCTCTAAGCATCTTTTGGATTATTAGTTAACTAAATTGTCTGTTTAATGCTCTTGTTTCTCTATGCAATTACATCTGCTAATTCTTTTAACAGTGAGCGTATTGTTGGTGTGCATGTTAACGTTGTCGCTTTTCTTGAAGAGAACTTGAAGTGAATTTAAGGTTAAGTTACCCTAAATCCAGAATCAAGGGTAGCATTATCTGGTATTTCTAGTGTCTTTACAAATTCTGCTCTTTAGATTTCCACTCTTCTTACCACAGTTGGGGTGCTTTTAGTCAGGACAGATGATCTCTGTTGGTTATTGGGGTTATTTGTTATAGTCTGTATTTGCCAAGTTTTTAGTTTGGGTTTAAAATCTCACTACAATTAGTTGGTATAACACACATCTCACCTATTAAAGTGTGTCTTAAAACCTTTATCCTTGATATCCCCTGGAAGTTGTGCACTTTTTTCACCCAGCACTCACCTTCACCTGCAGATTATTGCATTGTGATTTTGGGATTACCTTTAGTTTATTTTACTTTGGCTGCCATTAAAAGTGTTGATATCACTCCAAAAATGTTGTGAGACTTGTATTTCTCAGAAACTGCTTCTCATTAGTGGAACTGATTAAATATTTTTCCATAGGAAAACACTAGCCTGTTCAAAATATATTGCAAGGAAGACAGCATATAATTTAGGAAAAACAGAAAGTACATGGTGAAAATGTTGTTTTACTGTCCTCCTGGAAGCACGTATTTCCCATATTTGAGTTTAATGCTGGATAAAATAAATATTTAGGTGGTTTTGTTTATGGTTTTTTGTTAAATCAGAACTCCTGGTTAATCTTAGAGTTTCCTCATGGATGAACATTATGAATTCTGAACAACTGCTTTTCTGAGCCATCTTTGCAGCAGACATCAGGTGATAAGGTCTTGAAGAGACTGCAGATGTGTGCTTCTATTCAGCTGTAGAACAGTAAGAGACCAAGAGCAGAGATTGATCTGACTGACTACTAGGAGTGAATTTATCAGTACTTAGACAAGTGGTTACATTTAATGTTTTCACTTTGCACAGGAAGTCCAAAAAGTGCATGAAATCCATTTATTTTTTTCTTAAAAGGCATTTCTTACAGACTTGCTCAATCCCTGATCTAGTACCATTCTCATTCAGCAGAGCAGATATTTTTGAGTGTTCTCTTTGGCAAATGACTTTTACAGGTTTATAAATCTTGTCCCTGATTTTACAGCCATCTTCAGTCTTTTGTCATGTGTGTAAGTAACTGCTGAGGATTCAAGATAAAGAATCTGAAACATCAATCATTCACAATTCTCTTTGGTTTCATTAATACCAGATACAGTTAAGCCAATAATAAAGGATATCTAAGAGAAGGACAAAATGTTATTAGAGCATTGGTTAAATTTTGAATTTCTCTTCTGCAACAAATTGAAAAGTATTTTAAAAAGAAATGCTGTTTTAAACTAGAGTGCAAGTCACACATTTTACAGACAACCCAGGAAAAAAAAAGACATTACAAAATAAGAATCACAACATTTTAAACATAAATAAATATGTTTATATTTATAGATTGGTGTAAATATAAATTTAAGGTTAAGTTCACTGCAAGAATCCTTATTATTAGCTGCTATTTTGTAATATTAAAAAATAAATTAATTTTAATATTAGTGATAAAATACAGATATTTTTATATTTTTATTCATTCAAAATATTTTAGATACATGGTTAAAACATATTTTAAAGAAATATATTTTAAATTAATAGTAGATTACTATTATTAGCAGTCTTTCTCACCTCTGAAGGACAAACAAGGTCAGTGCTGGAAAGCTGGACACTTAAGGCTTCTGGAGGACTCCTCAAACTTAGAGTCCAACTCTGAAAGAAGGATGCTTTGTGGGCAAGAGTCTCATATAGCCAACTGAAGTGTATAAATCCACACTTCCACCCCCAGCTTCTGTAATTAGAAGCAGATTCTACAGTGCAATTAGTGAGGTAAATAGCAGGAAGAGAGAAAGTTGTTGGTCAGAAAATATTGAAGAAACAGTTCATCATCTAAAGACCACATGGGAAGTAGCAGAATGATTTTTGTTCAGCAAATATATGAGTTTTATTTAACTTATCTTGTTCCAGGTAAATTTGTTTTCTAGAAAAACGGAACTTCACAAATAAAAATTTCAAAAGAGTCCTGACATTTTGACTTTAAGGAAAAAGTTGGAAAATTCAACTTGAAGGCTTCATCTGAATTGGGATTTTATGTATAAAGATCCCACCTTACAGACCTGCTGCTATGTTTGCCACAAGGGCAGTTGGGATGTGCAGGAGACCTCTAGGTGAATGCTGCCTATAAGGGCAGTACAGATGACTAGTAAGGCAAGCCCATCAAAATGCAATGCTGTTTTCATTCAAGGTATTATGGCAGGCTGGGCAATCAGGAGCCACTTAAGTTGCAGGGCAGGTTCTTTCCTGAACCTGTTTCCCATCCTGTCTTAAGCAAACATTAGGAAAGGATGTTACGCCGCTTCTGTACTGCTTAGTGGGTTTCATGCAAGAGTACCCAAGGTACCACCACTGAGCAGACATTCACAGCTTGCTTTGGTCCAACAATTCCTCAGCTTTGGAAAGGAAACCTCAACCCTGAAAATTCTTTCTCAGGGAGGAGCTTGGAGATGCTGGCTTAGCCTCTGTGGGCTTCGCAACTTGGAGTTAGTCTGAAATAGAAGGGCCAGAGAAGCTCTGAACCTGAAAGGCCAGAGAAGTTCTGAACCTGAAAGTCATTGCCAAGCAGACCTCAACCTTGATGAAAATATCACTATGAGGCCGGACACTGTAAGAGTGCAGGATCCCCAGCAACCTGCCAGTTAAGCTGGAAGAACAAAATTGCACGAATTTGTTTCATCCTTAGCATTTTAGTCAAACATTTCATATTTTAAAAAATTATATTTCCCTGACAATGACCCTTTTCATCAATTAATTTATTGGTTTTAATAAGAATGTAACATTCTGTTCCTGCCACTGTCACTCATGAGAAGGATGGGTGTTTATTCAGACGGATTAACTGATAAATCTTTTGTATATAAGTTGTCAACTCCACTCAAAGAAGGGCTCCCCATGCTATAATCCAGTATAATTCCTCTACTTTATTCTAGAGATTTGGCTTTCTATCCCAATTTACCTGAAAAGCTTTATGGAACTTTTCCATTGAAAATATTGCATGTTATATGGAAACACAAATTTTCAACCATTATATTTCCTTCCTCCTATCCACCCCCCCACCCCCAATTTGAATTAAGGGGTGTGCAAACAATGTGATCACTAAATATGAAAGTACATGGATTTCAGTGTAGCTAATATGAGTGAGGCTTCACTGCTGTCTGCTTTTATAAATGTCTCTGTACAATAAAGAGTTTTCTATATTCTTAATAACATCTTTCAGAAATAACCATGAAAAATTAATGATCTTGCAGAAAAATCCTTATCAAACAAAAAATTAAAATTTTTTCTATAAATAATATTTTCAGACATTCCATAATTAATGTTTACCTTGTTTGATTTGAATTTTTCCCATTTAATTATTATTTAAAATATTTTTCTTCTAAAAAGGATTACATCCCTTTCAGATATTTTTTCTTAGTTGCTCAAGTTTAGCCCACAAAGCTGAATCTGGGACATACCAATCATTCTGTGGCAAAACACTAATACCATCATAAATCTGGGTTTATGGCCTCATGACTGAAATAAACAAAAGGAAAAACAGGGTTGTGAAAGCCCTCGGAAGATCAAAGACATGCAGTGGCAAAATAAACTTCCCTGTTACACTATATATACACTACACTAATCTTTCCAAAGGATACATTCGGCTCCTGACATTTTGAAAGTCTGCATTTGCAGTGCTTTAGGTAAACTGTTGCTATTGATGCCGGAGAGGTTTTTGATTTTTCAATTTTCATATTTTGTAGATTTTAGGAACACAGTAAATGTAGCACTGTAGATTTTAGTGGCTTAATATTTAGCAGCTTAAGTATAAGGTCCTTCTATCTCTACCCCTGCTCCAGAACAGGCAGCTAAGATCTGCCAGCTATTTAGTCTCTTTCTCAAGGTACAAGA
>JAWWLZ010000118.1:85342352-85360253 GCA_035041345.1 Poliocrania exsul
ACAGAGGGTCCCAACAACCCCAGCCTCAATTCAACAGGGGGTGGGAACTGGGAGGGGACAGAGGTGGAACTGGACATTGTAAGGTAGTGATTGGATAGATTATATTATAAAAGCTATAGAAATTAAAGCTTGCACACGCACGCGTCTATGCATTCCTGAATGAGTGAGGTTGCTCATTAAAGTAACTACCCTTTATCTTATCGCCTACAAAACTTGGCTTGGAGTCTTTTTTACAGACTTTTACAGCAACACTATTTTCAAATAAAGACTCCTCACCACGTGATTTATCAAAGTGTAGTGAAAGAAATGGACTTCAGTTTTCTCATCAACTTCTCACAGATAGACTTTTGGATCCAAGTTTGCTTTGGTTTTCATGCTTAAAATCATTCCAAACAAGGCATTTACATTATTCATTATTAATCTGGAGAAGTTATCTAATCTGAAACAAAATAAAGAAGAGCCTTTGTGGCCCTAACCCTGCCCATGGCAGGAGGGTTTAGGTCTAGGTGATCTTTAAGGTTATTCCAATCCCTTAACATTCTATGATTCTACTATATTTCTTGGAAGGAACTTTTTAATGAACTCTCCAGTGCTAGACATGTCTCTGGCTATCTATCCCTGTGCACAGGAACCAGGGAGATGGAAAACTGCATGGGAAGAAAAGAAGGAAATAAAGTAAGCCCTCCAGTGTGATGACAAAAGCATTGTTTTTCTAGAACAATGAGAATTTGTGTTTCAAGAACTGAAGCATTCATGAGGAAATCTGAGGAGTGTGTAGAATGAAAGAAGACATATCTCACACAAACCTACCCATCTTTAAAAAACTCACAGAAAAATAGCAAATTGTAGAGATATGTACGTTTTGAACTGAACTCTTCAGAGAGACAAGGTTACCTAACCTCCCAAAAGGATCACAGAAATGAATTGATGTATGTTCATGGTACAATGGAAACTGTTTGAAAAAACATACCTTTATTTATATTATATAAATATAAATGAACCAGTACCGAGCAACTACCTTTTAACAACTTAGGGAACTAATCTCTACAGGTGAGAGAGGAAAAAATACATGGACTTACGTGTTCTATTTAGCTCCATGTCCTGAGACAGGGAATTTACCAGAGCTCTATTCAATTTTAATGCCTAACCCTAAACTAAACCATATCTAACTACCACAAAAGAAATAATATTTTGCTAATGATAGACACCAATCTCTGAAGTTCCTATGTTATATCATGAGCAGTATGGTTCTTCATAATTTATGCTGTCTACCCTAACCATAATTCTATCCCAATACTTCCAGCTATTAGGACTACACCATCTGAGCAATGCCTTTAGGTTACCCAGTCTAAAGCTAGTCTAGCCCTGGCTGTCAGCACTCACTGAAAACAAGTGAACAAAGCATATAAATCCTAAGCAAACAAGTCACTTTCTAATTCCTAATTTCTAAAATCCTTCAGAAACAAAATGAGATATAAAACACTTATATTCTCAAACCACTTGAACCTCAATCTGAGACAAATCCAAGCCATAAAAAGAATATTCACCTCAAGCTACCCTTTCCTGAGTTTAACTTAACAGTTGTTGCCCATGAATGAAACTCAGCAAGAAAACATAGAAATAAGACTAAAAAATAATATTTAAAAATGTCACAATACACAGGCAATGCAATTTCCTTGCATAATGCTGAAGAGTGTGCAGCTTCAAGCATTCGAAGGAGCTCTTTACTTTGCAACTCTCAAATCCCAAGTCCAGCCCTAACTCTAAACCCAACAATGGTCAGGAATTGCAACTCTCCAGCAAACACGACAGATATAAAGCAACAGTTGTTCTTAACATCACTCTTCTTAATCTTGAGACATGCATCTTTCTTCAGTCTATAGATTCCCATACTCTAGTCCACACATAAGTGCTGAACTTAACCAAGGTCACAGAACAAATTGTAAGAAAAGCCAGCAAGCAGTATTGTCCTAAAACAACTCTTTTTCCTTTTTCTGATGGCAAGGCACCAGATGTTGAAATGGATTCTTCAGTTATTGCATTTCCCCAAATAACCTTACCCTGAAAAATAATTCTAACCAAAGGAACCACCAATCCAGTGGAGGGAACATAATCTGTTGACCACAATTAACTCCAGACTTCTCTTCAGTCTTCTCTCTGAAGGCTGCTCAGTCTCAAAGACAAAACTAGACTAAAGTTTTGGATTTGCAAATCCCAGCATAACAGTAATTATAACAAGAAGGTCTATACACAAAGTTTAAAAAAAAAAAAGTATTGATGACAGCTCTATTCCAAAGTCTTGTGGGCAGAAGATAATTAATTGGCTTCTTCAAGCTTTGGTATTACCAAAATATAATCCAAATCTAATCCTAACTCTAATAATTGCCACAGGATGTATTCTGCTCATTCCTCCTGCAAGAAAACAAATTCCTGACCGCAGTCAATACTAGCCCAAGTTTAGGATGAGGCTTATTTTTTGGAAATAAGTTATATTGTCTTACATTGGAGAGAAAAGTCAGCTGGACATATTTGAGTTAAACTTCTGAATTTGAAGTGGTTTTGTCTGAAGGTGGTCTAAACAGATTCCTGAAATTATTTTGAAGCAACCTTAAACTACAAGTGCATTCTATAGAACCAGTGGGAGGCACTGTTACTCCTATAGTAAGAAGGCCCTGAACACCACTTGGAGTATTAAGTTTAAAAATAAAAAGCTGAGGAAGTTAACCTGTCCTTGAAATAAGCTACACAACAGCAGAGGAACCCAGACTCTGATAGAGTGACAAGATCTACTGAAATGTCACTTAACCATAGCTATGTTTATTTGCAAGAGATTACTTCGATGTATCCTACAACTATTGTGCCATTTTATGCATTGAAGTGTCATGACAAGTTTGAATTCATCCTCACTGCGGGGAGTTAATTTCCACCCTCCCTAGAAATCAAAGAATAAGTTGATTGAAAATATTTCCTCAACTGTCTGATCTACCAGGCAAGTAGCAAATATCCTTAACTACTGTGCAGCTGCACCAGTTTCACACTGTATCACTGTAGTTGGGGAGATAGATGTTGTCAATGGTGGTCATTGGTCATCAGGGAGAGGGCAGAGTTAGGATTAGCACTAGGATGATTTTGGAAAAGAATAGTTGATAATATCAGTCATATGGAGTGCATATCAAGCCTCCTGTCAAGTCTAGGTAAGGGGCATGAAGGATAAGGATTCATGGTACAGGAATCCATGTCCACAGCCAAGGATAACAGCAGTCCACCCTTGAGTAATAATCCTCACTGGCTAGAAATCTGTCCAGTCTGACAGTTTTTGGTGATTAAGGACCTATTACAGACCCTGCAAAGGTGTCTGTGATTCTGCTCCTGGTGATGACTGTTATTCTCTTTTCCAACAACAACATGGTTTTGTAAAAAATTGAGCATGGACTTTGAGAGGCAGGTGTGGGTAAGTATTCTTATGGAAAACATACTGAAAAATCACAGGTGCATGGGATGCATATGAGTAAAGTGAGGTCACAGCATTAGAGGGAATGGTGTGAAAGCATGGGAGTGGATGCAATAAGGGTCACAGACAAACTAAGACTTTATGTAGGGAGCCACATTCGATGACCTCAGATCAGAACTCAAACGTGGTTAATTGTAGATGTTGCCTGTGATTATAGAGCTCTGATTCTACACCATCTTATATTTTCTGAGGAAGATTAAGAAGTAGTCTTTAGCCTAACCTGCCTTTATATAAATCTATCAGTAAGGTGTCATGTTACTAACAAAAAGGCTTAAAAGAAAGAATGAACAAAACCCTCCAATAGACCCTTAATAACTAGAACTATCTGTTAATTAGTGCATTACATACAAAGGGATAATATGAAAATACCATTTAAGATAATTAACACATCTCACCAGTGGAAATAACTGTTCATTTGGGGAAAAATCTGATGGAATATGGCTGGAAATGGAAGTGTGAATTGTTCTCAGTGGGAAATAATGTAATGAAAAACACAGGACTCTTTATTTCTGGGAAGCTGTGGTTTTGTGTAAAATCGTTAGAAGTTCATCAATCACTCTTCTTCTTTAGTCAGCAATAAGTATTTCCAAACCCAAGTTGTTGTCCTGTATAAATAATTTTGGTAAAAGGAAAGTGTCCTGTACAGGCAAAACTATATGCTTGGGTGAGGGGTGGAAATCACAGAAAATATATGCATTACACATGGTCTCAGTGACATCTGTGCTTCTTTGGACTAACAGAAAGGAAAAAAGTACTCAAGACTTTTTAAAGAAATCTGTGAATACAATAAAATAAATCCCAAACAAGTGACTCATACTGAGCTGTGACCCCTAAGAGTTGCTATAACATCTTCTGTCTTCTGCTACGAGCTGAAGACATACCAGCTCGCTGTGGCATATGCACGAGGTTGTGAATTGGCTAGCTAACCTTTAAGGAGGGCAAGGAGAGAAAAATTCTTATGAGAAAGTGGAGAATGGGGCTCTCCAAAGGGTCAGGCTTAGCACACAGAGAAAGTGCTATGATAAGAAAAAATATTACTTTTGAACATTTGAAAATGGCTGTACTGGAGACTAACCTTTCTGAGAGAAAAGACAAATTAGTGGTAAGAGAAAAAAACCCTGAAATATCTTTTCCTTTATGATAAATAAATAAACAAACAAGTAAACGGATCATTGTTTCCTCCTTAGTAATCCTAAGCAAAGCAATATCTTTTGGTATTTCTGCACGGTCAGGGCACAGAGACTACACCTTTATTAGTAACTCAGAAAAAGCTGTGGTGCAGCTTCAAGCACTGACATGGAGTCATCCATACTTTTTGTCTATAAATTCTATAGATTTTCTTTTCTATAAATTTCTCTAGCTCAGTTCTAATGTGTCAGATGATATATGTGAACAGTTCTGACTCCAGGATGAGGCAGTGGTTTCTCTAAATGGGCAGTATCATCAAGGCTATTTGGTATTGGTAAAGGAGAGAGTTTGGTCCATACTGTGCTCCTGAGCAAAAAAAAAAAAACAAAACAGGTAGTATTTTCTAGCATAAAAACAATCAGAAGAGTCCTCAATTGCTATATGGAGAACATTCTTTGAAAAGAGTGTGAGGACATGACTACCTATCGAAATTTTATATAGAAATATTTCTTATAGCAAACAGTTTTTGGTGTCTCTTTTACAAAGAAGGAGTTGACTTCAAAAGTTCCAAGGTTTGTGGGCAGGTCCCAAAGCCCCAAAAACATCAGTTCTCTGGATACTAAAACCTAACACATTCATACTCATTTTGCAGCTTGTACCATTTTTAGAGCAGTGTTAATACAGGAAAAGGAACACATCACTTGAGCATTTATGTAATAACTGTACTATGGACAAGTATATAGCATTCTACTGCATGTATTTCAATTTCTCAGAGGATTAAAGTGTATTATATTAACATATTAAGCCACCAAATACTAGATGTGTAGCTCAGAAAGAAAGAAATTAGAAAGAAATTAATCAGGGAATTTTTTTAATAATAATCTAAAGAGCAAAATTCATTCAGTTTATAAATTAAGTAATTACCTTACAAGTATCCTAGAATTATATTTACAGCTATATACACAGCAATATCTCAAGAATCACCCAAATGATATAAAATATTATTGAGGAAATACCAATTGTCTAACAGTATCACAGATGCAATATAAATACAGTACAGTCCTGCATAATACATCTCTCATCTAACTGACATTTTGTTTGTGTCTATCAGAGGACAAAATATGTGTTTTCAGTTTGCAGAGATAAAAATTCAGCTATAGTATCTGGTTCACATTATCTGTAAACAAACACACAGAAGTATTCTATATACCCTTTGAGTTTTTAGACAAAATTGATTGCTATGCAACTAGTTACTCAACTGCATTTACAACCTTCTCAGAAATACATGCAGAAACATGTGGTATGTGAAAGCTTTTCTGTGTAGCTCCTGTAGCTAGAAGCATATTCATGTTTAACACTGTTAATGCATCATTTGGTTTACTATGAGAAATCCATATCAACATTTCAGTGCACTGAACTACAATTAATTGATTACAGGGCCACCAATTTGATCAGAGGGATAGAACACCTCTTCTGAGGAAAGACTGAGAGAATTGGGATTGTTCAGCTTGGAAAAGGTTTCAGGGTGACCTGATTGTGACCTTCGAGTACCTGAAGGGAGCCTACAAGAAAGATAGAGAGAGGCTTTTTGCAAGGCTATATAGTGATAAGACAAGGAGCAATGGCTTTAAACTGAAAGAGAGTAGGTCTATATTAGACCTTAGGAAGAAATTCTTTACTGTGAGGGTGGTGAGGCACAGAAACAGGTTGCCCATAGAAGTTGTGGATGCCCTATCCCTAGAATTGTTCAAGGCCAGATTGAATCTCTGAGTATCCTGATCTAGTGGGTGACATTCCTGCCCACAGCAGGGAGGCTGAAAGTTGATGAACTTTAAGATCCCTTCCAGCCGAGGCCATTCTATGACTCTATGATAATGATCAGGGCAACACCTTTAAAGAAAATCTCCCTCAAGTCATTGTGAACTGCGAACATGCAAACTGGATTCCTTTTTCCTGAAACTCAGCTGAGAAATGCATTCCGAGAGCATTAAATAATTTCCCAGCACTGATGGACATGTTGTCCACTAGACTGAACTAGAACTATTCTGAAGTAAAACTTCCTGAAACATGTACAGTGAGGACATTGGTCTTGGGCACCAGCCACTTCGATCTAACTTACACTTGATGCCTGTACTAACAGGTAATGCAAATGTTGCCATCCCTCTCCAGAGGGATGCAGGTACTTAATGAGCTACACATTCGAACTGTAACAGGAACTACCTATAGTACACAAAAGTAAGTAGAAGACTTCTTGCTTCACTTGGTGAATAAATGTAATTTATTTAATGTGTGAAAATGGTGTGGAATTTAACCATACCACAGAGAATTAAAAAACAAACAAAGAAACAAAAAAATCCCCCGAACAAAACTTTTTTTACTCAAAATCCCTCATCTTCATTTTGTTGTAGAATTTATAAGGCTGATAAAGCCAGTTTTATCTATGAATCTACTCTCTGACTTATTAGAGAAATTTGGTTTTAATTTTTCAAAATTAAAATAAATAATATTATCCATTCCTTCTCACTCAGGCATCTGCTTTAAAAAACAACTAAATCTTAAGAAAATAATACTATCAAAATATATTTTATCTGGATACTTAGCTGTTGTGATTGGGTCTTCATGAGGTTAAATATATACACCTACAAGGAATTATCACAGCTGAAGATGAAAAATTGAATTTTTTATCAGCATTTGCACTGTTTATTGATTCTAATTGTCAGTAAGTTAAAACCCCTTGATAGCTCTGATCATGTGCAAATGTCTCTGTCTTCAACTTTTAGCTCATTTACAATACAAGAGAAATTTGCGAGGACCTTCCTGACAGGCAAAAGTCTGATGCAGGGAGTGGAATCTTGGCTCCATAAAAGTCAGTGGCAAACTCCTACTGAGTTTACTGCACCTACAGTTTTCTCCAGAGTAGTAAAATGAGATTCTATGAGCAAAAGATATATTCCCAAAAACAATTTATGAATGATAACAGTGCAGTTAGGCACCTTTTTCTGGTTAGCTATGGAGCAAAGCAAAGTATATTACCTCTTAGAAAGTCTGGGAAAATTTTCTGATGATGTCAGTTTCCTGACAGAAACACATCCTGACACAAAGCCTTCAGTGGTAGCTACAGGACTTAATAAGGAACCTCCAAGAGAATTGTGCTTTCCAGCAATGTTTTTTACATTAGTGTTCCTAGTGTGAATGTAAAAGTAAATTTGGTTGATAGAGTACGTGTATTTACCTTGGATTATTTTTTAGGCTATCTGATATCCCAGCTTTCTTCATGCTCTGCAGGTTTATGAGGAAAAACCGCATCTTAGAACAATTATGAGTGTTACTACAACACAACTGAGACCAAGAAATTATTTCTTCTCATTTTTGGCTTTTCCTTGGCTAAAGTTGATGACAATGGCTAAGCTCATTCTGGATAGAAAGTGTTCTGAGGAAAAGGACAGCATAGATGAGCAAAGGAGGAAGAAAAAAGAAAACAAACAAAGCTTTACCATGGGGCACAGTCAGGTAACATGCATTCAGGATTCAGGTCATAAACTTACCTTGGGAAAAAGCAGATGCAGAAAAAACAGCTTCAGGGGTATTCAAACTGGAAAGTCCACATTCTTAGTAATTATTTTGCAAAATTTTTACTTAAAAAACCCCCAACCACCTAAAAAATAAGTTAACAGCTAAAACAGGCCACACTTCCATTCTTTTTTTCCCTGCTTTTCCCAATGGTATGAGGATTTATGTGCTATTTCCTATGCACAGATCAGTAAACTTTATGAAATATGAGTAGAGGGGAAAAGGTGATATTATTAAGGAAAACCAGAATTTTTATACTCTTAGAAAATCCCTGGAGACCTGGTCTAAACCTCTCTAATGCCAATTAAAACATTAAGGATGTGGTGGAAGATAATGCTGAAAATATAATGACTTTACATGAATGGATAATGACAGCTTTCTGAATTAACTTTTTGATTCCTAATCTCAGAGAGATGTTAAAAAAAAAAAAAAAAAGGAAGAGTTTCACTGGGGGGTATTAAAGAAGATCCATTAATCTAGTAATAAATTGTTCTTTTTGATCTTAAGGAAAATGTAAGGGGGCAGAACCATAAAATAGGATAAATCAAATATTAATTTTCAAAAACAAGGAAGCAATCACCAATAAACTGAGAAAATACATTTGCAAATCATTAAAATAAATACTTGAAGAGCCATAAATGATTTAGCAGTTGAAGATGAATTTAGCAAAAGCCACCTTCAAAGTCAAGAATTTAATAAGATCCAAAACCCACTTTAATACATTCTTTAACAGTGTCCCTTTTCAGGCCATAGCATGATTTTATTTAACCATGGACTTCTTTAGAGCATCTGCAGCAGGAATGTGGGGATTCACTCACAAACACTGACAGTCTCAGACTGTTCATCTAGTTTTGCCATGAGATAATGGAAGAAAGCTGCACATAAACTCTGAATGCTTGTGGGAAGAATTTTGCCTTGAAGTTCTGGGTAATCACAGAAAAGTTGAAATGGCTACACATACCAGATCCTCAATGAGACAAAGTTGTCACTCCTGAGAGTGACAAACAACATTTCTGAGAGTGGAAACCACATTCTTTTTGTGAACACTCTCTTAATATTGCATCAAAGTGGGTAGCTTGAATATATTCCAGCATAATAAAACCACAAATCAGGGGAATTTCAGATTGAACATCCTATTTGTTGAAAGAACTTATGGCATAACTGAATTCTGATGTGAAGCAAGTAAATATGTCCTTCTTGGCAGTTAAGAGAATCTTCACTCCAAAATATTTACTTAGCCCTCAAGCTACCCAGCAGAAGGCCAGATACTTAAAGTTGAAATTTCCATGTCCATATTTTCAAAACAGTCATAAAATCACAATGAAAACATATTTCTTACTTGCTAGGAGTACTAAAGTTGGAGACCTGGACAACTTAAGAGTTATTATAAATTGATCTAAAGATATAGTAAGTGGCAGTCCAGGGATTTTCTTGATAGTATGTCCTTGAACAGATGGAATAGGAAAAGAATAATAAAGAGACATCACTGAGTTCTGGAAAAGCTTCCCAGTGAGTTTATTTCAGTCTAAAAACAAAGTTAAGAAATCATATGATCAGTAATTAAAATCATCTAAATTATAAAAATATTTTTGTATTGAAAAGCATCGGATAGGATGAAATACCATGTCACACAGAACTTCAGGTAAGATGATTTAATGGCCAAGAAAGGTATACTGTGGTCACTGAAAATCTGTTACCAAATACAAATGCTGACTCTGTCTGGAAATACAACTCTTCGTGTTTCCCAGTAAGGAGATTCCTGAGTCTACCATAGACATTATAGCAATAAGAGTGTCTTCTTGTGTCCTTTTGTTTGGGCAGAGAAGGAAAAATCTGCTATTTACCTTCCCTGAAGCTTAACTGAACTTGAGAAAGATTTCCTCTGAAACACAGCAGATAATAATATAAAATCATGGGCTCAAAAAATCACTACATGGTGAATTATTAATAAATAAAAGTGAGTGGCTTTTGTCTGGAAAAGATCTTCATCTCATGGTAATGTGGAATAGCAATGATAGTATTAAACTAACAACAGTGAGAATAAAATGAATTTCATTAGTTTTCTGGTATCAACTGCATGAATACAATCACCTTCTTTCCATAACAGTCATATAGTACATGTTACAATACAGTGCTTAAAGATGTGAGGGTATCCTATTCTATAAAGTCCCTTTCAGTATGAAGCAATCATCACCTTTTAAACTAATCACATATTTCCCATTCTAATAAACATATGAATCATATGAAATTATACTTAAAATTGCATATAGTGTGTGCTTCTCCATTCCTGTGGCTAGGTTAACACCTCATCCATGGAAAATGTTATTATGTTCTATTGATTCCAGAGTTTGGTTTTACACTGATGGGACCCTGAAGGCCATGTTAAACTGACCAGCTGTGATTTACAGCTAGTTTGTCTTCTGCCTGGAAAATGTACAATTGAGCTATTTAAAACAGTAGCTGTTTTCCTCATTCATCTGCTTTGGATCACAATAATCCTAGGTTTAGATGAATGATAACAAGTTAATGCTTATGATGTTCCCAAGTATTTACTAAGTATTACACAACTGCAGTGCCACAATCATAGAATGAATCACAGAATGTTAAATGTTGGAAGAAACTTTAAAGATTGTTTAGTCTTAACCCTCCCTGCCATGGGCAGGACACCTCCCGCTAGACCAGGTTGTTCAATGCCTGGCCTTAAACACTGACAGGGCTGGGGCATCCACAACCTCCCTGGACAACCTGTTCTAATATCTCACCCCCCTCACAGTAGATAATTGTTTCCTAATATCTAGCCTAAATTTCCCCTCTTTCAAATTATACCTATTATTCCGTGTCCTACCACTACAATTTCTGGTGAAGAGTCCCTCTCCAGCTTCCCTGTAGACTTCCTTTAGAGATATTTCAAGGTTGCTATGAGGCCTCCACACAGCCTTCATGGTTCTCCTCTGGGCTTGCTTCCAACAGTTCCAAATCCTTTTTATATTGGGGGAACCAGAACTGCATACAGTACTCCAGATGCAAAGTACTCACAAGAAGAGAGTAGAGGGGAAGTATCACTTCCTTCGACCTGCTGGCCACACTGCTTTTGATTCAGCCCTGGATACATTTGACTTTCTAGGCTGCAAGTGCACATTACCAGCTCATGTTGAGCTTTTCATCAACCATCCCCCCCAGGTACTTCTCTTCAGGGCTAGTCTCAGTTCATCCTCTGTCCAGCCTGTAGGTGTGCTTGGAATTGCCACAACCCAGCTGTAGGAACTTGCACTTTGGTTTTTTTTGAACTTCATGTAGTTTGCAGCAGCCCAACTCTCAAGCATGTCCAAGTCCCTGCATTTGCCTTTCTCGTCTTCGGCAGCGTAGTTGGAGCACTTGGCATTTGAAGACTGAGGCATGGAAGTCAATGAGAACCTCAGCCTTCTTTTTTGTCCAGGGGGACCAGGTCTTCTGTTTCCTTTTGGAGAGGGCCCACATTATCCCTGACCTTTCTTTTGCTTGCAATATCTCCATAGAAGCCTTTCCTGTTATCCTTGATATCCATGACCTGACTCAATTCTAAGTGGGCCTTCACTTCCCTAACCTTATCCCAAGTGTCCCATACCATTTCCCTCTATTCCTCTCAGGCCACCTGTCTTTGTTTCTATCTTCTGATAGCTTCTTTGTTTGTTCTGAGTTTGCTCAGCAGCTCCCTATCCATCCATGGAGACCTCCTGGCATTTTTGCCTGATTTTCTCCTTGTCAGGATGCACTGCTCTAAAGTTTGGAGGATGTGATCCTTGAATATCAGCCAACATTCTTGGGCACCTCTGCCCTCCAAGGCTCTATCCCATGGGACTCTACAGAGGAGGTCCTTGAGGAGGCTAAAGTCTGCTCTTGTGAAATTCAGGGCAGTGAGCTTTCTGGGTGCCCTCCTCACTGCCCTGAGGATCTCAAACTCCACTATCTCATGCTCACTGCAGCCAAGGCTGCCTTGGAGCACTACCCCACCAGCTCCTCTCTGTTGGTGGCCACATAGTCCAGCATGACACCTCTCCTCTTGGCTC
The DNA here is from genome assembly GCA_035041345.1 of Poliocrania exsul. Taxonomy (NCBI): domain Eukaryota; kingdom Metazoa; phylum Chordata; class Aves; order Passeriformes; family Thamnophilidae; genus Poliocrania; species Poliocrania exsul. The sequence continues at coordinate 85,354,608 of JAWWLZ010000118.1, forward strand.
CTCTATCACTTATAGAAGAAAAATGGTCATTGACACATTGAAGGAACATCAGGGATTGCTTGTGCCCTGCCGTGTTGTCCCTCCAACTAATATCAGGATGGTTGAAAACCCCGTAAGGACCAGGGCTGGTGGGCATGAGGCTGCTCCTATCTACCTATAGGGGGCTTCATCCACACCATCCTCCTGATCAGGTGGCCTGTAGCAGACCCCCACTATAACATTGCCCTGTCTCTGCCCTCCCTTAAATCTTGATCTACAAACTCTTGGTTGGCATGTCATCCTTCCTTAGGCAGAGTTCCATACATGCCGGCCAGTCATTGACATAGATGGGCACACCCCATCCTTGTCTCCCTGACCTGTCTTTGCTAAAAAAGCCTACAACTTTCTATTCTAGTGCTTCAGTCACAGGAACCATCCTACCATGTCTCTGTGATGCCGATAATATCATATTCCACACAGGCATGCTCACGTCTTATTTCAGTTCATATACTGTATGTATTTGTGCATATTGGCGTCTGAGCTGGGACCTGGATAAAGCTGACTCACTGGCTGAAGTATCTGGAATGCCTCTGCTGGGCATTCATTACAGATGTTGGCACATGACTGGCAGGATTGAGATGGATAGGTGACCCCCTTGCTTGACTAATCTATTTTAAAGCCCCCTTCACTAGTCTGGCAAGTCCCTAACCAAAGATACTTCTTCTCGTCTTAATCAGATGGATCCCATCAGCCTTCAGTAGATCAGGCTTGCCAAAGCGAGTCCCATGGTCTGGCATAATATGTTAGTGTTCATTAATGGGAATTATCTCTACTTCATTCTGAACAGTAAATCACAATGACATATTTTAAAATTTCTATGTAGTGAGAGCTACTGCTTGAGAGACCTTTGATTCATTAGAAAGATGATTAATTGATGTTCAGAAAGGAATATATACAGTACTTTCCAAATTACTGTTTCAAAAGTAGTCTGTGACATGTTAGTATGTCTGTTTGTCTTTTGACAGTATCCCTGCAGAAAAGACACAAATAGAGAAAGGTTTTTGGGGGTTTGCATGACTAATGTTTTACCACAACTGGAGTAGAACTCAGGAAAGCATCATGAACAAATAATGTCCTATTAGAGAGCAAAACTGCAAGATATTTGAAGACAGATATCCAGTGTGGGTGTATAACTTTCATCTGACTCTCCTGTGAAGTTCATTTGTTCAAGCTGTATTGTATCAGAGTTAATTCTTTTTCCTTTATGTGTATACCAGGAGGAAAACTTCTGTATTCTCAAGAGAATACCAAAAAATTTCCTGGATCCTCCCTAACATTCCCTACAGTCATCCAGCAAACATTTCAAGAGGAAGTATACTCAGTACACTGAAGGGTCTATGTTTACTTCTCCAAGACTGAGATGGCATGTGCTTCTTTTCAGAAAAAAAAAATTATGGACTAGGCTGTTCAGACAAAAATGTTGACATGATGCAAAATACAGATCATGTTTTAAACACCTGCAGGCCTGTAGAGCTTAAGTGTTGGCATTTCTTTGATTGTGCTCGGTTATCTAAAAGTGTCTCAGAACAGTGAACCAGGAAATCATAGATGTTTTGCTGATGTCCTGCCCTGCTACAATTCCTGAGGAAATAATACTAACATTGAGATAAGGTTTGGGCTTGCAGCTAATAGAAAGTAAGTTGAACATCAATGACACTGTCTTCAAATGGTCATTTCTTGCATGACTCTCACCTAAGTAGTAAATACCAGTTGCATGTTTTGCAGAGATGGCACTATCTCAGCTCAGAATCCGGAAACACATGTCCCACATCTGAAGCAGAGACCATAATCATGGTTCCTGGTCATCAGTCAGATTCCCAAATGCCAGGCACAGTCCAGTCAGACATCATTTTCACAATAGGATATGCAAAATCAAAAAGACATGTGTCTATAGAGTGCCAGAGTGCCTTGATTCCTTTTCGAACCTTGGTAGAGCTATAATGTAGATCTGTAACTTTTAGGACTTCATGGGTTGACTAGGACAGTAATCCACACACATACCATAGGCGCTTCATACTACTTTAGAAGTACTGATATTTGTCATGAAATCGTCATTAAGCTTGCATTCTCAGGATCCTTCAGATGAACTGCACAGCAGTAAACAAAGAAGGAGGAAGGATCACAGGCATATGGTGCTAATTGGATTGAAAGATGAAATTCCATATTCACCCAAATAAAGTGTTAACTATAAATGGTATAGAAACAATGGTGTTTGAACAGGTATTCCACTGAACTATATAAAATTGTTTTTCAATAGATATGCAATTAATTAGATGGTTCATTATGTAGTAGACTTTAGTCATGCAAAACTGTGTTAATGTTTTCCTGTAAAACTTAGAACCTAGAATTATTTTGGTCTAAATCACATGGTGAAAAATTCAATTGGACTTGAGTGAACAGTTTTGAGTAAGAACTATACTTAGAAATGTTTATTGCAATTGCTGCATTTAGTAACTGTGCAATATTTTATTTAAAGATATTTCTAAAAAGCACTTTTATATATACTTGTATTTCTAAAATTTTCTTTAAACATTGATAGTACATTACGAATTTTTGTACAGGAAGCTATTCAATTACCCAGACAGAAAAGCCAGAGTGTCTTTGTGATTTTACACACAATGGACAGTGGAAGATAAAAATCTCCTTTCTTGAAATGACTAAAACATTAAAAATATTAATTTCTTTGCCCATTCCCAGTAATGTTTATTGATTATTGTTATTTATAATTTAATATTTTCTTTCTCTGTGAGTCAAGAATGGGACCCAAACTAGAAGTTACAGAGAAAAGAATCACTTCTCTGACTGGGGAAACAAACCAAGAATGAAGTATTCAGTTGAAAGGAGTTATGTAGGAAAATGTAACACATAGAAAGAGACCTAACAGTGAGCATGTTACATGTGAATGAGTATTGTGTGATCTTTTTAGGAAAAGTTGAAATGCCAAACAGGTAGCAGGGTCATGTGTAACTAAGAGTGAAGAGCAGCCATAATTTTTGAAGCACTTGATAGGGGAACGCCTGTGGTTGTGAAATAGGAATTAAATGCCAAAATATATTTCTGGATTTAGGCCTCAGTGTAGAAAAATTCTCTAACACGATATTCACAAGTGAAAAAAAATTATCTATTATATTTGTATATTCCCGATATTAAATGTAAATCACATTACTTATTTATTCAAACATCCTTTAGACAATATAAAACTAACTTGTCTTCTTTCTTACAGATTAATCAGCTGGAACTAGACTAAAGGGACTTCAGGGTACTTATATGAAGAAAACCTGGCTGAAATAAAGTAACTTATTAAATATCATTTGCATCCAGTATAACAAGACTACAAAATACACTCTGTGATATAAACAGGTGTCAAATCCAGGAAGGGTAGTGACATAATCATATACATACTGGCAAATGTTGATAAATACACTTCTAAAAATACAGTGGTAATTTACAGCGAGCTTAAGGATCTAAATTTTAATTTCTAAAAAAGACAAGTTCTAATTTAAAAAATTTCCTTTTGAAAATTTGTCTGACGTTAAACTAATTCATCACTGACTTAAAGACACACAAAGTGTCAAATTAAGGGAAGCTGTTTCTAGTGCTCCCAAATGATGAAATTCTGCCACACACAAGGAGAGGTTCAGTGTTCAAGAGGGTGTTGATTTAATAGGGTTTGGGGGTTTTTATGTCCCTGGAAGGATTAAGTGTTGGGAAGGCATGTTCTTTTCACAAATCTCTATAAGGATTCTGCCAAGGAAAATTGCTAAACAAAGACATAGATGAGAAGTTTTGTAATCAAGAAGTTTTTCTTTGAGCACATACACTGTGGTCATCATTAATCTGTTGCTTCCTGCTTTTCAAATAGATGGAGTTCTCCAGCTTTGTGATGCCACAGGCTCTAGATCATATGAGCTCTAGCAGAAAGCTTCCATTCCCTTTTGTTCTGCTAATAGGTGCCCAAAGATGCACGCAGTTCAGCTTTTTCAATCCAGAATAACTAGCCAATAATATTAAAAAATTGTCCAGCTTTCCTAACACCTTAGCATAGACACAACTATAGTTTTTAGTACGCTGTTTATTTGTTTTTGAATGGTAGACTCTGAGAGCACGTTACTCGTTACAGCAACACTCTAGCTATAATAACCCCTTTAAAAATAACATGATGCTATACAACACTGCCTATTTGTACCCTTCTTTGTTTGTCTGTCCTGATTCCCAGCTACTTGATATATTTTAAGTATATGTTTAAAATGGCTTTGTGCAGCTGATTTTCCAATATGTACCATACAACCAGATCAGCATAGCCAAACCTGTAAGAGCATTGTTTAAATGGTGAAAAATTTGAAAAAGATCTAAAACTAGACTCTAAGTTTCCTGGAGTTGTACTAGATTCTTACATCTTCAAGAACAAGACAGGAAGAGCTTCCATATGGAATTGACCAAAAGGCTTGGTGAGATGACTGCACAGATTTCTGAAGGCATTCTGGAAGATCAATGATTACAGTTACATGGTACACTAACCCCTTTGTTTGTAACCTGATTTATTTTTTATTCCAAGTACATTGAGTTAATATCTCTGAAGCTGCTCTTGCATTTGCTATCCTCTTCATGACATGTCCCTCAGCTGTAGAGCTCAGAAACTCCTTGCTGCCAAGATAACTCTTTGCTGCCAAGGCAGTTTTCTATAGATTTTGTTTTGCGTTGTCAATGCTGTGCAGGCAGATTTTCTGTTAGGGACATGACTAAACTAGGGGTGATTCTTTCGGACAGGGAAGACTGGGATTTTTGGGGGGTTGTTGTTTTGTTTGGGGAGTTTCTTTTTGGTTTTTTCTTTCCTTTGTTTTTATGAGTTGTTGTTGCTTTGGCATTTGGTTAGTTGAGTTTGGTTGGTTGGTTTTTTTAATGCTACCCAGGCTGAACTACTTGGCAGCTTTATTAAAACAATCAGGAATGTGTTTTTAAAGGATCTCATCACATGCACACATGACACAAATGCATACTTATTTATCCTAAGAAATAAAAGAGATATTTAAAAAAACTCTTAAACCATGTTCAGTATTGTAGTAAAAGCAAGTAACACCTTAAAGAAAAATCCTTCTTAACAGACACTCATCTGTCAATGTTAGATATTAAAGGAATTAAGACATTTTTTCTGAAATTATATGGAATATAGAACAGAAAAAGTAGATCTTCTGAAGTGTAAAGCAATGTGCCATGTGACAGAAACTATATCAAAATTGCAATATTTACGCAACTACTTCATACCTGAGGAAAAAAACATTATAAAGGTCCTTCTCTGTAGGATAGGTAATCAATAACTTCTCAATTAATTTGATAAATTATCAGGATTATAGTGAATAACATGATATTCTTCATGATTGTGCTGGTTTAAAGGTAAACCAGCAGGAGAAATGAACCCAACAGATATATAAGTCAGAGTTACAATTTAATAAGGCGGTCCCATGGTGTAATGGAGAGAACTCCAGACTCTGAATCCCAAGGTCGTGAGTTCGAGTCTCAGTAGGGACCCGTCCCCGGCAGTTCAAGCCTCCCTGCCATCCGATCCCGTCAGATCTCAGATGCTCAGCAGGGTCAGCCCTGGTTAGTACC
>JAWWLZ010000118.1:85366168-85389441 GCA_035041345.1 Poliocrania exsul
AGAAAAGGTGGCAGCCTTGGGCTCTCAGGTGCCAATGATGCTGCGCCATTAACATTAAAAATACACCCAAACCCAAATGCTGACACAAAGGAGAAGCCTAACCTTAACCCCAGCCTTAAACTTAACGCTATCTCTAATACTATCCGTAACTGATTTTCAGCCAAGAATTGACGATGGACCAAGAATCCTCTTCCAAAAGGAATCAAAGAGGAAAGGTGCCATCTGACAAAGGCCTGACCTATTTCTCTCTATTCTGCCAGACCCCCTCCTCTCTCCACTCCCTACTCCTGGGTTAGGGTTACTGTTAGACTTACGGTTAGGATTAGGGCTAGGGTTAGGGTTAGGGCTAGGGTTAGGCTTCTCTTTTGTTTCAGCATTTCGGTTTGGTTGTTTTTTTATTGGTAATGGCGCTGCATCATTGGCACCTGAGAGCCCAAAGCTGCCACCTTTTCTTATGGCACAAAGCTCAGTCCTTCCTTGGCACCAGTGGGTCTGGCAAATTGCCATTTTTCAGCCCAGAATTAAGATGGACCAAGATTCCTCTTCCAAAAGGAATCAAAGCGGAAAGGTGCCAGCCCACAAAGGGTTGACCTATTTCTCTCTGTTCTGCCAGACCCCCTCCTCTCTCCACTCTCGACTCCTGGGTTAGGGTTACTGTTAGACTTACGGTTAGGATTAGGAGTAGGGGTTTGGTTAGGGCTAGGGTTAGTGTTAGAGTGCTCATTTCTTTAATTATCAGATTTCTACGTTGCATACTAATTGGTCTGCCTTTCTTATGTTTGTATTTACCTGTTCATGGTTTTTACATAGTGTTTTTCATGTCCAGCTTCTGATTTTTATACTTTAAGATTCAGCCTCATCCATCACTGTATTCTGAGAAATGGTACTAACCCATTTTTCTACAAAGGAAGTACAAAGCATACTGATCACAATTGTTATCATTTAATTTGACCTAAATACTGTATAGACATTTCTGCAAAAGAAGCATGCATTTCCAGGTATAAGTTACAAAATTTTCATCTGAATATATGAGCCCATCTACTGAAGTGGTGTTTCTTGTTGTTTTCTTCATCTGGCAGCTGTCTTCCCCATTTTTTAATTTTTTTCATTTTTTGTCATATAAAAATTATTTGGAGAATTAAGAGAGAAGAAATTCAAAGTCCTGAGCCTTGTTTATTCTTGTATTTTGCTATCAGTGTTTTTCAGAATTCAAAACAGACTCTTATTTTGTACCATTTTTTTTTCTGACCTAAGAAGTTTTCTACATCAGTGTTTATCTTTGCACATTTTACTTCCTTAAATCCCATTCGATTTTTTCCTTGTCATTTCTGTTTGGCTGTGGCTTGAATTCTAAGGCTTAGTTTCTGATGTCCAGGATTTTATATGTGCTATGCAGAATGCATTTTGCATGTTTATGTGTGCATGTGTGACATTGACATTGCACTTGACATCAGAATTTGGAAAGGATTCAAAAGTTCTGCCATACAAAGTATAAGGTTTGAAATTCCAGAAAGAGATTCACAGGACTTTATGCACTTTCTTGAGTGCAATGACATCTCCCAAATGAAGAATTAGTAATTTTCTCTGTCTTTGGTTTGTGAGCAGATCTAAGAAAAGGACTTTACAGTATTTGCTGCTAAACAACTTGAGCATTCGGGCTTTTAAATCTCTGCAATATGAAGTTTACTGGGATGCACTTGCAAAAATCTGTGCAAGTCCTTTTCTGTTGCATTCTGGACTCAAAGTTAAGGTTTTTAGGCAAATGTAGACTAGGGTAGGGGAATGTTTCGACAGTGCTATACAAGGAAAATATGCACATGGTTACCATGCAGTGAGCATGTGTCTTTCAGTAAATGTCTAACTCTGCAATGTTTGGTAAAAAATTATTACCATCTGCTGAAGGAGAAACCTGCTCAAGCAGAGAGGACAGCTACGATGCAAACCAGATTTTATTCAGACAAATATGTGCATTTACAGGGCCAGTTGTGTCTAGCAGCAAAACTTGCAGCCAGAGAAAACCACAGGTTATTTCTTGTGAAGCTTCTTGGTATAGTTGCTGTTTCAGCCAGAGGACTTGCTTTGGCAGCATCGGGAATTGCAGGGCCCTGGGAAGCCACAAGTCTGATTTGTGGTTCTCAAAACAACTGGAACCATTTCTTGCCATTGTATCCATACTGCCTGTGAGAAACTTCTACTGGAGGCTGCGCAACCTGTCCCCTGCATACAGGCAGTAAAGGGAGCATCTCCACTTGGTCCTGACCCTGTCTTCCTTTCATCCTAAATTCCTACAAACTGTAGCAGCAAAAAGAACAGCCATTACTACTGGTTACTGGAATGCTTCATAAGTTAGTATCTCCAAAGAACATGTAAAGAATGAGTAGATATATTGTGCTACAGAGTCTGGGGATGAATTGGTACTTTGGCTGTCATGAGGAAGTTCCTCAACCAGAAAAACAGAACTTTCAAATGCAGCTATAACTTACAGCGCATAATATATGGGTTAATGGAGACTTCAGTGCTCACCTTGTATCTAACTGCTATTCATTGGCATTTATTGCTGCTGTGAACAGGCTTGAGGTCTCCAGGAGGGCAAAGCTGAGCTTGGTCCCACCACGAGGAAGTCAGAAAGGGATTGCACTTAAAGACAGTCAGAGAAGACAGACAGTGAATAGCACACTCTAAAGAATGTAAATGGGCCAGTAATGGGGTATCTGAGAAGATCAGGGAGCAAGTGCACAGCCTTTCTACTGTCTCATTACGAAACTGACAGCCAGATCAGTTCCCGTGTAAAGTGTCCCAATTCTTCCAACTAAAGAAAGATGCTGTGATGCATTTACAGACTGGCAATGTGGATCTTCCACTTGCACTCTCTTATTGCAATCCACTTGTAACAAGGCACTGTGCTCCGCAAGGACCTGATGTGCACCAGAAAAACCCTTCATATACTCTCATCAAAATACATTCAACTTGTGATATATTGTGGGGACACATCCAACAAGAATAAAGGCTCTTTAAGCAGTAATTAGTAGCATAATATCAATAAGGAGTGGAATTGTAAGAAAAAGAACCTAAATAATAGTGTATCCTAAAACCAGCTGAGAATTCTTTGACTTTCAGTGTTGACAACAGTTTTGGTTTTAACCTTAACTGCAAATTTGCTTTGTGAGTTTCACTTTTGAGACTATACATGCCTATTGTATATTTACTTCTGTAGCAAAGCCAAATGACGGCTTTGCATAGCTCACAGTCCTCAATTCAAAACCAATTCAAAAGTGAAATGATGTAGATGAACCTAAAATTAACTAGGAAAATACTAAAAATAAAATTTTATTTAGATAATTTTTGTTATGTGTTTCTTATTTAGTGAACAAAGAAATAGCTTGATTTGTTAGATATCTTTTGATTTAAAGTGTTCTTTTAGTACAGATTATCTTGAAAGAGGAATTTTAAGCTTTAAAAAATACATTTGACATTATGGATTTGAATAAAAATTTCAGGTTTTTAATGGATGTACACTTTCTTTGAAAATTTATGACAGTCTAATTGTTTGTGATTACAGAGAATGACGGTATTAACCCCAAATGTTCTCCATATATCAATAGGGTGTTATGGTCACACTCAATATGATTTGCTACATCCCAGAATAAGTAGCTAAAATACACCTCCTAGGCCTTGTTTGCCTCTTTTTTTGTCTCTCAGTGTAGTTGTTTAGAGAATGCAGACGAAGCAAGTCCAAGTACTGAACTGGAGGATAGATCCAGCTTCTTTATTAAGCATATATTCACACCTGCTCCATGGCACATTTAGCTAATTTTGACAAAAACTGCATCGAATGCCTTTTTAATCAACCATTTTCATTAGAACTGTTCATTGCCATGCTGGGGGAAGAAAAATATTACTATCAATACAGTATGTCTCATTTTTGAAAGAAACCTGCTAGTCACTGAAGGTAAACCTCAGACTCAGAGCAGTATTTTCTGATTTGGGTACCTGATATGAGCAACCAATTAACTAGCTTAGCCAATAAATAATAATGCCCTGATCAGAAGTGTGGAATAACTGCAGTACTGATTGCAGCCAGCTTTAATCTTGTCCTCTTTGGAAAAAATACTATTACTAGCAGATAATTGGTATTTTTCATTGTGACATTTATCTTATACATAAAGTGAACTTTTCTAACACCAAAATAATTTTTCTGAGATATGACAAGTCTGGAAGATAAACTGCAAACATTGTATTTATTTTAAACTACAATAGAAGGGAACGTATCACAGTGATTTTTGTCCCCTACACAGAGCATTCATTATATTCACTAGAACTTCCTTTTTACTGAAGTAATAATGTTCCTAAATGAAAACAATGCCATAAAATTACTTTCTTTTAGCTTTACTTCAAGGTAGTTTTCATGGCAAAGATGACACTGACTAATTGAGAGACTATATAAATAAATGACAAATCAATTTAGGTTCATATATTTCAAAACACATTTCTTCACCTTTATTCTTTTTAAGGTTATGTAATTTTTTACTGATTTATTTGTCTTAAAATTAATTCTACAGCAGTAACATTCAGTCTTGGCTATAAAATTAATAGTAGCCAATTGCATGCAGATTCTCGTGAATTTGAGCACTAACCAAGACATTACACAGGACAGAATTTAATTGTTAAATGCTGGAATTCAAAAATTCAATTTGGATCTGATTTTGAAATGTTTCTCCTCAGAAATGTTGACCTCTCTCAAGCCTTCAGTAATGACTTTTTCTGCTATTCAAGTGACATTTACTTGCTTTCGCAATTAGGCCAACAAATCACAGGTACCCAAAGCTTTCTATGAGGGGCCATTCGTATTTGGGATAAATGCAAAGACACCAAATAACTTCAGGGATGATAATATATTTTAGTAGGGTTTTTCTAGGCTTGGCTTGCATTGTTGTTTATTGTTTGTTTTTGTTTTTTCTTTCAATAAGTTGCTTGCAGATATTTCAGGAAAATTGCTTCAACTTGGATAGATTTTGTCTACAGGAAATAAAATAATTTAAAGCTATCAGAGTAGACGCCTTATAAATTAATCATAACTGCGATTTCTTAATATGAAAATGAAGCAAATAACAAAGGACTATCTGAAAGGGTGAGGTTAAAAAAGCATGCTTTCTTAGCGCAATTTTGATGAATTCATCAGACCAGAAAGGTCACAGATTAGCGATCTTTGCTGAGAGCAAATGATGGCTCCTGCAGCAAAATAACACAGAAAAGGCTCCAGGCACTGAGGCATCATTAGTATTGTCTTCTAGTAAAAGTCTGCCATTGATTAATTTTATCTCAGAAAGTAGTTGTGTTAGAAAGTATGTAAGTTATACCTTTATTTTATTTTACTGATACATTATGAATCCTGTCACTAAATGTTTATTGGCAATACTTTGAAGTGTGGAATCTTGGAAGAACATTTCAGTTGAATGATTATAATGCTTTGAAAAGTGACATCTCCTCTTTGGACTACTCTCACCTATTTTATCTGGCTGTGGAAGTACAATTAGTGCCAGAGAATTTCCACAGATAGTTTTAAATCAGACAATTATAAATGAAAAACTGAAGAAGGCAAACTTTTGCTAATTATGCTGCAGAGCTACAAATATTAAATGTCATCCTTTTTTTCTGTATGAGATTAGAAAAATGTTTTGACCTGGGAATTAAGGAGGAAATATACTGCACTCCTAAGACATATCAAAAATACTTCCTATAAATATTGCTTCATAACTTCTCAGTATTCAACAAAAGATAAAATGCATTAGTACAAACAATGTTATCCCAATTGACCTTGCAACCCATACCTAAATCAAAGTTCATACATATGCGATTCCTAATCATTTTGATTTACAGTTACAGATCCTTCCTGTATTTTCTGACATAAATCTGAGGGTTATAAAAAAATGTAGACCTCTTCCATCTCTTTCTGTAGGAGTAGAAATTCACAGTTTCTCTTCAGACTATTGAAACAAGGGATCATTTCATGATAAAATTATTTAAGGCTTTTGAGTGAACAGATTTCCTGTTCTAAAATATGAACATTCTGTTCCATAAAATATTAATAGTTATTTTCAGATATTTGTACATGACAAATATAAGTAGATCAAGGTTGATGTGCAGAAAGAGATGTTATAGAGTTTACTTTCAATTTAATACAAGATTTTAAACTAGTTACAGTGTCAGGATTTCATTTGAAGAAAAGTTAATTTTTATTTTAAAAAGAAGTGCATAAATAAATCACAGGAGGAAAAATAAAGGCTTCTAACTCTGTCCTTTCAAAGTCAAGAGCACCCTGAACTGGATAATTGAGTCAATTTGCAGCTGTACATGAGCCTGGATATGGCAGAGATATCGCTGTGGGACTTGCAAATAAGCAGTGTAAGTATCAGCCAAACCATATCTTCACCACTCTTCTCAATCAAGCCATTTATCAAAATTAAAAAGGGACCCAAAGGAGAGACTGTACTCTTTCCTTCAAAATAACCTTCACACCTTATTGCCCTGTTTAAACTGTAGGGTCCAGGATGGTTTCCCAGGTTCTGCATCCTGTTCTGCCCGTTTGCAACTGCACCCAAACACCCTGTTGTACATCACATCCACTCTGCCGTGACATATTAACCGAGGCATGGGCGATAGGCAGCTGCATGGGGAGCTTGATCAGAGTGTGACAATGGATGTCACAGTATGAATATCATATATTTTATCCCTCCTTACGCTTCTTGAGAACTGCTTTTGTCAGTCTCCAAGTCAGATACAAACTGAAGAGCCTTCTTTAAAAGAACAGTCCAAAGAAGTGTTACCATGGACCATAGTCCGGAAGTCCCTGACCTACCTGAAGGATAATTCTGGATAATATTGGACACCTCAAGACCCACAAAATTCTCAGAAAGAAAAGACATATAATCTGTCCTATATATTATAGACTTAAAGGTACAGATCTTTTGCCATATAAACATTGAAGAAAATACTTGCTTGTTTCTAGCACTGTTATATTTTTGCTTTCATGTCATCCTTATATGGTTGCTGCACATTTACTGTGGACATCAGCCAAGCTCAGTTTTTATGAACACTGATTTTTTTAATTCTAGTCTCCACTCTATGTTTATAACATACCCTTTATCCAGATAAGCATGAATATAGACTTAGAAAAGAACAACTGATCTCTCTTTCTGAACAGCTAATAACAGTTCTAAGTAGCTAGCCCTAGGTTAACAAAAGGAAAAATAATTGAAATATTTTACTTTCCAAAAAAATGATAAAATGTCCTTTTCGGAGATGAGTATGTGTCATATGGTTGGAAGTACAAAAAAAGTCTTGTTATGTCCACTGAATCCATCTGTAATTATGGATTTGTTTTCTACATTTAGTAATTATTTTTTATTGTTTTAAGTGTACTAGACTCTTCCCATATGGTTTTCATATACCAATTATATCTTACTCTTGAAATAATTTTTCTTCAAACAGCCTAATTTTTTTCTTCCCTATTGTTGTTCATAACCACACATAATTGAAGAAAACATCCTTAAAAACTTTTCAGTTGCCATGTCCATCTCAATTTTCTATGTTTTAGCAAAGTTATGTTTTATCTACCTATTTTAAACTTTTCTCATGAATCCAATATTATTTTTGTGGCCTTTCTTTGAGCTGCATCCAGTTTTTTAATATGTTCCCAGAGGTGAAATGCCGTGAGTCATGGAGCAGTCCAGATATGACCTACTTGCATTTTCAAACACCATGCACTACAACATATTTTTTGGGGGTCTTTTTGATGCATTAAACCAAAAATGTTGTTGGGTTTTTTTGTTGACATGTGCCATTGGCAGTTAGCCCTTACAGTTTGCCATTCATGTTGCCCTTTCGTTTTGGCATCTCTTTGTTGCAAGTCACTGGCTACCCATGTTCCATATTTCAAATTAGTTTCACGAATTACCTTATTTGCGTGTTTACAAGTGGAATGAACTCTCTTCTGCTCATAATATTAGCCTTATGGTCACAACATGTCCAGTTCTTTTGGGCTTTTATTTGCTTATAGCTGACAAATAAGTTTAATTAGAGTCAAAGGGAATGCTATGTAACTATGAAGTATGTAGTCTTAAAGAAACACAAATATGCTACTGCATTTCTTTGCTCTGCTTTGTAAGCTTTATGTCTCTAGGTCCTTTTGTTCATTATTATTGATATTGAATAGAAATTAAAATACTTGTGAAGCATTATTTTCCTGATTAACTTATTTCTTTATCTTTATTGTCTTATGTTTTCATTTTTGTTTACACAGAGCTGTACTTTTTTTTTAATTGAGTACTTATTTGCACATTTATAAACGGATACCTTTAAAACACAGCCTATTTATATATCAAAATAATAGAAACATCTGCATGATTCAATTTTCTTTGTGGAATTTCAAAGGTTATATTTGATGTCACCTTCAAGCATTTTCCCACTATGGGCATTTTATTCCATATCTACTATTTCAAAGCAGGAACATCTGGTGATCACGATATCTCAGTTTTGTAGGTCAAGTATAGAAAATGTGTGCACCAAGAAAATATGTTTCCTCTTTATTTCTGTATCTTTTACTCTGGAGAAATCCCATGCCTTCCATGCAGAGAGAAAAAAAGCCAACAACATCTATTTGTGCTGCCATCTGTTTTAGATAAATATCACATAGAACAAGGTTTTACAGAATTGGAAATCAAGTATTATGAAATTATTAAAGTACACTGTACTGTTTTAAACTGGTTTTGAATTAAGCACAAGTCTACTTTAATGCCTGTAACTTGATTTTTTTTTCCTTTTAATATTGGCTAAATTTGAAAGATAAAATGTTAGGGTTTTACATAAATAGAATTGAAGGAAAAAAGTTCATCTGGGCCTGTTAACTATTACTCCCTTCCTCCATCTGAATAGTGTGCACCCTCTGGACAAACTCAACATCTATCTGTCTTTTCCAAACTTATTACTTATATCCAAACAATTAAATTAAGGCAATATACCAGCTAATTTATCTGACAAAAAATGAATATTATGCAGATAAAACATATTCATCTCTGAAGGAATTAAAAGTTTACCAACAATATTTAGGAAAGGTATTTGTGGGTATCAGAATAATAAAGTTCTAAAAAAAATTGAAAGGAAGAGACATGCAAGGTTTAGAACTTTGAGTAGTACCTCCCGAAAAGACTAACCTTTTTTGCCTCCTTAACATTTGTTCCAGCTTGAGTAGGCCACTCCCTGCAGAAGACTCTGTCTCACGTCCCTTTCTCCACTGGCTTTTCTCCAATAACTTCTTACCACATTTACATTTGGTCATAATTCCTTTCTTCCAAGAAGACCACCATCATTTCTTGGAATAGTTCTGATTTGTTTACTACGTTATGCACAGCAGTCATTTCAGGAAGGCAGTTGGTTTGGATCTTTAAAAATGCTGAAGTCTTACATACTCTGAAAGTTTTAAAGCCAAATGTGTAGAATTCTCATAAAATGAGCTATTCTCTTAAGAAACATTTTTTTTTAATGCCATGAATCCATGCATGAAACTGATTAAACTTCCAGAGGGTTTCTTTCCCCAAGTAATTTTGCCCCAAATCAAAAGACAAATGTGTATTATTTTAAATGTGGATTTTGACATCTGCACATATCAGTCACTGCCATGTAGGAAGGGGTTTGGATGCAAATTGTCAGGTTAGACAAATTTCTAATCCATGTTTTCTTTATTTCTGGTTTACACAAACTTATCTCTCAGAACTTTAATTCTGGGTAATGCAAATGTGGACAAAAATTTTCAAGGTGATTTCCACCTCTTTTCTCATTTGAGCTACTGACTGTTGCCTCTGCTGGAATCCTATTTGCAAACCTTAGCAAATATGGGCCAAGTCTTATGTTTGTAACAAAATATTCTTACATCTGAACTTCATCTACATTCACATTTCATTGGAAACACTTCACATGGGTTTTCTTACAATTTGTAATGGAAGCTTAATTTGTTATTTTGAATTCATCACTTTATGCTTGAATTCTGCCTAAATATTTCATTCTCTGCTGTCATGAAATCTGACTACACCAATTAAATATTTCATGTTTAAGAATGGTAAGTTGTAAAACCAGATATCTCAGAAAATTTTCATATTCATGTTTCATAGAACTGTGTATCTGTGTTGCACTGTTTTCAACAGAGAATTGAATACTCTGAGCAGATCATCATATGTCAATTCACAGAGTGGATGGAGGTGGACAAGTTTATACATCTTGAAGATTTGTACACATGCCTTAATTAATTAATTAATTAATTAATACACTCCTTATATTTTCTATTGGTTACGGATAAAGAGTTGTACTTAGTAACATAATTATAGAAATTAGAGCTAAATTGGCTCACACTAGAGGTTTAGCTAACCATGTATCCCATCCCCTGCAGTGGCCAGTAGACACCAAGCCTCTGCTGCATCATTATCAGTGCATTCATGTGGCAGGAACATCTCACCACACCAAAGAAGAAGACTGTAAGCTTTCATGAAGACTAGAGACTTGAATTGTGACTGGCATTGAGTGAAGTTCACACTGGTTTCCCAGTACATGTGGTTTCTGCAGAAACCAGTGCTTAATGTAAGAGGACAGAATTGCCTCCGAATCTGCACTCCTCTACTGCCATGAGTCAGGGTTGCAGGACAGGAGCTCTTGCTCTGTTCTTATTCCAGTCTCTGGCCTCATGGAGTTCATTATGTTTCCTCTCCTGCACATCACTTCAGGCCCTCCTGAGGTGTATCTCACCTTGTAGAACCTCGTGAGAACTTCTACTTTTCCATCTTCTAAAATCTCTAGATAAGACAGTTTCTGACCCATTAATATTTTGGCTCAATTTATACTATATCTCATTTTTGTAAGAACTTGCAAAGAAAACAAATAACTAAGGTTTCTTATTTCAACTATTGCCTACCCCAAACCTGAAAAAGGCATTATATTTCCAAAGTTATTTTCTAAATCTCCTAAATAAAAATGACTTTTTGTCACTTTCATTCTTTAGATTTACAGAATAATGACCAAAGGCGTATTTCTAAGCATTCTAGAGGCTTAGGTGAAATATACCTAGAAACAGCATATGCAAATAGTGTAATAATGAACACATAATAATGAAGGCTAATGTGAAACACAAACATTTCATCTTTCCCTGTTTTATCTTCATCTTGAAACAATATTCATGTACTCATAAACAAACCATATATCCTGAAATTCTGTTCTGTACTGCATATTATAAAGAAATATAAAGTAAGAGAAATACATATGAACATGATTTCCTATAGCAAGCAGGATGTTTCTGTGGTGTATCCATCTTCAAAATAAATTTTCCTTCAAGCATTCTTCCATCACAAAGTTTTACACAAGAAAGTTGTGATGCTTATTGGTTTGGCATGACAATATTACTCTTTAATGTACACTTTATTTCTTTTCTTGCCTTTAGAGACAATAATTAAGCCACTTAGAGTAAGTCTGTGTTGCATTTCATAGCAATTTAGCATAAAGTACACTTTCCATTATTCTTTAAAATGGATTAGCAAAGTTTCCAGGTGAGAATGCACAAACTGATTGAAGCATAAAAAGAAAGTGGACATCTATAATCTTATAGCTATATAAGCAGGAATTGCTAGCATTATGTAGTTGCCATGTTTCCTAGTTTCAGGATAGAATTAGAAATTCATACATTTTTTTAAAGTAGCTGTGCAAATTTTACCCTGTTCATCACTGACTTATCAGCAAGTATTCAGATTAATTTCACATTCTGATTTATCCTGGTTCCTCAAAGATATCTGTGGAGCCTTTCCATCTCATTTCACAAAAGCTCTCCTGTCAAGCAGAAGCCTTATACTCATAACTCAGTTTGATTACATCAAATCTCAAGAAAAATATCCGTTATTTTCTGCACGTTCAGATTTTTAACCCTTTCAGCACCTACTAGTGTCTTTATTTTACTCGTTGATGAACAGCTCTTATGAGCATAGGTTTTTCCCTTTCTTTACTGAAGCTCAGACTAGCATTTGGACTTTCTATTTGATTTTGTGGTTTCTTTCTGGCATGAAAGAAAGCAAGAACATGCGTGTTATCAGGCAACATTCAAAATCAACTCAAAGACAGATTGAAAATACAAGATAAAACCTGGCATGCATTTAAAAGCAGAGCAGATGTTTGTTTTGTTAGCTTTTCGTAGCCTTGCTGTCAATATATAACCTGTATTAATGGCCCTTAAAATTATAAGATGATGTTGTTTGATCTAGGTTAGCACCCTCATGGACGGCATGCCTAAAAAGAGTTATTTTTTTAGTTTGTTCACCCAGTGTGGAAGGAAAATTAATGGTCATATTCACCCTTAGAAAGTAAAAAAGTCTGGCCACTACATGTGTCTTTCATGATTTCTGCTAATAACCTGGGGGAATCTTTGAGGCCATCAAGGACTGTCCTTGAATATACTTATTGCACTAGGAAAAGGGTTGGGAGCTAAGGAAAAAGAAGAAACCAATAGAAAATGCAATGAAGACCACCTATTCATAAAAATGTGCAGATACTGTGAAGTTTTTCTGTCTCTTCTTAACTTTCCAGACAAACTCACAAATCATATCTGTCAAAAGATGATCTTGGATGGCCCAAGGTTTATTGCTTCGCCCAAAATACATAGCATGTGATTTCTTCATGTAATATTTTCCTATTCAATTTATCTCCTATGGAAAATGCATTTCAGATTAATTTTTTTTTTCAGGCAGTTAGCTTCCACTTAGTCTTCAAATAATACTTGATGCTTGAAATTACACTAGTCTTAGATACAGTATTTGCATTTTGCCTTACTTTATTATGCAAATTTTTAGTATAAAAACAGGCTACTAAATAATATAACAGTCAAAAAACAAATTAGCAGAAGTACTGCAAGAAGAAAAATATAAGAATGTAACTGACTTTTTCTGGAGTTTTTTAAAACCCTTTTTATGTCCTTCTTCTTCCTTCTTTCTGTTATTTAATCCCCCTTATTTGTTGAGACTTTGTCTAGATGGACATTATATTCATTTTTAAAATATACTCATTCAAATTTTTTTTCATTTATAGTATAATAGTGAGATTCTCTTTTAATTTGCAAGAGTGCCAGAAATCCAACAGAAAAGTAAGTACAATAACACATAATTAAGTAATTTTTTTAATTCCCTAATGATTGTGAAATCATTCTCACTGTGTGAGAATGCTAATGCTACAGAAAACGTAATCCCAGGAACTTGTGAACTTTGTTTACAAAGAAGGTCTGTGAATTGAATTTAAAAAACAACATATGTAACACATGTTATAAATACTCAATAAATCATTGCAACTGCCTGAGCTCTTGGTACTACAGTAATGTGTCTCTTCTAGTGGAAAGGAGAGAACAGCAAGGATCAAACAAGATAGGCTTCTTTGTTAGGCTTTATTCCTTGTTAGCAGAGCTGCAGAGCAAAGTCCTGACAGATCTCATTATCTTGTGACAAGTTTTACATTTGTTTGTTTTAAGTTCCAGACTGCAGTGCATCCTTTAAATTCAATTATTAAGCTCGGCTTTCACTGAAAGAAAATACATTGAAATTGTTAAGTGACAGCAAAATGAACGGTAAAGGGTTATTAAGGAAGACACAAATAAAAAACACTGTAAGTATTACAGCATTTTAACTTACTGTCATCTAAAATTGATTTAATATGTATATGACATCTAGTTGTCTCTCTGTATATATTTCTGTCCAACCATATGTCTGCCCCTCTCTTTCTAGTAATTTTGGAACCTACTAGCCAATTTTGCATAGATGAAAAAAATAAATTGAAGTCTCAACAGATAATTCCATAAACTGTTATGAAAATCGCATTGGTTTAGAGAAAACTTCCCAATGTATGGAGGAAAGGAAAGCAAAACTTCATTTTCATACACTGAATTTTTGCAGCTTCCTGTTGGCTAAATGGCCTATGATTACTGGCCAGAGAGATCAGCAGACACACAGCTCCAAACAGGCATAATGCTCACCCTGGGGCCACTAGAGGAAAAACAGGTTTACTGAAATGTGTGGGACAGCACAGAGGGGAATAAATCTCTAGAAAATCAGACATCATTGATTTCACTGCTCAGAATAAATTTGCCTTAAATCTCATCATTTCAAGTGATGACAGATGGGTATGGCAGTTTAATTGCTTTGTTTTCAGGTCACCACATACAGTACATTCTGCTAAAAAGTCTGTGAGAGGGATGACCACATGCTGCTTTCTGGCTGCTGCCCCCTGGATTAGCATAACTTCTCAAGAGGTAGGAGAAATTCCCCCTCTTTCAACAGAAAAATTAACATCTGCAGCCAGATGTGTCCAGCTGCAAGAGTAGACCAATGGATAGTCATGAACAGAGTAACCAAGGAGTCAAGAAGCACCATAGGACTCCTACAGAAGTCTTTCCTGGAGACCTCAGAGGGTCATTGTATGTTTTCTGCAACTCTAGAAACTACCAAAGGTTGCTGGACTGAAAGAAAACACAAAAAATGTTCTGTTCTGCCAGGATGCAAGTGAGAAAAGCAATATTTGTTTTCACAATTCATTTTTAGCCAATTTCACCCAGCAATCCTGACTTTTCTATCTGGAAATAATTCCATTTTACTATTTTTGGATTTTACTGAAATATACCTCTAGATATTGGAAGCCTTCAGAGTCTCTTGGCATGGTTAGGTTTAGAGAACTGCTCTGTTTTAGTGGTGGAGCAGTTCCAACACAAGGCACCAGCATGACTGGGGATCCCATCACATAAGGCTCTTTCATGCCTTGAGATCATGACTCACCATTTTTAAAGTACAGAGTTGGCAAGGCTGTGGCTGTATTGTAGCTTTCATGCTGTAGCATGTACACCCAAGACCTCAAAGTCAAACTCTCTGTGGGTCACAACAGCCAGAGCCATGTGGCACCTAGTAGTCCTAACAATTGCTTCCACAGAGACAGGTTACAAAAGAATTATTGCTCATAAATATTTTGGTGTTTGGGTGTATTTCAATACTCCACACAGTTTATCCACACAGGTTTTAGAAGAAATTGTAATGTCCTTCTACTCACACTCCCTATAAAATCATCCAGCATCCTTTGGAAGGTATGGCACAGCATTAGCACTGCTCTAAACTTAGAGTAAAATTTCCTGTCTCTTAAAGGCAAGGACTTTTCTTGGGAAAGGGAATTTTAGGACACAGTACTACAATGATCATAGAAATGTATTTTCCACTGTGCTCAAGTATGGGAAGTGTGAACTTCCTGTGAAAAACAATTAATGCTGATAATAAAATTTTACAATTAAAAAAAATTTACAATTAAACTTTCAAGTTAAGAAAAAGAACTTGAGATAAGCTGTAAAAGCATTAGTCTGATGTAAAAAATGGTGCAGCCAAAATAGTACCATATATTTTGCGAGTTACAGTTCACCCATCCTATATCCCATTTCTTTCTGAAGCTTCTAAGATGCAGCTGCTTCATTATACCAAGAAAAGGGACAGCAATGTATGTTGACAGATGCACTTGACAGGGAAATTGCCCCACAGGAAACCCCAGAGAACAATTTCAGCTCTTGATCTTAAGTGCTTAAGGCTCTTTGCTCTAAGAAGAATTTGGACACACTGTGGCAAGTCCAGGGAGCAGACTGTAGAAATGATTAATGATCAGCAACCTAGAAAATAGAATGCTAAAAAAGAAACTGAATTAACTGAGGTTACTTAGAGCAATGAAGAAAAATGGAGAGAAAGGTAATGATCTGTCCCACCCAATCGACTGATCACAAAACAATCAGTATTACATCATGAAATGCTGAAATGCTCATCCAGGAGGCAGGGTGGGGCTGGCAGGGGGAAGAGACCCAGCAAGGGGAACAAACCATCAAACACAAGTAGAGACTGAAAAGGGAGATGACACACAGACAGGCTTCAGAAACACTGCAGGGAGACACCAGCCCTAGAGACCCATGGAGACTGGGAAGGCTTTGCTGCAATGAAGGAAGTTGGTTATTTTCCCTCTAATTTCTGTCCTTTCTCCTAATGCTTTTTCTGTATTTTATAAAAGTTCTATGTTCATAATTTGAGGATTTTTCTAGTGATACTTATGAAACCATCATCCATTAGGAGAGTTTCATCCAGAAGTTTTGTCCATCCAGATGTTCCAAGAGGATTTTACACTGTATTTCATATGTTTTAAAGATGAAAAGCATTACTTTAGAATGTTTTAAAGAAGACTCGATTTCAGCAAAATCCTGAAGTTGCAAAACCTTAACTCTTGTATGTCTCTTCCCAGGTTCTTGTGTAATCTCCCACACATTTTCCTTTGTCTTGCAATAATAGCTTAAAATAGCTAAACCATTCAAAATTTGTTATGCTTTTAGTCAGAAGAAAACATAGTTTATGTGTCAAAAAAATTGTTCAAAAGTCAAATTTAAGTTTAGCAATTATAGATTTGCTAGTGCTCATTGGTTTGATAAAGCTTATAAAACCAGATTTCGTGTATTTGGGTTGAGTTGGTTTGGGGGGAGGTTCTGAGGGAATGGCTGTTCTGATAATTTTGCTAAGTGATTATTTGCTTTTGATACCACCCACTTTGAACTAGTGGTGTCATCAGTTTTGTGAATAGCACTCCCTGCTGTCATGTTGTGATTTTGACATGTGGAAAAACAATTTTAAAAAAGGACTTTTTAAAATGAATTTCATTGGGTTTTGAGCTATATCTATGGCATATGCTTGCAGACCTTTAATTTTTATTTACTGTTTATGTAATTCACTGTTGATATATCACCTCTAATATTCTCTACTTGAAACATTTCAAAGCATTTTGTCATTTTTCAAAGAACAGATGATTATAAGCAAGCATGGGGCTGTGCATGCTCCTGATTCCTGCTCTATTTATTCAACAATAGATATGGCTAATGTAGCCCTGGTGTTGGGCCCTTCCAGTACCCTGTAATAACTTGAGATAGTTCTTATGAGACATAGACTCTTTTGCCTAAGGAAAAGGATGGCAAAACACTTAGTTCCTACCCAGGACACAGGACAAGGAGGTGGTGGAAGGCAGTAGGAGGTTGGTGAAGTCTGAGGTCTCCTCAGGGTTTGGTGAAGAGCTGTGACAAAGCATTCTTCTCCAAGGGCAAGACCAAAGGACAAATAAGTCCAGTTCTACCCAGGGTTTCTCCCTAAGCAAGGCAACTGCCTCTTCGCCAGAAGGATTTTAGTGTAGTTTCAGTGCAACAATCAGATACAACTTGCTGTGACTAAAGACTGAGGCACCAGGCCCAGCCAAAAGCATTTTTAAATAACATTCCTTCAAACTGCACCGTCTGTTCATTCTTCTAAAGAACACTTAAGACTTCGTACTTTTAAACAAATGGATTGTCCAGGGCAATTCTGCAAAAGTAATTCAGGCTGAGCTGAAAATATGTACCACAGACATGGAACAAGCAATCCAACCTGGGAGATTGAGCTACAAATTATCCTCCCGGACAATATGAAGTCTCTCTTTTTTTTCTTTTTTTTTTTTTCACTGTCTGGCCTGATGAGTTTGGACTTTCTACTGGAAGCTGGCAGTACTGTACTTCTTCACATTCCATAACCTCTGCTGTGTTCAAACCACAACTGTGAAATTGCCAGGGGCTGGTTCCTCGGGTGCATCAGGACAGAATGGGTTTTTCTGTACTCCTTTGTTGCTCTGACCTATGTTCCTCTGACATGTTCTTGCTTTTAAGACAGGAACTTTATTTTTAAAAGTTTACCTCCATTTATTTTTTCTGTTACAGGATTTGTAAATACTTTTAATATAGACATTTAATAATTTCTTGTTTTCAAAGCACCACAACATCAGTTCCAGAGGAAAAAAAAAAAGGTTCACAAAGAGGACTAATGTTCTTAAAAAAATAATTTGTTGAGTATGTCCAGAACTTAAGTATCTCAAAAATTATAGATGCCTTTTCACAACTTTGTAGCTTGAAAAAAAAATAATGTTGTCATTTCATTTTGGGATAAAAGAAGACAGAAAGTATCTGGGGTTTGTGTTCTGTATCACATTACAGAAAATGTACTGTTAATATTGAAGTCTTTTTTTCCTATTCTCAAATCTCATTTCTTAAATATTTTCAAAATATTTAAATTGAATTGTGTTTCCCCACAGCGTACTTGCTCTCAGTCACATAACTTCATCTGAGGATTATTATATCACTGAAATCTTACTATAATTAAAGAGTATTTGGTTTCCAGTTCTATTTGTAAATGTCTTCTAAAATTATAGGTTTAATCCTAGAGCCACCTTGTTATTTTTATATAGGAGATGGTTGCTAAACATGTTTTGGTATCAATTTTAATAATTCTGTTTTCCTGACTTTTCATTCCTGTTTAATTTTTAAGAATATAAAACAGACCCAGGAATACTATCCACACTTTATTTGAAGAAAAGCTGGCTTAGATTCTTTCTTCTCTTTTTTATTTTTTTTTTTGAAAATGATGTTTTCCCAACTTATCAGTTAGTCAGCAGTCCACACATTAGCAGTGTCCTAAAACTCCTACCAGAACATCTGAGCAAACACTACCTTCTTCATGTGTGATAAATTAAATGTGATGACATACCTGAGAGTGTCCATTTAGCACTGTTTTTATACAAGAGAAACCTCATTTTCTCTGGAGCTGTTAGGAGCAAGGAAGAAAACACGTAACAGATTAACTGAAGTTGTCAGCACCAGTGAAATCCAGCCATAAAAGGGAACAAAAATATCAAAAATGAACAAAGGAAGAGTCCTCAATACCATCTAATTTGCTTCTTCTTGTGAGAGAAAAATTAGTTTATATTTTCTCTTAATTTTAAGCTCATTTTTGTTATTAGTATTAAACTAAGAAAATAACACAGGATTATATCATAAATTTTAATATTAATACATGTAACTAATGAACAAAGATTCTTTCACACTTGTGATTTTACTCAGAACACAATAGTTGTCCCTAATTTGACCCATCTCATGTTGCTTTTAAAATTTTTATAATCTTCATTATTTTCAATCTTTTACAATAGGCTGTACAAACACTGGGGAACACTCTCTAGGCACTTCTAGATGCTGCTACTTCCGTATCAGACAGTTCTGTATCTGTGACATTTAGTTCCACACAGACACACCAGAAGAATTCAGAGACATTTATTTGATGGGAGAGGGATTTGAAAAATATTTAATCTCTTTTGCAGCAAATATTTTAACACATTTCTTTTTGATGAGGAAACCATCTTTGCCCAAGCTAAATATCCTTGAATATATCTAGTTCTACTTTTAAGACCATGTCTTAACAAGTGGCACATTTTACTCTAAAAAGGGTATTCAAATGAAACTATTACAATGGTTAATAATTAAATGTATCAGAAATCTGTACATAAGGGATATTACACTTGAGTTTTTTGAGCCAAAAAATTAGTCAGTACCATCAAAGCATATATGTTGCCTATACTTCAGGACTGATTACTGTTGGAGGAAGAAAAGTAACATGCAAGAGCAGAAAATCTGTCACAGGTGGAGAGGAGGTAAAACCAGAATACAAGTCTGTGTCTGCAGCTTCTGAGCAGGATGTTCAGGCTCCATTATTCACTTCATCATTGAAATGGTACTTGATAACAAACCTCTGGACATCCTGCCAAGACAAACACCCCAGGACAAATGTAAATGCAACCTCAGTAGTTTCTGAGTTTAAGAGGGTATAAAGAAGATTTAGGGCAGTGTGGTAAACAAAGCAGTCTTGGGAATCCAGAGAGTTCCCAGCTGCCTGGAAACTGGCAAACATTTTCCTGATTTTCAAGGGCAAGAAGGAGGACTCCAGAAACTACAGGCCTGCCAGTCTCACTTCAGTGCCTGGTAAAGTTACAGAAATGATTATTCTGGAAAGTATTGAAAAACACCTAAAAGATCATTGGTCACAGCCAGCACAGCTTCATGAGAGGAAAGTCCTGTTTATCAAACGTGATTTCCTTCTAAGACAAGGTATCCCACGTAGCTGATCAAGGGAAGACAATTAATGCAATCTTTTTGGATTTCAGTAAAGCTTTTGATACTGTCTCTCACAGGAGCCAGCTGGATAAACACACCATGTGGTGAGTGAGAAATTGGCTCATGGGTTGAGCAGGGGGTAATAGTGAATGGGGTGATATCAGACTGGTGACCTGTCACTAGTGGGGTTCCACAGGGCTCCATCTTGGGCTCTGTGCTCTTCAACATCTTCATAAATGACTTGGATGCACAACTGGAAGGGATAATGAACAAGTTTCCAGATGAGCTATTGACTCCCTGGAAGGCAGGGAGGCCCTGCAGAGAGACCTTGACAAAACATCATCATCATGGCTAGGATTTACAAATGAAGATTTGGGAAGGGCTCTATGTGGGTGTGCCCTTCCAGCCTGCATAGTGGATTTTTTAGGTGAGGCACAGCGTGTGCAGAACTAGGCCCACCCTTTTACTCCTAATGTTCATCTGTCACAGCTGAGCAAGCTTGGACAGTGACAGTGAAGTCCTCAGGACTAGAACCTACAGTACCCGTTATTCCCAGGAGGGAAGTACTAACCAAGCCCAACCCTGCTTAGCTTCCGAGATCACAGGAGTGGGAAATCACAAACCAAATGAAGTTCAACAAGGGAAAGTGCCAGATTCTGCACCTGGGATGGGGCAATCCTGGATGTACAGACAGATTGCAGAATGAGATGCTGGAAAGCAGTGTCATGTAAAGACACCTGGGGGTCCTGCTTAATGGCAAGTGGAATATGAGTCAGCAGCGCCCTAGCAGCCAGGAGGGCCACCTGTGTCCTGAGGGGCATCAGGCAAAGCATCACCAGCTAGTTGAGGGAGAGGATTGTCTTGCTCTGCTCTGCACTGAGGAAGTCTCACCTTGAATACTGTGTGCAGTTTGGATGCCACAATATAAGGAAGCCGTTAGAGGGTGTTCAAAGGAGGGCAATGAAGATGGTGAAGGGTCTTGAGGGAAACCCATATGAGGAGTGGCTGAGCGCACTTGGTCTGTTCAGTCTGGAGAAGAGGAGATTGAGGGGAGACCTCATTGCATTTACAACTTCCTCGTGAGGGAAAGAGGAGGGGCAGGCACTGATCTCCCCTCTGTGGTGACCTGTGACAGGACTCGAGGAAATGGCCTGAAGTTGTGTCAGGGAAAGTTTAGGTTGAATATTAGAAAAAGATTCTTCACAAAGAGCTTGGTTGGCTGCTGGAACAGTCTCCCCAGGGAAGTCGTCACAGCACCAAACCTGACAGAGTTCAAGTGTTTGGATGATACTCTCAGGCACATGGTGTGACTCTTGAGGATGGTCCTGTGCAGGGCCAGGAGTTGCACACGGTGGTCCTTCTGGTTCCCTTCCAACTCAGCATTTTCTGTGATTCTGTGAAACTGCGAAATCTTCAGATCCTTGACAAAACAAGGTAATCAAGTACCCTTTATGTCCAGAACAACTGGTTTGTTCAGTGTGTTCCCCCACAAATGACTTAATGAACTTCAGATCAATTGCTGAAATACTAAGAAGTCATAAGACCCAGCAAATTTTACAGCAATAGAATTTGTTTCCTGTTCCACTGCTTTTTATCTTGTGCTTCTAAGTCCTAAATGGTTATATTTGTAAGACAAGTATCTTTTCACAGACAGAACTCAAACAAAGCATCAGAGAAGCCCTGTTTTTCACCTACTTTAGCATTATTCACAGCTTAGGCTGTACAAGTACTGTCAGGGATTATTTCTGCTCTAGTGTTATTCCCTAACAGGCCTACAGGAGGGTTCAGGAGCTCCTCCTCATCACCAACAGTGAAGGCTCCTTCTTGCCCTCTGTCCTGGTGGTCTGCAGTGACTGCAAAACATTAATTTTTACTCCATTCAAGTAGTATATTTGATTGATTATCTGTGTGCTACAGAGGAGTAGCTGTCTAGCCACCTCATCTAAAGGCACAGATAGGCTTAGGGAAAACATTTTCTAGCATTTTTGCTGTGATCCTGGTTGTTATACAAGTATTCTGTCCAGTGTGTAAAATAAGTGCCTTAATGTCCATAGAATTCTAAAGCCAGATATATTTGGCTGTTTTTCAAAATAATGCTTTTGTGGAAAGTGGTTTACAAATATGGCATCAGTAGTGGGTGAAATCCAGACCTTAACTACCAACTCTTAATAATGATATATGTAGATTTTTCTGAATTCAGTAATGGAACTTAGTTATATTTAGCCTGCCTGATCCCTAACACCAATTAGAAGAAATAGTTGAGTGTGCTGATAATCACAGTTTCTCAAAGTTGTACTTACACACTTCTACTACCTTTAAAAAATCCCCTAATTTTTCCACAAAGCTCTCATTTATAAAGATACATACAAACTTACCCAGTAAAACCTGGTGCCTGCCTCCACCCACACCTCTCTACATGATGTTCTTAGTATGAGTTTGAACAGGACTAGCTTTACAGTTTCTGATGCTCAGCTACTGCACACAATGTTAATTATCATCTTTGTCATCATCCTTACAGCTGGGGACACCTGTGCCTAGCTGTTATCACATACTCTGCTTTTTACAATGTATAACACAAGGCAACACATTTAATTCTGTGGCTAAAGATGATGTCTTTTCTATGTAGATTTATTTGTACAAACCACTTACTTACAAGAGGTTCCAAGTCTGTTCCGATGTTTATGTCTAAATCTTACAGACACTGGTGCTGATTTATCTGCCAGTAAAGGCGGTTTGAATTTGCATGGGTAACACTGCCGCATGCTGGTTCATAGGGAAAATTGCCTGCTAACTCTCTGCTACCAAAATCTTAAAAAGTGCTCTGTAATTTTACCTGTATGTTTGTTTCATCCTGGTTTTTTGGATGCTAATTGTTTTTTCTTCAACAACTTTTCTCAAAAATCACACAAAATACCCTACTTTGATGTTCCTAAAAACAAAACACAGGGGAGAAAAACGTGACTGTCTAAATTTCACTAGAAGAGAAAGCTCATTAATACAGACAGCACATCACAGACTCATGAGAACAGGATTTCTGCAGGCACTGGTGGGAGCTCCGTAATGTAAACAGGTTGAAAAAGTATAAAAGAGACCATAATAGCATTTTAAGTCCCACTCTCCTGAGTTCAGCACTATTTATATTGCTCTATATACATTTACAGAGATAGATAGATAGATAGATAGATAGATAGATAGATAGATAGATAGAGAGTGAGTGAGTGAGTGAGTGAGTGAGTGA
>JAWWLZ010000118.1:85389541-85399657 GCA_035041345.1 Poliocrania exsul
ATAGATAGATAGATAGATAGATAGATAGATAGATAGAGAGTGAGTGAGTGAGTGAGTGAGTGAGTGAGTGAGTGAGTTATATACATTTATAGACCTCTATCTATAGTCTAAATTTGCAGTTTCTGGATTATTATTTTTCTTTCCACAGTTTTGTTTTCCAGGAATGGAACTTCATTGAGCTGAATTGTGACTGAGAATTCATGCTGCAGTCTCTGTGTGCTCATGGACACAGTTAGTCTATCTAAACATGATACAGTTAATGTCTGTAAAAGATTGCAGTCATAAAATGAGTCAGTTCTTTACAATTTTTTCCCTCTGAAGATTGCATACATCTATATTGGTGACGTACAACTAACATTTTGAAACAGGTCATTTAAGGGGCTGCAGGCAAGTTAAAAGTTTTATACTTTGCTGTTCATTGAGGAAGTATAGTTAGTTCATAAGAAATGCAGGACTGGCACTGCAGAGCTTCACCCCATAATCCCAGAAGCATCACACTGTAAAAGACTAGTGCTAGCTAAACACTATGAGCAGCAGGATAATTGCCACCAAAGAGACTGATTTATCACAGTTTATCCATTGAAACCAGCAAATTAAATGATTATATGTTGAGATAAAAAAATTAAGTCTGGGACTCTGACACAGAAGTGAGACAAAGATGTAAAAAGATGAAAATATTAAAACCTGAAGGAGACTCCATAGAGAGAGGAAGAGAGGCTGAGGGGTGACGTTATTGTTCTATACAGCTTCCTGAAGAGGGGAAGTGGATAGGGAGGTGTTGACCTCTTCTCCCAGGTATTCAGTGATAGGATGTGTAGGAATGGTTCAAAGCTGCATCAGAGGAGGTTCAGACTTGATATAAGAAAGCCTTTCTTTACATGGAGATTATTAAACACTGAAACAGGCTTTCTAAGAGATGGTCATTGCCCTATGCCTGTTAGAGTTTAAAAGGCATTGGGAAAATGCCCATAATTTGGGTTTGACTTGATAATCTTAAAGGTCTACTCCAATATTAACAATTCTATGATGCTGTGACTCTATAAGAACATGGTATAACTTTGCCTGAGCCCTGAATTAGACTAGATGAGGGTTGTAGGTACCTTCCAATTGGAATGTTCTGTTCTGTTCTGTTCTGTTCTGTTCTGTTCTGTTCTGTTCTGTTCTATTAGTAATCAGATAATCTTCAACACTAGAGATTCAAATGTATAGTCAGTGGTAGATGAAAACTAAGAGGCTCTTGTAACAAGGCTGAAACAGGAGACATGTGAAACAATGATCATTCCAGAGCAGCCTGACTTCTCTATTAATATGGATGAAATAAAATGTTTAAAGATGTAGAAGTGTTTCTCCCTCAATCTTAGCATGTTGTGGCAAATAGTGTATGTGTGTCTGTCTGTCTGTCTATCTGTGTTGTACAGCTCAGCTCAGAAAGATCTTATAACTAGAGAAAAGAATGTGTGAGTATCCATGCTGGTTTGTTCATGATTGCTCTCCAGCAGTGGACATAAGCAGATGATGGAAAGGAGCCTAGGAAATGGAATTAATTTACTCCACTGATCTTGAGACACTTTCCCAGCTTCTTCACTGTATTAACATTTATAAACATCTATAGCATCATTTCCTGTGTTGAGGCAGCTACTTTGTTGAGGCTAAATATTGTATTTGTGTGTGTTGCTATACCATATAAATAAATATAGATATATGCAACGAAATGTCTCCTGTTCTGTAAAAGCAACTGTTTGTGGTCATATCTGTATTTCACAATCTAGATTTCATGAAATTATCACTGGCTGCGGATTGGAAGGAAGGGGGAAACATCCAACTATCAAGCAATCAGCTGTCAGTTAATACATGAATAAATAAAATTCCCATTCTCTGAAGATTAAAAAAGAAATGTAAACCCAAAAGTGGAGTTAGTAGAGCAAAAACAAGAAATTTCTAATCAAACTGTAAATGCTTAGCCACTCAAACAGTTGTGGCTGGCCATGAAGTAGAAACAGATGAGCTATCACAGAATATTCCTTATTTTGCCAGCACAATGCTGCAAAACAATGAAACAAGATTGCAAGGATCAACAAGAGAGTTAAGAAAATCAAAACTGTATCTCAAGAAAGTATGCATTGGTTCAGAGTTGCCACTCTTCATTTTAGACAGCCTTTGCTCAATAACCTTCTCCCTTTACCTTTTCAACCTCTGGGATTTTCAGTAGACGTCTCCAATTCAGATAAAACTCAATACAGCTCCCACACAGAGCAGGAATATGAACTGGTCAGCACCTAAAATGCTATGGACACAGCATGATCCTAGACCACTAACTCCTTTGGAAGGTTTAACTGTTAAACACCTCAAATTCAATGAGAATAAACATATATAAAGATATCACCTGTAAAAAATGCTATTAAAGATTATCAGACATGCTACTTATAATTTTATGAAAAAACTCCAATTTGCTATCATTTGGGATTGCTGGGGTTTTTTTACTTTTTTTGGGGGGCGGGAGGGTCAGGGAAGTTTTTGCCTTGTTGGCTTCAAATTTTAAGGGCATGATATTGTGAATACTATATAGCCATAGGCAGCAAAAGTATTTCATTTCAGATCCCCTCCTGGGACCCATCTTCATGATCCTTCAACTCATAAGGAAATATAAGAAAGCAGCAATGTGACTGCAAAATGGGCTCTTTGTAGACCTTCATTTGTGGCCCCAGCAGCAAAGGGTCAGGGTATGAACAGATCTTGTTGCAATATTTATTTAGAAAGAATGTTCTCTTCCACAACGTAAACACTTCTTATAAGAGTTTTCTCCTCTAATGAAGAGCAGATGTCTACCCTTCCCATCAGGACTGAATGCTTTTGCTAACTTTTGCATGAATATGTCTCCCTTCTTTTTCTAGAGAAGAACAATAATGTTTTCTTCCTTTCTTGTAACAAGTGTACCAGAATTCCCATAAGAATCAAGAAATGCTGAGTTTAGTGCATAAAGAAAATTATTATGAGGATAATGACTACTAATGATTACAACATAAGAATCATTTTCTTGAGCTTCATGATTTGATTTAATTCACACTAAAGAGCAAAAGCCTCAAGCATGCATCTTCCATATACATTTTTTCACTGATATTTTGTGTGTAGTTTCCTACCTTGAGACATCCTTTCTTTCATTTGCAGGTATTCCCCTATGTTAGAGGCAACTCCAGCAAATACCTTGATTAAATCTAATGAATAAGAGAAAATTGAAGTGGCATCTGATCTTAAGCATTGCTTTTCCTAGGCTATATTCCTATTCTCCCCATAAAGAAAAAAAATTCAATAGCATTGTTAAAGAATTGTTATATTTCATTATAAACTTTGGAATTTATTTTTCTCTTAAATTTAATTATTCTGTAAACATTAACTCATCTTTTAGATTGACAATGATAAATGCTTTGTGAGATAAATTTTTCTATCAAATCTGCACACTGGCATACCATGAGACTTCTGCTGGGGTGAGACTATATAAACAGTACTGTTAACTGGAGTGTTTCCGCCTGTCACTGTCATCTGCCACCAAGTCCTCCTTACCCGCCACCGCTACTTTGGGCAGGTGCAGTTGTTTGTGGTGCTGCACAACAAAAATGTATGTTAGAATTGAGCTGGTAGGAAGAGTGGGGAAAAGTGGGCAGGAGGACAAGGAGTGGACTATCAGGGGATTAATTGGCCACCGATATAGTGATGGTGTTCTTCAGCTCTGAGAGGCTTAGGAATGGCAGACTCGTAGTGAGAACAGCTCTTTTAGATACCCTTTTGAAGCACAGGAAGGCTCCTCCTGTTCCCGTCCTGGCACTGAGCTCCCAGAAGAAGACAACCACACAGGATGAGAGGTAACGAAGAGAAGCAAAATTTATTGGGGATGCCTGGCTTATACAGGGAACGGTGGACTGTTCCAGAACAATAGGAGGAGAAAGGGGAGGAGAAAGGCAGGGGCAAAGCATCCCATTGGTCTGAGCATAAGCAGAGGGGTGGAACAAGGAAAGTACCAATGGGGAACAGGGATCTGAACATAGCCATATATGGGAAATAGTGCATTGCACCAAACTGGGGCCAATCAGGGAAGGTTTGGCGGGAAAATGCCCTAGGGGTTTGTGGGAAGAAGAAACTTGGACAGGATGACTAAGGGAAAGATACATAGGGTAGACATGATGAATATATAACATTAAACCAGGGAAACATCAATATAAGGTTCAAAACTGCTGGAGTCCTTATAAATCTGTCACAGGGCTTCCATATTCAGGGTGCCAGGCTCTTGGACTTCGGCCTCCTTGTCTATCCATCTTTTATAATATTTCTGCCACTGTATAAACTCCTGGTCTACTCCGACAGAGAACAACTACTGCTAAGAGACCACAGGATCAGACTTCAAATTCATCCCAACAGCAGCACAGAGAAAGTGCAATGGTGAGTTTCTATAGACGCCTGGATAGTACAGAATGGCCCAACAGTAACTAAATGGAGCAATACATCTGGAGCAGGAAGAAACAGAAAAAAAATGGAAACACCACAGTTGGAGTTTGCTGTGATCAATGGATACCCAAGGTCACAGAACAAAATGATAATACTGAAATAAAGTCTCTTTTAGAAGAACAGAAACGAGTATGAAAGCAGAGTTCGGAAAAAGAATCAGCTAATAATTTACAACTCTTCACTCATTAAATCCATTGCCTCCTCCGCAGCACCTTACCTTATTTCAATTTTAGTCCCATTTACACCCCTTTCCTACTCACTCCCTCTCATTTCCACCTTCCCTCTCTCACTCTTTCCATACTGTGTCTCCTTGACTTCATTTTATATCTCAAGCCACATCTAATTTCTCTGCCATTCTCACAGCACCTCTTCAGATCTTTTCCATCTTGTTTCACAGTACTTGATGCCCATTTTCTCTGAGTGTCCACAACCCTCTAGTCGGTGTCTCCTCCCACATGCTTGTTGAATTACATGTTTCCAGTATTGCTCTTCCTCCTTATTTTCCCAAATTGTTTAATCTTCTCCCAGCCACCAAACCCAATGTTTCCCTGTTTCATCCCTCAGTCTCTGTCCCTGTCTCTCCTCCTGCATCACAGTCTCAACCTCTTTGACAAGCTGGTTTAATCTCCCACAGCCTCTTTTTTCTTTTTCTGTAATATTCAAGACAGGACAATTTCAATCTCTTTCAGTTCAGGTTTTCAAAGATAACAGGAAAAAAATATTGCAGGATCTAATAAAGGAATTAAGGAACCAAGTACTTGGCAGTGCTAACAGCTTTGCCTGTGGTACAACAGACCTGCTAAGACAGATATCAAAAGTAACACTACTATTGAATTTCAGAGAAATAAGTCTGTGACTGTGTGGCAGACAAACATGCACACATATGTCTAATGATTATGTTTCAAGCAAAAAATATTGCATACAAACCAAAACACTTCCTTCACTTGAAAATTCCATCCTTCTTTTAACTAAGGAATACTGATCAAAGAGGGAGGTATGGTCTTTTATGGATTTATAAAGTTATCTATTATTGTGTTCTTGGCAACAGAGAAATACAAATGATAGAAATTTGGCAAATAATGAGAAACTAGAAGAGGTTCCCATGGAAAAAAAAAACGTAGTTGAAGATGACTGCATTGGATCTTCATATCGCTGTCTGGAAAATATTTTTTTTGCTATGGGATCCGCATCTCAGAAAAATATGATCCTACTTTTAATTATATAACTAAATGCTTCCTATAGTCATTGTTTCCTATGGAAAAAAAAAGATCTTTCCCTTACATCAGACAAGTTCAATTATATGTTATGTTCTACAATGAATAAATGTCCCACCACGCTATGTTTTGCTTGGAAACAAGAGCATATGTTAGCATGCACATCTGGAATTTTTTCCTATAAATTTGCTTTCTTACAAGTAAACATATTTTTCTGAAAGCAAAATAATTAAAAATGGCTAAAAATCTCAAGGGACCTTTTTGCAGAGCACAGCTGGCCAGGAGAGATGAGGGATAGCCATTCTGCAACAGGGAATTATTTGGAGAATTAAAGTAAAAACTTCTCAGACTGTTCTCTCAGTAGAAAGGTCTTTAAGCTGAATAGGTATGACCACATGCTACAGAAGTTTTAGTTTATAGTCAGCTTCCCTGTGTATTGCTGTATTGCACCGCTGGGACTGGCTGCTGTGGAACAGTCATACAGAAAAAAATATGTGCATGACACTGTACCCATCTTCTTTCTTTTTCCAGCCCACACACCACTTAAGCTCAGCAATTTCTGTTTAAGATTTGCCCAGTACCACATTTTTCCATGTACCTGGGAGACATTATGAGTATTGATGAAGAATTGTTTCCTTTTCCTCCCAAACAGCTAAGGCTTTGAGGAGGCCCAAATAATCTTTATAGAATGAAAAATATTTCTATTTGAAGCAATAGTGTTTGATACCCTGGTGTCCTAGCTGCAAGGAGGGCCTTTCAAGAGTAATAGGGCAGAAATTTATTATAAAGAACTTAAGAGGATTTCTTTAATGGCAAAAACATCTAACCTTTTCTTGAAAACTGTATGAAAGATTCTAAAACTATTAGAACTCAGCCCACACTACCCTGTACTGGTTAAAAAGAAACAGTGGAAGAATCTCTCTTCTAATGGCTACTAGGCTTTCTCTACGTTTGGACTTTATTACATTCTGAAGTTCCATACTTTAAATT
Organism: Poliocrania exsul; assembly: GCA_035041345.1. Lineage (NCBI taxonomy): Eukaryota > Metazoa > Chordata > Aves > Passeriformes > Thamnophilidae > Poliocrania > Poliocrania exsul. The sequence continues at coordinate 85,396,243 of JAWWLZ010000118.1, forward strand.
TTCTATTTCTTTAGGCAGTGATAAGCTGACAATCCCAGTGAGATTAGCACACTACAAAACATTCAAGGGTTGTTCTTTAACAGTTCAAATAGCATCTAACAGGTATTTGAGCAGAAAACTGGTAAGCTAATAAAATCCAAAGCACAATCCATTTATTTAGATAGGTTTGAATCACTACTGAATTTTGACAGCTCAAGAGAACACCAACAACCTTGCACAATTCTGGCTGCTCACAATGCTGATTGTACTGTTATCCAACTGAAGGTTTCCTACCACATTGACACAGTTCTACTTCTTCACCAACAAATCTAAAAATGCTGCAAAATGGCTTGCTGAGTATTAAGAAATGCTTTAAGCTAGGATCAAAGCAAGTGACAAGCCTACACACATTTCACCTGGCCAAGAGAGGTTAGAGCGACTATTACAGCATGCAAACTGGATAATGACCCACAATGCCAATCTGTCTTGGAGAAAAACAATCATCATTATCTATATCTGAAAAAAAATTAATGGAGCCAGCAGGACATGTGGAAGATGACCGTCATTCCCAACATCTGCAATGCCCTGCTTGAGGACCTCTGAGAGAACATGAAATCAAGTCTCTGAGCATTGAATTCCAATCAAGAAACAACAATATAGACAAGAGCAGCAGGAATACACAGAGGCACAGTAAATATGGCTTATTCAGGATGATGAAAAGATCAAAATATTACCATTAAAAGGCAGAGAACAAAAGGAGTGCCGTGCAAAGTTTCTCCCAAAGCAGGGGCACTATGTCTCCTTATGTCAGTCATGAACACAACAGGAATCTAATGTGCTTAACATTCAAAAGGAATGTTTCAGGTTAGATATTTGGAAAAAAGTTCTAGTGTAAAGGAAGTAGCTAAATGGCAATTTATCCACTTCTGAAACTCAAAGATGTAACTTGGTCCCATTTCAGGGAGAAATGCAAAGAAAAACAAATTATAAAACCGATCTGTTAGAACACATTTGCTTTCTCAGTTCAGAGAGCATAAAAAATGGCATTACATTTTTTTAGTTACAAACTATTTTAAAATTGTTTACAAAGATTAACATGAGCTACAGGTACCATCTTTCCAACTTGGAGAGCTTTCAAGAAGGCTACCTTGAATTGAATCTCAGAGTTATATACTACAAATCTCAGAATTAGCAAAAAGTGAGCTCTGTGGGTGTGAGATAACTTTTATTAGCTTATAGAAACTTTCCAGAAGCAAAACAGAGTTAAGCAATTTCTAAACAAATTAATTTCTGATGTAATTTCATTGAAGACAGCTGATTTCTATGATCAATAACTTTTTCTCTTTCTGATATTTTTTGAAAAAAAATTGAAGCTCAAATATTGGGAGCACAAAGTTACATTTAAAGATTCACCTGCATGGATAATTAAGATAAATTTAATTGCATTATATAATGCATTATTCAATCTTTTGCATGTTCATACTTTGATAAAAAGCGTAGACAGAGATTCCATGTTTTAAATCAGTATGCAAGTCTTTTCTATCAGACTGTGATAAGACATTTAATTGTGCTTTGTCTCAATTTAATAATCTAGAAAGTTACTATGTTATTAATCTCCTTATAACATTCCATTAGCTAGCTCAGTTTCTTTTTTTAAAATGGTGTGAAATAACAAATATAAGTAAGGGTACATAGTGTTCTTTATTCCACACAGAAATATAATTTCTGCATAGTTTGCTTTTTTTTTCCCTCCTCCTACTCGAACAGATTTAATATGTCAAGGAATCTGACACACGAATAAGTCAACTTTCTAAATGCCTAAAGGTCAGCTTTATCTATATCTATAAAGTTTGCCTTTGAATTCACATTTTCTAAGGTCAGTATCCTAGTGCTCCCAGCATCTTTTTAAAAACCATTTAAACTATGTTTTCTCCCAAAACATTTCCCTGCAGAGTCTGGTATTATGTCACCTATCACAGCATAAGGATATAATTTTCTGACTGATATAAGACCTCAGTGTTCTTCACAGTGACATTATGAAATGTTTTAATTTGAAAAGTATCTTACAGAAGAAAAGAGTTCCATTCAATTTTGTTGCTCTTTCAAACCCTATATCATATTCTACCAGCATTAAATACTGCAAAAAAAATGTACCTCCATGTTGCATGCGGAAATATCAAATACTGTGTCAGAGAATGAGCCAGGAGAACTATATATAGATAAAAAATGTAGGACCATAAATACTTACTTTTCTTTTGAAAAAAGGGGGAAACTTTACAGTCTCAATTCACTGAGATTCAGAAAACTCAGAAATCTTTTCCTTTAGTTTTATTTGATCCCTGATGCAAGCATCAGTTCTGATTCTGTGAAATACAGACATATAAAAATAAAAAAGAAGAAGGAAAAAAGTTGGCTACAGTTGTTATACCTAGTTCTAGCTCTCAGGAACACTTCTACATCAACTATAAAACTTGCAAAGCTTCCCTAGACATGTGCTGAAACAAATTTAGGCTACATTAACTCTACTTCATACTGGAACCATGTATTGTGTAGTTAAATCTGACTGAGCTAAACACAGCAATGGTTTTGCCTGAGACAAGTAACTGAAATATCAGCATCCAATGCAGCTGTGTGTTTTGCTATTCCTTGTTTGAGGGGTTTCTTGAAATGATCACCTGCCTATATACACTATGGATGAAATCTTGACCACATGAGCTACCTTAGGATCTCATGATTACTTTTAACCTGTCCTCTCCAGCTAACCACATAGGTATTTTGGTAACACTTAGAGAATATAGTCCAGTAAATTTGCTTTCTGCAGGGAAGAGTTCTAAGCTTCATTTTGTCTGATTATCTATGCCTAGTTTTTACTAAGTTTTGTTCATGTCACCTTTTGTCATTAATAGACTGAAATTTGCTGTATTTACTAATTTTTTTGTTAATATTGCATTTCAACTTTATTAACTGTGTTATATGAAGTCAAATCCTAAAAAATCTATAAACACTCATAATATAGTACAACCCAATTTGACATTTAAAGAAATAACACATTAAAAAAAATTTAAACTGTGAGACCCTGTGGCAATTATCCAGGAAAATAGTACACATTACCTCAGTCAGATGTTAACAGTACTTATTCAAAATGCTTGAGCCAACTAATTCTCAATTTTTCTAATAAACTCATTCATAACGTGTGAAAATATTATAGCCGGTGTTCTTTTTTAATTTTTTTTAATGTTAATGTCTTAAAGCAATCTTCATATAAGTTTTCAGGATCCTTTATTCCACATTCCAGTGAGTTCTACCAGATATTCACAGTAAAGCAACAAAGATTTGTTGTAATCTTTATACTGATGCCAAAGGGATTTTTGATTTTTTAATTTTTATGTTTTGTAGATTTTAGGAACACAGTAAATGTAACACTGTAGATTTTAGT
>JAWWLZ010000118.1:85399757-85508526 GCA_035041345.1 Poliocrania exsul
ATTAAAGTACCTGCCCTTTATCTTATCTCCTACAAAACCTTGGCTTGGAGTCTTTTTTGCGGACTTTTACGGCAACAATAACTTTTGCCTTTTAACATGACCAAGTTATACGAACTGGTATTTACTGATGCAAAGTAATCATGAAGCTATTTGGTCTCTGTCTTCCCTTTCCACATGATAAGATAAATCACCAACTGGTTTATTTCAACACAGCTATTCTGAAGATAGCTCATAGCAGCTGAACACTGAGTCCAGTAACCTGTGTTTAACTCGGAACTAGAGGACTCACAGACACTGGGTCAGTTGCTCTGAAAAGGCTAACAAGTATGTCTCAGGCAAGGTGTAGCAATCCAGTTTTCAATCTTCACAGAGTTATGTTGAAATGAAGAGTCACAGCCAATAATCTGAAAGACTGGAAAATGCATGAGCAAAACAAAATGTAAATCTGAAATTAACTAATCATAGAATGAATGATGTTATACACCTCTCTCTCGGGAAGATGACAAAATGTGGCAACTCCTTTTTTTAAGAAGGGTTGACTCACAAGCCATTTTCTGACAACATATAAGTAATGCACAGAAAATGTATCTATTACTGGTCTAAGCTTGTTCTGGAGAAGTTTCCTCCTCTCTGTTTTATATTGCTTCCAAATATTAACAATTCACACAAATTCTGGAGATGAAATTGAATCTGATTTACAGGGTTGCAGTCAGTATCTTCTGTATAGCTGATATTTTATGGTGTTCGCTGAACACTGGTAGAACCCAGTCACAACCTAACTCTAAGTCCACTATTCATTCCTAAGAATTATGCACTCAGAAACTCTGAGTGTACCTGATATTAAAAGACTAGTGCTCCCATCTTATCAATCCTGTACAGGCTGAAGTAGGACTGGTGGGATGAGCATGGGAGGAAGAGTCAGAACGGAGATTCACCAAAGGGAAGAAAAGTGTGGGCTGGCTTGTTGGCCTGACAAACGGGTGATATGCAGAATGAATTAGAACAGCTGTGAGTTAAGTATGGAAGTCAGAAAAGGGAGGCTGTGGGCTGAATGTGTGTGACAAAAGGCTACATCATAACATTTAGATTCTCAGTGGAAGTGTAAGATATGAAGGACTGAAGGTGGCCATCTGCTAAGACACCACAGCCTCTGCCACTGCAGTGATGCAGAATCACCTTGGTAACTGAGCCTGCAACCTGCACTGAACTTGCCCTCCCTCCTGCCATTTAAGGCCATCTGCACCGTTTTCCTTAGTGTCCAGCATAGCTCAGTTCAGCCACGTGTTCAGATCAAGCACATTTTGGGCTGAACACGAGGGTACTCATTTTTATCACTTTATATTCCAGCAGTCTATTCCTCATCGGTTGTGCCATATGCAGTTCTCACAACTCCCTCCCTACATTCCTGCCCATAATCCAGTCTGATATGCCACTCCCTAATCACTTTCAGACTTTCTCATTATTCATCTCTCATTGCTACTCTTCATGCTCATACACCACTAAAATCTGCATCCATGTGTTTCTTTCATTTTGGTCCATGACACGGTTTCTTCTCCCTCATAGGAAGCCCTGAAAATTTTCTTGTTTCACTGGTCAGACAGCTTTTCATGTCTTTCCACTCTCTGACCTCTGGGGAGGTTAGTTTGTCATGGTTTGTGCTGCAACTGTCTGGGAAACAAACACTTGCCTGATAAAGGCTCATTGGTAGAACAAGTTAAGTATAATCTAACAAACAAGCCCACTGATACAGAAGTTTTAAAGCCTGAGCAACACAGAAGATAAGCAGACATCCCAAAAACTAGAGAATGGGGACTGATGGCTATGGCATCTGAGTTCATAATATCTGCCTGTCTCTCCAGTGATAAATTCCTTAACAGCTGCTTTGAAGAACTTGTTCTAAATAAGGAATGTGCTAACAAACTGTCTTTGCAATTTGTATTGCTAAAGTGCTCTTCTAAAGGCAAGACACTGAATAAAGCTCCATAGTAAATAGAATATATTTAATTATCACTCTAAAATAGGAGACACTGCTTACTGGATTTTTACATTTTCCTCTGAGTCAGTGTTCCTGGTTGGTTTACATTCCAAGGTGATTCCCATGAGCAGGTTTCAACATACATTTCTTCAATTGTTGTCAGATATAAAAGATGAAAATAGTTTAATTCTCCATTGTGACCATTCAGAAGGAATGAATAGCTACATCAATACTGAAGAGCAACATGTTGCTGCTTTCTATGATTTAAGTTACTGGGAGTGTCTGTGAAACCTTGAACTTGTCAAAAGTCTGTGAACAGTTCTACCGGACTGCAAGAAAACTGAAAAGAGAATTGTCCTCCTCATGTTTCCTTGCATACTACCATCATATTACTAGCTGCAGCTTTCATTTTGGAAGCATAGTTAGTGGACAAGAGAAAAAGAAAGAAATAATAAGAAGCTCAGTTAGTTTTGTAGTAGAGGAGACAGTGAATTACCTGTATTCCCAGCAGGATTGTTGTCACAAGTGCTATCAGGGCAGGGAATGTGATAAAACTTACGAGAACAAAAGTTCACAAACAGTAAAAAGTGTAAGGATAAACCTCTCACATCAGCTCTTCTCCCTTAGAAGCAATCAACTTAAAAGACTTCAAGAAAAATTCTACATGAATCATTCCACATGGCATCAGAGTAAAGGAAAACTGGCAACACTCATCATCTACTGATTATAAGGAGCTAGAAAAAGTGGCCCTAGAGATCCTGGCAGAGATTAGATTTTGAAGTCAAAAGCATCAAGAGGAAAAAACCATGCAGAATAAAAGACTAGTACAGTTTCCTATTTATTTCTAATAATATACTGCTAATAAAAGACAATAATTTCCACTTTTTAGGCTTATACTCTCCAAAAGGTTTGTATGTGTGCAATTTCCGCAAAGGTAGGTGGTTACAACAGTAAGTAAACTCAGGATAACCTTTGCTTCACTATGCTTTGATTATCTTCCTTGGAAGAAGAATTCAGGAAATCATAGTTAATAAAGTACATTCACTAGCGATTTTTTGTCTGCAGAATTGAGGTCATTCAGTCAGGAAAACTGGAATCATACCATGTCACCAAATGTGTTAAAACGTGAGCTCAGACTTTTAAAAAAAAAGAAACTGGAGGATTATTTAACTCACCAACTTGTTTCTGAAGGAAGAAGATGTCAGTTCACAAGCGCAAGATATCTTACACATTCATGAGACATAAAAACATTTTGGGAAGAGAAACTAAGTTTTTCTTTATAATGACTTCTCTCAGCAGTAGAGACTTATAAGAACCACAAATATTTCAAGATGTGCTAGAACACTGACCACTTGAAATGGCATACTGGCATCCAAATATTTACTAGGGGCTATTTAATTATAACCCAGAACATTAAAATCAGCCATAAGAACAATAAGATAACTAAAAAATTAATTTATGTTTATTGGCATGTTTTCTTCTTAACAAACATATAGCATTCCAATCCTTTAAACTGGGAAAAGTAAGAGAACTTGAGAATAATAGTCACATTTGGAAAAAGAAATGTGAAATCAAAAATACCAATAGGCATTGCTGCAGGTGGGAACAAAAGGCTTGGACAAAATTTATTAAAGAAACCCTGCCACTGAGTCACAAGGTGCAGAAACTACCCAATCTTAGTCTTAAATTTTGTCAACAATTTAAATTTAAGGAGTTATAGAAGTGTGATTGAACCACTTATGTCCCGCAGGTTTTAATGATGGCAAACTGAGAATATTTATATAAAATAAATCATTTATTATGAAAAATGATCAGACAAAACACCTTAATCAGAATTATTTACTACACAATATAAATGCTAATACTACTAGCAGGATATTATAGGGTAGTGCACTATATTAAAACAATTATTGAAGCAACTATATTAAAACTATCAAAAAAGAAATCATTATTAAGTAGAGATTTGATGTAACTCACTCAATATGCTTATGGGGAGACCTTTTTCTCTCAGCCTTGAGGAGCATCCTTGCGGGACAACCCCAGCCCAAGGGAGGAACCTTCACACATATCCTCCAAGAAGGGTTATGCCAGAAGAACCTGACTGTACAAAGGGATACTGGACTTTTGTAGCATAAAGTGATGGATTGACAGTCATTTGACTCTAGTGGTTGCCTCACCATCAGGATGTTAATTCGGGGTTTGACATTGACTGGTTTCAACATCTCCTGACCCAGCCTGGTGCCCCTCTCAGCCTACAATTGATACATTTGCAAATAGGGCATTGTCTTGGTCACATTTTAAGGGAGGAACATCCTGCCTCATCAGCCAATAAGAGTAGAAAAGTTTAGAATATAACAAAGTTCAAATGTCTATGTGAACTATAATGGAGAATCATAGAATAAAAATTTGGATTGAAAATCTGCTTCTCTATACATACAATTATAGACAGATGCACAGAATTTGCCACTAGAATATCAAATAGTTGTGGCACTGCTCAAGTGTCCATAATCTGTAAGAGAAGGTTGCAGTTGTCTTCCATTTGCTTTTGTTCTTGAACCTTTTTTTCCTAATATGACGTTTCTTTGATATCTGGACACATTCTAATAGCTGAGATACTGTTCCAAAGCTCTTTATTACTCACCATCAATATTTGCATTGACTTTACTGGATTTTGAATCAACACCTACATTCTCTGTTTCAGTCAAAGCCTGAGTTGTGACACACATAATAACCAAGATGTTGTCTTGCCACGTTTATTACTAATCTTTCTACCTACTTGTTACTTTTTTAGTACTTCTTTTGCTGCATTTTCTTGAGCATCAAATTTGTTAATTATTTAGATTGTCCTTTCTATCCCACTCAGCTCCCTCAAGCTACATTCTTAATTAGATTCCTTCAACTGAGTTTTTAATCTGCAGCATTAAATCCATCTATTAGCCTATTGCCCCCACTTCTCTTCCTTGATCTATTCTTTTTTTTTATGTGGTATAACAATTACAGTTTCTATTATCTTAATATCATTCATTCAGTGCTATGTAGTTTTTTCCTGCTATGAAGTAATTTAGAAAAACTTTTATTAAAGCTTGTGTGAACTCCACCCACTCTCATTTAATCCCAGGGCATTTTTTTTCAGTTGCCACTAGTATTTACCTCCCTCTGTACTCCAATTTTTCAGTTTCTATCTATAATATCATGCAGACAAACAATCTAAAATACATATTTGTCAGTTTGACTATTAAATCTGTTGACTTGAGTCAAAATACCATCTAAACAGTCAAATTAATTCAACTATCAATCAGCTTTTGTGGAATTTCTCCTTCATACTCTGAAAGATGTCTTTCATGCCTGTACCAATAAACAGTTTAAGGTATTAACTACAGAGATTTTTACCATGAGTTACCTTGACAAATTTTTCATCACCTTATATTTTCAGATAATGTTGTCCAAGCTTCCATTTAACATACAAGCACAAAATATGTCCTGAAATATACCCAACAGAACAATTTTGAGGAAAGGTGACTCTTGCTTACAGACTTGGCTTAATCTTTGGCCAATAGCTATGCCTGGCATAGCAAGCAATGAACCAGGATCAGAGTCCACCCAGCACCAAAAGGAGCTGGGGTCAGAAGCAGGGCTAGAGGCTGGCAGCATACACTGTGGGAGAGTGGGTCCATCCAGGAGGTCCTCCACCTACAGGGATGGATATGGAGCTGGTGGCTCGTATTGCTGTGATGTCACTGGGACCAGGGCTGGCAGCTCTGGGCTGGACTCAAACAGGTTCTGTACCATGGCCAGGGATTGTGGGCAGCCCCAGGAGATGCATTCTGATGCTCTTGGGGCCCTTACAGACTGTTTCCCTGGCCTCATTCTCCCTTTTTGCCCTTGATACACGTGGTTGCAATCAGCTAACAATGTAGGTTCCATATTTTCTGTAAGTCCTTAGGAGGTACTCCTCAAATAGATCTCTGAACAAAAGATTGAATATATGATTATTCCTTATTTGAAAGACTAGTAATGAAATTGCTTCAGATTTTAGTGTGATATCATCTGGCATTCAATGTACCTCTGCATGGCAAGGCACTTCTACTGGAAGGTAAATTAGGATGTTGATATATTTTTCTGTTTCCTGTGGCAATGATTTTGCCTCTGGCTCTGGAAGCAGACAAGCCCTTACAGAATCTTGGCAGTGGATCGCAGGGACTTTGCTGCAGGTTTCTGTCATAGTATGCATTTCTAGGACGTAAGTAAATGTTTGAGGATTTAAGGACTAGGGAGCTGGGTGGATTAACAGAGAGGGTCAAAGAAAGGCACAAACTGATTCTATAGCCTAAAAGTGGAGCAAAGCTTCAACAGAGCAGAGTTGGTAGAATTAGGCTCCTTCTATCCACATGATGGTGAATGTTGTTTATTTCTGAATTGAACCAGGTAGTCCACCAGGACACAAATAAACAACACAACATTTATCTTAATCAGTGATTTCTGGGGTGGTGCTTATAAAAGCATTGGTACTGCTTTAGCAAGAATATCGTCTTTCTTGACAGAACTGTTTAAAGTAGCAATGCTGAACTTTCCACTATTCCAATAAATATTCTCCTTGTTTTTGGAATATTAAGCTTCTAAAAACATCCTTGTGCCTGCTTCAGTGAAAGGGCCATATGTTTGCGAGTTGCTGTGCTCAAAATGAATCAAACTTTGTGCAGAACTTGTGCCAGTGTGAAAATAAAAAGAACTATCATTTAATTTAGTTTTAATTTCCTGACAGGATAAGGTATATTTTGTTCGATGAGTGCTAATAAAAATAATATACAGCAGATCCTGGAGCTGTGCAACATATTTTAGGAGATTTTAGAGCTCCATATCATTCTTAAGCAAGTTAACATCTCACTTTTAAATTAGTGAAATATTTCTTTCTTGTCATCTCACAGAGATTTATTTAAAATCATGCCTCCAAATCACTATTGGATATCTTATTTTGTATTGAATATATTATTCAAGGAGTTTTCTGATTCAAACAAATTAGGCAATTCTTACTTTAAATTCATTGCACAACTAAATAACGTACTTCTAACCAGCACCTATTCCTCTTACAATGAAAACCCTTTCAAATCCTTATAAGGCAGGATTTCTTACAGTCTCTTTAACATTCTGTTTTGTGTTAATCTTTTTAAATTAATTAGTTGTTTGTAAGTAATCCACACATTAAGCTAAGTATTACAATTTTATGTTTAGCTGCTCTGTAAGATCTTGTCCAATTCAAAGCACTTAAAAAACCCCAGAGTTCATGAATGCCGACAAGAGAAATAGGAGCTACAATAGGCAGGGGAAAAAAAGCTGCAGAGAATTTGTTCATTGCTACTAGGAAGACATTTTGAAGTCAAGTCTGAAAAGCAAAACTTCTGTGTTACCAGTCTAAACCACCATATAGTTCCCTCGGGTTTTTTTCCTGTCTCTTCCTCTTCCATCCTTTCTGATTGAAAAACAATTAAGGCATCTTTAGGCACATCTTTTGTTACTTCTGTTTTTCCTTTTTTCAGATTCTGAGCTGACTCAAAGGCACTTACAAGAAAGCTTAATGTTCCATATTCTCCTAGCTTAGACACCTTATAAAAGAGGTGGCAAATTGGATGCATTCTAAACGTACAAGGCCAGAATTCTTTTATTTTTTTACATTTCTTGAAAGACTCCTACCACTTACTTTTTCAGTAATCTACATGTACATAATTCCAAAAACAGAGATGCCACTCTCACAGCCTATTTAAAAAAAACAAACAAAACAAAACAAAACAAACTGAAGAACAAAATTGGTTAAATCAAGCCTATGAGAGATATAATGGTTTATTTTGTCATACAATTTTAAATCAAGTTTTCCAAGTGTTATGTTTTGCTCTACAATGTTCCATTATTATTAAATTTTTTGAAGAATTACTAAATGCCAGAAAGCATCATATAATTTCAAAGTACTGATAAAATACCATTTTTCTTAACACACATCTCTCATGGTTTGACATTCTGATTTAACAAAATAGTAAGCACTACAATGTTTAGCAATTTTAATTTTAAGAAGTAAAGGGGAAATAAATGAAACTATTGAGAGGTAAAGATTTTCTTCAGTTTGCTGTTTGCCATCTAAAAGACTGGATGCAAAGCTCAGAGACACAATGGAAGTCTGCATAATTGTTAAGGTAATTTGGATCATGGTTTAAGAAGCTAATTTCCTTTACTTTCTGTGTCTCTGTAAAGGATTTCTTTTTGGTTTCAAACTATTTTTGGTTGGATAAGTTTAGAACATTTAGAAGAGCACTGTACAGTGCCCACTTTAAGGCAGAACAGGATAAACTGTGTTATGTTACTATGAGCTGGCTAAGATTCTAGAAAAGTAGGTTCAGGGAGCTAAGGAAAACCTGAGAGGTGTTATTTATACAGGAAAAAAAAAGAACCAAAAATAATTTAAGATATTGTAGCTAGCTATGATAAAATAAAGGTTTATGCTGTTCACCATGAATATATATTGTGTGATTACTAACCACATCTTTCAAATCAATTTGTTAAGCCCCTGGCCTCGAACAGTTATTTTTATCAAATAAAATCCAAATGAGAAAGCCATGTAAACTCCATATTGGAAATACATAGTAACTCTGAATCTATTAATTCAATTTCTGTTTAGGGTAGATTTTATTCTATCTTCTGCAATAAATATAGTGTTGTATTGCATTGTTTGGCCAAGACAAAAATCCCAGCCTGTCTTCTTTGTAGCTGAGAACTAAATGGCACAGCAGCCTTGGAAAGCCCAGGAGTCTCTTTGGGCATTGGTATTGATTGCTTTGTGAGTGTATTCTGTAGACATGGGTGGAAGAGGTTCAGTAATGTTTGTGTGTGTTTTTTACATAGAAATGCTCAAATAAAATACAACATTTAAAGCAAAGGCCACTGCACACAATATAGTGCATACAGTGCACTGATTATGGGTAACATTTCTGAAAAGCACTTTTATAATGAAGAACTTTTATAATGAAGCATAATGAAATTTATAAGGCATGTTGGCCTGAACCATGAACCAGCTTAGTTAATGAGTTCACACAACTCAACAGCAACCAGAAGACTTTACATGTAGTTATTAAGTCATTTAATCCTTGAGCTGAAAACAATGTTTTTTTAATGTCTACTAACTTCAGTACACATGCATTTGCAGTTTTTTGCATACAAGCTGCAGCAGTAAAATACCATCCTGAATCACTGAATATTATATAAGGACAATTCAAAATCTTTTCTGAATAATCATATGGACCTGCACTGTATTTTATTATTGTTTTAATGTCCTCCAAGGAAATGATATCATGTGACCATCTAATTTTAAGTATCAGAAGCAGCAGAACAGAACAAACCACTAAAGAAATTATAGTAGCACTGATTTTTCTCCTGGGTGTCTGATTCTCAAAGATGAGATCTGAATGTAGATTGTATGATCACAACTGCATCATTGTCCCTGTGTCAACAGGTAGTATAAAAGAATCTGACATATAGTGAACTATATTTGCAAATAGTATTTCAATGCCTAATTGCCCAGGAACTACAGAAAAGTGAAAGAAACAAAAGAATTCTGGAAATGCAAGTTAACAGGTATTAATCCTAGAGCTTGAGTTTGCTCTAATTAATGACTGAAAATACTAAAGGGTTCTAGACTTGAGGATTTCTTAGATTAAATATTAGCAATTATTTCCTCAGATTAATTTGAAGTCCTCATCAGAGGATTCTTAGATTAGAGAACTTCTAGGTTTTTAAATCATATGCTTTTCTTGAAATGCAGATGCAAAGCACATGCCCTTTTTCATCTCAAGTTCTTCCAGATAGCATCTATTTCACCTTCATTTAAATTTAGGTCCTTATATCAGTGACTAATTCTGACTGTTTTCTTTGAGGCATATGCTCCCCTAAAGTAAATCTATCAGCAGGATTGCTTTCTCATACTAAAAGTGAAACAGAATGTTACTTTATTATCTGTCAGATTAAAAAGAACTGGTAAAGTGACTTATCTGAATCTAGCTGCAGGACTCCCCAGGTGGTCCTGAGCCATGAACTCTTCAAAAGTGGATACTTTGAAGGCAATAGTAATTTCAGGAAAAATTGAGTGAACATTTGGAAGCTAACTAGGGATCTAGGATGCAAAATAAGTTGTTAAAATACATCATATCAAAACTCTTTCATGCCTGTTCATTTGTGATATTTTGGTTTAGACACACAGAGAATCCTTATATGTTGATTGAAAAGTTTTCAAAGGGCTAATATTTTATTGTTTCTTATGTTTCATGTTGCAGATACTCTGAACTCAGAATGGTGGAGCAGTTATTTCCTATGAGGACAAAGCACTAGAAAAGTATGAACACATTAGGCAATATACTTCACAGTGATTTACTAAACAACAAAGTAATGCTGAGGCTTAGGGATCTTGCAGCCATTTCAGGGTATGGGCAGAAGTTCACTCTTGTGGCTAGAAACATGAGTTCAGTATAATTACCACTTCAAGTGTATCTTTTTAATTAATGGTATACCTTTGCACGTACTTAGCACAGGCTCCATTTTCCATTCTGTAATGCGTTTCTCTTTCCACAGAGGGAATGCCAGAGATTGCCCAGTCCTCAGTACACCATTCAAAGGCTGAATTTCCCTGTAAACTGCATTTACATGCATAGTTTCATTCCCACTTACTAGTAATTAAATTTTGAGATTGTTACACATTTTACAGAAGGCAGTTAGATTCAGTTAATTTTTATTTAGGTTTGAACAAAAATTCTGGGATTTCTGTATAATCTTGTTGTTTCCATCACCATCACACATTGATGAGGAAGGAGGGGATCATGTCCAGCAGGAACTGGGAAGCTGGCCTACCATCTCACACAAGAGAGACTCTCAGCATCACAGCACTTAGTCTCCCACAATGTCAGAAACCACAAGTTCACATAGCCTTAATTTCCCACCTTCAAGTATGGCTCAGTGGCACCTTAGCCCTTTTGGTAAATCGCCCTCTTATAGCAATATTGCTGTTAGCATTTCAGGGATTCCAGCACCACAGTAGCATAGGAGATGAAGGGGACCAGGACATCTTTGGGGCTCTAGGCATAAGAAATCTGTACCTGTAGACACACTGATCTGTATACCTATGAGTACTAAATGTTTGCATATGCCTCCTTAATAATAATTATCAACATACATAATTATAACATTACAATTACTCATAATAACAGAATCACAGGACCAGAGAAGTGTTGAGGTTTGAATGGACCTCTAGAGCTCATCTAGTCAAAGCCTGGCTCAAGGCAAGGTCAAACACAGCAGGGTGCTCAGGACACTGTCCAGTCAGGGATAATCATCAAAAAAAGGTAATAATGTTTTTTTTAAAACTCCAGACAGATTCCAGGTGTCTGGGAGCATAGGATATACCACACACACAAAAGAAACTGAATTATTTGGGGCCAATACGTGTGAGCAGATTGTTTTATTGTAAATGCTTTGAAAACATTAATTTGCATGTACCTTCTTCACTCAGTAATCAAGACCATCATAGCCTAGATGTTGAGTAGATGCAGAGATGAGCTATCTTAATCCCACTACGGCATGTAGTGCATAGAGAATAGAACTGGCAAACAGTTATAGGAACAACAAATCTGTTCATACTCAGGCCCACTGTCATCTGAAGAAGTTTAAATTTATTAAAAATTATGGATAGTTTCACTGAGTTTTGCCTGGTCAGGACTTTCATCATCTCTTAATGGTTAGAAATCTCTCAAGTGCCAGATCAATGGATCTTGCTTATGATGTACCCAACATCAGTTTAACATTCAAGACTTCTGTGGCCAGCACTGAGGTATTTTTATATTTATATTTTTACCTTTTCTTTTAGATTAAACAGCATCCATTCTTCACCAGATTCAGGGGAGGACCGCCAAAGCCTCTCATCTTGAAGAACTATGGTAGTGCTGCTTGAAAGACGCTAATGACTTAGCAAAGAATGTTGTCAATCTTGTGTTTTCTGGTATTTTGGAAGCACATTCAGTTTTGCTGTCTGAAGGGAAGGGCAGACAAATTTATGCCAGGGGCATCCAGGCTAAACATCATAGCCGCTTGCAGCTGCTATGCAATGAATTTGATCTACAAAGACCTTTCTTGTTCAATATTCCTATATTCATCACCGTTATCTAAGAACTCCCATGTCCTAGAGCCATTTAATTTGACTGTATGGCCAACCCACCTGCAAGACTGGACATGGCTACATTTGCTAGGTCTTCAGAGAAAAATTACTGTGAGATTACAAAATTTCTGCAAGAGGCATTGCACCACTGAACAGTAAAACATAGCTGCTGTAAAAGAAAAGAATGAAAAATTGCAGTTCAGTATTTCTAGTTTTTTTCACCCAACACCTCTGCTTCATGCCACAAACACAATTGAAAAGAACTTCCAAGAAATCAGCTTATGTTCATGTGCAGTCAGGGTCATGGTAAGACCAAAATCTGACTTCTTTCTGGTTTTTTGATTAATTTTGGCTGGAAATTGACATCTATAAATGATTTACTCTCCCATTCATTTTTTTATGCTGTATGTTTTCCAGGCATAGACTTATTAACTGGCCCAGCAATCAGATAAAACCACCTAAACTGATTAATGACTGATAATGTATTTTTAAATACCTGCTTAATATTTGCTGTGTCCATTTATTTTACCTTCTTGGATTGCTTTTAGTCAGGCAACTTAATCTCTTTTTTATTTTTTCTGGAAATTCATCTTATAAATGAAATTATTAATACATGTCCATAAAAAAGCACACTAGTGACATCATCAACAGGGGAAACATGCACCTGAAAATCTTAAAAATACAAATTTAAATTATTTTGTGTTAAATTATCAGTTTGGGTGACCCCCACCTTTATGAAAACATATCAAGATTGGCGTTATCTGCAATGATTGCAACTAAAATATTTTATAAGTGGCTGCTTTACTTTTTGTTATGTTCCAAATGAAAATAAGCTGTATTCTGTTTTCATTCTATATTTGGAATTCCCAATGGCATCAATAGGACCATTGAGCAAAATTAAAGAGAACAGACTTAAAGTTTAGGTAAGTTACTAAGCTTCAGGGGGGAGGGGAAGGAGGGGGGAGGGAAGAGCATCAAGTGGACTTTACTTTTTGTAAATTCCCTCCATCCTGCCTCTAACTCTACACATACACACGCATGGCACTATCTGCCCAGAAGGAAATTACAATAATTACAATCAGTGGGAAAAAAAGTAAAAAATGTTTGATGATAACCAGGGCTATGTCACTGTAGCAGGTTATTCTCCTGTTGGAATCTCAGAGAACTCCTTGGATGACCAATATTTATAAATTGGGATACTGTTTACACAGAATATTGTTTCTCAGTGTGTTTAAATTCACCTAATTAGCACACTACATCGGACATTTCAAAAAAGATGAATATAGTGTGAAATGGAGCTCCAGGTGGAGTTAGGCACAAGGTTTATCCCTGGCACATTTCTTTAAATTTCAAATTAACAGTCTATTTCTAGCTCAGGAGTTATTTGTAGGGGGGAAAATTGTTCTTTACTCTTTCCCCCCTTATAGACTACAGCATTTTCATGTTTTTAGCATAAAATTTCTTAGAAAATTAGTGTTAAAAAAACACCATAAACTTTTAAGATCTTTATTATTTTTTGTTTACTGTAAAAGGGACACAGCCAAATCCTCAGAAGAGACTCTTTTCTATTGTTAATTTTAACATTTTTGGCCATGATAAAATTTGTAAATTCATTGGGACTTACAATGTCAAAACAGTTTACTACAAAACGTGTGTGTTCAAAATTATACTTTTCATGTCATGAGAAAATCTGGTGGTGAATGTTGCCATGGACACACAGAACTACATAAGAAAAATAATATATATTTGGCTTTTTGGCTACTGTTGTCCTTCAAATATTCTGTACCTCAATTCAGTCGAACATTATTCCCCCAACTGTATTTTCTCTGCTGTTTTTTCCATTTTATGTTGCTTTTTCACTTCATTGTTAGTGCAGGTTTCTGTCTTATGGTTTTCCCTTTCTTTCTCTTAATGAACACCCTCTTACACTCCAAGTACTATTGTTATTTCTTTCTCTCTCTCTTCTCCATCATGCTCACTTTCCTTGGTTTTTTTCCTTCTCTCTTTCTTATCTTCTTAGTAGCTGAGAATTGAAAGGCAGAGCAACAATTCAAAGGTACAACAGCTCTAGAAAGGCCAGGAGTTTCCTTGGACATAGGTACTGGTTATGGTGCAATTGTATCTTGAAGACACAGGTGGATGTGGTTCAGCAATATAGTTTTGTCTTTCTATACAGAAATGCATGTAATACATAGTTTAATGCAAAGGCTACAATACACCATATGGGTGTATAGTATGTATAAGACTGGGAGTCTGAACAAGCTCTTCAAAAGTGTTCTAATGTCAAGTACATGTGATGCTTAGGGTGGACTTGGTGATGGTTGGATTTGATGATCATAAAAGTCTTTTTCAACCTGAATAATTCCATGATTCTTTTAATCAAGTAATGTCTGCAACAGTGTCTGGAGGTGATGAAAGCTCACACTGGCCAGTGGAGTGATACAAATTCCTGTGAAGAAACATTTGCTTTTTGCTTCTTAAGTCCTACCTTTAGCATCATATCCTTCCACAGATTCTCTGCCACTGAGTGACTGAAAAAGGACATAGCAAAATAACCAATTTACAGAAAACCTTGTAGTCCTTTATCTGAGCAGGTTTCTCCTGTTTTAGAAAAGGTTTCTATCTTCTTTTAAGAGCATTTTTAACATCTTTCAGGTAAATATTTTGTTAAAGTGTGAAAAGAATTACATTAACAAATCTGCTCAAAATTGAGGTTATGCATTAGATTGGAGGCCAGCTCCTGCAGCCATCAGTAGTTTGCTGAGGGCAGTCAGAACAGATAAATACGGGATTTGCCCTTCAGTAAATGAAGGGTTTCCAAGGGAAAAAGTAGAGATGTAACCTTAGTAAGGCAATCCCACAATTTTTTTTGTCAGTGAACTAGTGCATCATCATGTTACTATTTGTAGGCATAGTACTTCACATAATTTATACTTAGGAACACAAACAAAGGCACTCACAACAGACATGAGCTAATGCTGTCATGTGGGATTTGGTATAGTGAGAGCATATCCAAATGTCTTTGCTACTTTAGATTCTCAAGGCCATGAAGCAATAGCTCATCTTTATGTTCTGAAGATTTCTGTGCAGTTTATGTATCAAGTTATAAATAAAGAACAATGAAGAAAGAAATAATAGCCTGACCACAGGGATCTTGTTACTGAGTGACAAATAGATTGTATAAGAAAGCAGTGAACACATTCTGTGCAAAAGCTGTGAAGAACATTATGCCAATGAAAACATTGTGGACCCCTTAGCATTTTCCTCAGTGTGCATTTGTATTATCAATCTCCTTTTACAAATGCAGCTATGTATATCTTTTCACTCATCAATGCAAATCATACCCACAGCACTTTTTGGCATAGAAGAGGAATATAATACACTTCCTATATAACAACATGATATAGCACAACAAAGACACTGATCAAATAACTGGTGACCTCCACCAAGTGTTGAAAGACCCACAAGTGGTCTGTATCAGGTGAAGAAGGGAAGCATAGTTATGTACATGATCTGTTACATATGTGACTGAAGTGAACATAATATTTTTATTTGGGTTTCTTTTTCTTTGCATTACTAAAACTGTTTCAATAATAAACCCCAAACATGCCATGGTATAACTGGAAAAGTTCCTAGCAATTCTTTGAAAGTTCTCAGCTATTATTTGTGATTATAGTGATAATTTCCTTATTACTCTCTTTTGCTATACTTATTTTTATAATTTAAATGTGTGCTCTGAGTAATGCCCAGTCGGGTTTGCATAATGTATTTACTTTATACCAATGCATAAGCTTACAGATAGCAATCTCCAAAGCTTTTGCAGGTGCTTTAATTTTACTGACAATGTCATTTTACCACTGACATGTGAGAAGGTGAGGTTTACAGCTGAGCTATGTTCTTTTGACCTATGTGAAACAATAAAATATAATTGCTTTGTCAGATAACTGGTTCATCACCACTGTTAATCATGGCTGGAACCCTTTGCTGACACACTGACTAGAAAGTTGTATGTAAAAAACCATGTGAGTGGATGAACCATTTATTTTAGTGGGCTGTAAGACCTTATTTGAATGTTGACAATAGAAGCGCATGTAACTCCAGTGCAGAGCCACAAATCCAGTGCAGAGCCACAAATCCATTGCAAGATTCCTTTTAATTTCCTGGAATCAGAATAGTTCAGTCGTTTCACATTGATATCAATATAGCATTTTTAAAAATATTATTCTGAACCTGAAATATACCTGCACATAGACCAATATATCTGACCTTTTAGCTGCTGTAATCCCTTAAATTCCTTCCCAGTTGGAGCACACAAAGC
The DNA here is from genome assembly GCA_035041345.1 of Poliocrania exsul. Classification (NCBI taxonomy): domain Eukaryota; kingdom Metazoa; phylum Chordata; class Aves; order Passeriformes; family Thamnophilidae; genus Poliocrania; species Poliocrania exsul. Next base: position 85,416,234 of record JAWWLZ010000118.1, read on the forward strand.
TTAGGTCTAGGGAAAATAACTTAGTGAACAGATTTTTGGTGCTGTCAAAGCATATTCTGCATTTCTCTTTGGATGTATTCCTCCATAATATCAGTAACGCTTGCATTTGAAAGGTGGTTTTGATTCCCAGCTGCAGTTCTCTGCTTTGCTAGCTCAGCTGGTCTTAGGCAGCAGAAAAATAAAAAGATGCTATAAACCTCATGATGCTTCCTTCAATAACCCTTCTCATCAGCACATTCTTTAGCTGCTTTTATTGTATTGCTATCAAACTGAAGTGGTACAGTAGGTCAGCTGTGGTACACAGGGGGAATTGCTTTCATTGGATCATGTACAGAAGAGTGAAATAAGGAAAACTTTCAAGATATGCACAGAGTTCCCTAGGACAAACCATAGTTATTCAGGGATATTCCACCAAAATATTTAGGAAGTCCTTTGTGGCTTTCTTTTGAGAGACTATATTTAGGAGGCAGAGTATTGGAAGTTCTACCTGGTAATTTTTTGTATTATTATTCTGCCAGAAGTGGATGCAGGAATTGTACATCTGTATCAGCCATACAAAGATAATTTCTTCTTCATTATAAGTCCAAAATGGTAGGCTTCTTTAGTTGTGCTCACAGGACTGGTTGCTTAATTCAGAGGGACTAGCAAAGGATTCTTAGTCTGGACAATGTCATATTTGCATTAACTTGTCCGATGTCCTGCTTTCACAACAGAAAATTCTGAAATTTGCTTTCTTCTTGTTTTAACATCCAGTCCTACTTCTCACATGGTGAGTCTGAACAGAGAAGTAATAGACACAAAACACTGAAATACATGCTTTACTAAACAGGAATGAACTTAGATGTCTGGATAAATACTCTGATGGCTTCAAATCTTTAAATATTCTCCATTTTTATCAACTGTTTCTAGTGGTAGCAAACAAGATGAATTTTTCAGAGTACTTGGAAATTATTTTCCATCCCTAAATTTAGCTATTAAGGCTTTTAACCACCTCTGTTCAAAAGAAAGCCACAGCTTTGACTCTGAACTTGCTGTATGTGGTCAGTCTGGTCCACCACAGAGTCCACCTGGCTCCAGTCCTCACTCACTCCCAGAATTCCTACTTTGCAGTAAGCAACAGAACTGTATGTCTTTTGCATGATTTCTATTTCTCATCATCTCCAGAAGAAGAAGTGCTCTGGCAGGGTTTAAGCTTTAGGATTAGGAAAGCTGTTATGCATTTACACTAGAAAGCACTGAGTGGAAGAGCTTGGAGCTGAGGAACAGGAACTAGTGACATGGTTTTGATCCTGCAGGAGTTCTCAAACACAGTTTGAACTGCAAGAAAGCTCTGAGAGATGAGCTTTATCCTATTCACAATGCACTGTCTATAGAAAAAGAGCAGATGTCATAGAATGGTTGGAGTTGGAAGGTACCTTAAAAACCACCTTGTTACAATCCCCCTGCCATGGCCTGACAACACTTCCGCTAGACCGGGTTTCTAAGAGCCCCACTCAACTTTGCCTTGAACATTTCCAAGGATCAGGCCTCCATGACTTCTCTAGGAAACCTGTTCCTGTGCCTCATCGCCCTCATAGTATGGAATTTCTTCCTAATAACTAATCTAAATATATCCTCTTTAGTTTAGAGCCATTCCCTCATGTCCTATCACTACAAGGCCTTGTAAAAGGTCTATGTCCATCTTTCTTCAAGTCTTCCTTAGGATTAATCACAAACTTCTTCACAGACAGTATATAAGAAATCTGAACTTGAGCTGAAATTCCATGGGAAATCTCTGCGGCTTGGTAGACTCAAGGTAGCCAGCATGGCTGTGGAGATGAGTTCCATCCTTCCCTACTAGCTGGAGTTTCCTAAGTGCTGTAGGCATCATGTTTAGGTTTATAATACAACTGTACTCTAGCCAAGAGATTATGAAGGTGTCAACAGTAGAGACCTGGTCATTGGGCCAATGGAGATGGTGTGAAACATTACTCACAAACAGTATGATGTGAGAGCTTAATGAAGGATTCAAAAGAATGAAGCATTTGATCAGCTCAGTTATCTTGGTTTACCTGTTAATCCAACAAATATAAAGAGTTTTACTGTCCTTCTCAGAGTTCCCTATAATACAGAAGTCTGACCTGAATGAGCATCATGGGAAATATTCACAGAACAGTTTAAAATAACTGTCATGAAATGTCAGGGTCCACTGGCATGAAAATTAAAATTCAATAGTTTTCAAAAATACATTTCTAGCTGTTCTTATGTAATTTACTTGTGGGTTTGATGCATTGATTTTTAAGGAAAATTAGTATGTCTGCTTATTGCAAGAGTAATTTAAAGTGTCCTTATTTGCACAGCTTAAAGAATTTTTTTTCTTTCTACTCGATGCATTTTCAGTTGTTTTGTTAGTTGAGTCTTTTTCCTCATAAGGCCTAAGTATTGAATATTTATTGCCTATATAAGAAAACGTGTTCTGCCTTTGTCAAACAAGCTGTAACATACCATGCCTTTGAGAAAATACTTCTACCCAATTTTCAAAGTTATTACTTGAAGAATGAGTAATTAGAAACCATAGCAAATTCAAAGATAACTTGAACATCTTTGTGATTCAGAGAAGTTTTGACTGCAAAAATATGAATTGTTATGCCAACAGCTAAATTTTAAAAGGTCACTTTTTGTACCAATTTTATTCACTGTGCTCTTTACTTATGTTTTCTAGAATAATTCTAAAGTCTAAGAACTACTTAGATTACTCACATAAATATTTAATAATCTGCCATGATGCCCTGCTTAGAGATTTTCAAAACAAGACCAGACATAGAAACCTGCTGTAACTTTAGGATAATAATGTGAGCAAGGGATGGGATCATGTGCCTTGCAAACCATCAACTTTTTTTGTTATTTTTTGTCTTTATCTCAAAGGAATTTCCCTTGCTACAGTTTGTGACCTCTGTCTCTTGCCTCTTCATGGCACAGCTCCAGGGAGAGTCTGGCCTTGCCTTCTCTACAGTCTCTTTAAGGCAGTGAAGGATTTCTGGCCCATTGATCTTCTTTTCTACAGGGTGACCAAACTGCTTCTCATCTCATGCCATGTTTTCCAACACTCTTAATATTTAGGTGGCCCTTTGAGTTTGTTTCAGCTTGCCAGTAACTCCCATGTGCTGTGGAAACCACTGTAGCCGCAATTTTCAACTTTTTAAATATCTCAAGCACATTTCTTCTGCTTTTCAAGATTCTATTGTAATCTCTTGGCCTGTGATATTTCGCACCAGGTTTTCAACACTTCAGGAATTAAGGGGAAAAAAAACTTTAAAGCTTTGAAAAAAACTGGCATATGTGGTTGGTTTTTTCCAAAGGACATGATTTAACAAGGTTACTTAAAAAGTATAATTCACAAATTATTCAGTCAGTATACAGAAATGTGCATCTCTACAGCTGTTGCAGTTCACTTTGTTTTGGCTACTACTTTGATATGTACAATGTTAATAATAAGCCTGATGAAATACTAGGAAAAACAGCACACATAATCCACATAACTCTATCTGGAGACACAAAAAATTTATTATATCCCACATAGGGGATTTTTAAAGAAATGTGATAATAGCAGAAGTCAGTAGATTTGAAATGCTCCCACATTGCAGTGAAAAAAAGGTTAAAGTTTCACCCAAACCTGGCTTTCCCAAGGTGTAACAGAGTTAAGAAAACATTTCTGTAATGTTTCTCCTAGCCACTGTTTTTCCTCTTAAAAATAACCATTTGTAATAATAAATGGACCAGAAACTCATCAATGCATTCAAGGTCAAGATGAATCTGAGTTAAAAGAAGAAATATAAGCCAGCTGGAAAAGCAAGTTAAGAAAATATTTTTAATGGCAATTTGAGATGATCTAATGCTTCCATTGTTGCACCCTGAAAATATTGGACCTGCTTCCAACCTCACCTTCTCTCTGAGAATGTCTCTAACACCTCCATCAGAGACAGAGTTGTCCTATATTGTCCACTCGCATACGGTCTGATTAGCAGGAAAACAAGACTCCTGTACTGAAATTAGCAAGAAGACATAATGAAAAATTACTACATGGGATATTTAGGATAGTGGACTTCTACTACTTGGTGAAAGTAATTCTACTTGCCAGAGCCTGTACTTAGACAGCTTTGAAAGTAGTCATAAGATATGGGCATATTTCTGCTAAAACTGCAATGCAGTAGAGTTCAGTCATCTACCATTTGAATGCCAAAGACCACAGGCTATAACCTCCCTCAGCCAATTTCACTGACCATTATCTAGTGTTTTTCTAGAGGTTAGAGCCTTCTGTCATGCATAGATGTTAGTCATTTTCTAAATTATGTTCAAACATTTTTATAGTTCCCAAACCAATGACAGACAGTGAAGCCATATTCTCCTTTTTCTCACTGACCTATCAAAACAATTAAACCAACAACATTCCTGACTTTCAGTGTTGCTGATATTTTCACATATATAGAGCTATTGTATTGAGATGTCATTCAGGTGAGCCTTTACTTAGAATCATAGAATCGTAGAATGGTTTATGTTGGAAGGGATGTTAAAGATCATCTAATTCCAAACCTCCTGCCATGGGCAGGGACACCTTCCACTAGGCCAAGTTGCTCACAGTTCCCTCCAGCCTGGCCTTGAACAACTGGTGAACACTTGTTCACTGTTGGTTTGAATCCCTTACTGAAAATAAGTTGGGGGGGTTTTACTAACTATAGAAAGATTCTAGGGAAGCATATTTCTAACCTTGGAATGAAATATACTTAGCAGTTCAGCCCTATGTGTCCTGTGAACTTCTCTTATTTTAACCTTTCATTTTGCAATCTCTTCTCTCAAGCAACTCTCTGTCTTATGACACTTTCATTTTATTGAAAGCAGTATCTTCTTTATTTTTATTTATTTTAGGTTAACACCACCGAAAAGGGGAAAAAAAATCTTCACAAGAGATCTTACTGTGTGACATATGCAATTTTAAAAATCTAATAGGAAACCCTATTTCCATAGTTTCACAATCCATGGCAACACAAATTTGAACTCTCACCATCTGTAGTCCCATCCCTTCTTCTGTGTGACATCTGTTCTTCCTGATCTTCAGTCACAAGGTATGTTCACACTACTTAACATACCTGGGCTAAAACAGCAGCTAAGTCAATATCACAGGGGTTTTACAAGTGAAGTTAGCAGGCTGGTTTCATTTCTACATGTCTGAACTCTGATTGTCGATAAGGTGGAAAAGCTCTATTCCCTGTCTCAGTTGTTATTTTAAATCTTACTAGCCAATTACACTCTTTGCTAGGATACAACTGTTAGAAAAAAACCCCACAGTTCCAAAAAAAAAGGTTGAGATAGACAGGCTATAAGTTATACAACCTTTACACAAAAACAGTAGTAATATTGTAATTGTACAAATGAAGAATCTTTTATACTCTGATTTAGGTGTACTCTTTTGTTCAGGCTTTTATTGAAAAAGTAATAGTAGAGCGTGCATGACCCATATTCAGGACTCCTGTTGTCAGATCCTATCTTAAGTATTGTCACTGCTATTTTGTCTGAGTTAGAAGAATAGTCTGGTAACCTTGTATTCAGCCAGTGCTTTCTGCACAGTCAGGGAAAAGAAAGAATTTATAACCCTTTCATCTTTAACATTCTCAGAGGTGTAACATGTATGTGTGCACTGACAAGTGCCCACAGTCTTTAAAAACCAGAGAGCTATCCACTTAAGACCCACACCTTTTAATTTAAAACTTCACAGTTCACATAGAAAAGCAGTCGAACACTCTGTCTTCACTGTGCTTAAATCAGAATATTGAATGCTGACAAACAATTAAATTCCGGAATTTGATACTATGAATAAACAAATGAGACAATCGAAAATGCATACACTTTGGCAGAAACAACCACAATCCAAGGTCCTTAGTGTGTACTAGTCAATGGGGAAAAAATGTTTTATGTAGCCTGAAATAAAGGGGTTAAGGGAGTCAATCAGACATACAGAAGGCAATGAAAGAGTCCATGTACAGGGCTGTAGAGGATCTTTTTCTTCCAGTGAAGTGTAGTAAAGAAGCTGTAAGCAGAAGCTATTAGAACAATAAGACACTAGTGTAGTTCAGAAAGAGTGCAAATTGCTGAAGTGATTTAAAATTATTTGTTTAAATTTTGGGTCTAAATTTTTTCCTTGTATAATCAGGACTATTTGTTTGGACTATCCTTCTTGTTGAGACAAATATTTTAATTGAAAGTTTCTGTTCAGGTCTGAGGGAGTGTTGTTTTTCCTCTTTTTAAAAAGACAGCTATTATGGTTTTTCTCCATGATTTTCCTATCACAAACAATCACCTTCACCCATGAAGATCACTTGTTTGCAAGCAATGGTTCCAAGAAAAAAATCACAGTGGTATAAGAAAAATCATGGGAAAAGTAGACTGCAGTTTGAATTATGACAGACCGTGTCATGTTTAGACTATTAATGTGAAAAAGGTTTATTTGAAAAAAAATAACAACAACGCAAGTATTTATGTGGTTTCAAACAATTTCTTCTAGCATACTTGGCAAACAAATAAGGAAGGAACGGATGCGAGGAAATGCTATCCCAAGTCACTGGCATGAACTCATGGACTGTAACACTGCAGGAACTGCACATCTCTAATATTTAGACTTGCAGCACAGAGTGTTGTGTAAAAGGCATCACCATTTTACCATTTTGCTTTTCCTAGTCAGCTGGGTTTTCACATAGCTTTTTTCAGCAGGTATTTCACCTAGGAAGAATTTCTTTTGCCTACTAGTATATTCATTAATACACATCCAAAATACATGCTGGCAGTCAAGACACTGCTTTCAATTTACAGTGATGTTGATATTAAGACACATAAAAGATTATTAAATCCTTAACAAGTTCATAAAATTAAAAAAAAAGCATAGTAGGCTAGCTGACAATACTGTTAGAGTACAGACCAGCACTGGTGCAATAAATCAAAAGAGAAAGAACAATACAACACTGAATACTGAAATTTCAAAATGTGTTTTACATTTTACATACACAGAGCAATCTGTGTATTTTTAGAAACTGAAAATTATACTGCAATTGCTAGTTTTTCAAGACAATAGTGTTATTTTTACACATTTTTTTTTGCTAAATAACATGAAATTTTTGAAAAAAAAGCATGACAGTCATATAGTTTTTCTACATCTTACCATTTCTGACTGCTATGGATGAATAGCAATTATTTGACCTATAGTCCTATTCAAATTATCATGGACAGATAAACTGATAAAGAAAAATAGACCAGGCAAGTTTTTTACTAGGTCCATAGTAGGCTTAGCAACTCATGAAGTAGGGAAGGTCATGGAGGAGACCACACTAAATGCCATCATGCAAGATGTGCATGACAGCCAAGGGATCAGGCACAGCCAGCACAGGTTTGTGAAAGACCAGTCCTGCCTGACTAACCTGACCTTCTATGACCCCATGACTTGCTTAGTGGATGAAGGAAAGGCTGTGGATGTAGTCTATCTGGACTTCAGTAAGGACTTTAAGACCATTTCCCACAGAGAAACTGGCTGCTCAAGGTTTGGGCGGGTGCACTTTTTGCTGGCTAAAAACAGCCTGAAAGGCTGGTCCCAGTGGTGGTGGATGGAGTTATATCCAGCTGGCAGTGAGTCAGCAGTGGGGTTCCCTGCGAGTCAGTATTGGGGCCAGCCCTGTTTATTATCTTTATTGATGAACTGAACAAGGAGATCAAATGCACTATCAGTCAGTTCACAGACTGGGCAGGACTGCTGATTTGCTGGATGGCAGGAAAGCTCAGGATCTGGACAGGTTGGATCGATGGGCCAAGGCCACTTGTATGAGGTTCAGCAAGGCCAAGTGCTGAGTCCTGCACTTGGGTCACAACAACCCCAGACAAAGCTACAGGCTGGGGACAGAGTGGCTGGAAAGTTGCCTGGTGGAAAAGGTCCTGGGGGTGCTGGTTGACAGCCACTAAATATAAACCAGCACAGTGCCCAGGTGGCCAAGAAGACCAAAGACATCCTGGCTGTGTCAGCAATAGTGTGGTCAGCAGGACTGCAGCAGTGATTGTCCCCCCGTATTCAGCACTGGTGAGGCCATACTTTGAATCCTGTGTTCTGTTTTGGGCCTCTCATGACAGAAAGACATTGACAAACCACAGTATGTCCAGAAAAGAGCCGCAGAGCTGGTGAAGGGTCTAGAGAGCAAGCTTTATGAGGAGCAGCTGAGCAAGGTGGGGGGGTTTAGCCTGGAGGAAAAGAGGCTCAGTGGAGACTTTATCACTCTCTACAACTAACTGAAAGGAGGTCGTAGCGAGATGGGGATCAGTCTCTTCTCCCAGGCAGCTAGTGATGGGACAAGCGGAAATGGTCTCTAGCTGTTCCAGGGGAAGTTTATATTGGATATTAGAAAAAAAGTCTTCACCGGAAAGTTTGTCAAGCATTGGAATAGGCTGCCTAGGTCAAGTCACCATCTCTAGGGTTATTTAAAAGTTGTGTAGGTGTAGCACTTAGTGACATGGTTTAGTGGTGGACCTGGTAGTGCTGTGTTTATGATTGGACTTGATGAACTTAAATGTCTTTTTCAATCTAAATGATTCTATAAGCCATCAAATAGTGGGGATTATGTATCTGTGCATACCTACTTTGCATGAATCTATACCTTTTTTGGACAATATCTCAATATATCCTTAAAATTATATCCTCACTGTATCTTCTAATTAGATCTATTCTGCTATTGACATTCATATTTATGAATTTACTATCATATCTAAGCAGTAAATGTTTCAAGATTTAGGACAAAATTTTTAACAATATCAGGATGACTGAAGCTGACATCCCATTTTCATGATGTAATCAAGAAAATTAGGCATCTAACTCCACTGAGTGCCACTTAAACATTCAAGTTTCTTTTCATTTCCAAATTAGGCCTTGTGTACTCTTATTCTCATGGCATCTCAACAGAAATTACAATTGGTTATAGGTCCATCTTCAGTAACTACTTTTACATTCAGGGATTTATTTCATGGTATAGTAAAAAAACCCTGAAAATACAGTTTGCTGCAACATAACTGAGTCATTCCTTGTGTATGTATTTTTCATTTTAAAAATGTTGGAAAAACTGTCCTTTCTTATAACCCCTTCTTCCAGGCTTCACTGCTTAATAAGATGGCTAAAAACTTACACAGGATGGGCCTGGGAAATCTCTAGTTTTCAGATCCCCCTAAAAAACATTACTACAATTTTCTTGCTATTGGTCCTAATGGAAACTGGTTAGTAGTAATATAAAAAGTCTGAAACTAGAGAAGAAATTTTGGAGAGAAGAACTAGTTTCACAAGAATGGAAAATGATCAATAAGCATTTAAGAACAGGCATGCACAAGGACCCACAGAGTCTCACATATACATCATATTTGAAGGGGGTTTTGCACTTTTGGAATAATCCCATGATTATCTGATGCCTCAAGGGAAAAGGTAAGGATAAAGCAAATAGCTTAATTTTATTTTCCTTTCCTTTTTCTGATTTTTCTCCTAAACTCTACATTTTCATGCAATTGTCTAGTTTGGAGCAAAAGAGGCTGAGGAGTGGCCTTCAGTGCTCTCTACAACTTCTTGAGGAGGGGAAGTGGAGAAGGAGGAGCTGCTCTTTTTTTTCTGGTATCCTGTGATAGGACACATGGGAATGGTTCAAGGAACCACCCAGGGAGGTACAGACTGGACTCCAGGAAGCATTTCTTTACAGGGAAGGTGGCCAAGCACTGAATATGCTTTCTAGAAAGGTGGTCAATGCTCCAAGCCTGTCAGTGTTAAAAAGGCATTTGGATGCTGCCATTAACAACATGCTTTAGTTATTGGCAATCCCTGCCTGAAGTGATTAGGCAGTTGGACTAGATGACTGTTGTAGGTCTCTTCCAGCTGAAATATTCTGTTCTATTTTATTCTCTATCAATAAATATATTTCATGATGGTCACTAAAGGTCTACTAGAACATCAAGATCCAGTTTAGTACTGAAAAATAAATATGAATTAAATGAATAGACAAAATATTACTGCTCCTACTTCTTTTTAAAAAATTGTCAGATTAGTGGGGTTTTTTTCATTAAGTCTCCTGGGATAACCAATTAGACTCTTTTCTCATAATATTACCTTAACTACATTAGAAGACTTTAATTGTGCATGCCAACCTTATAAAAGCTAAATGAAAAAATATTCAGGAATTGTTCATTCTTTTGCCTGCTGTTGATGGTATATTATGCAAGTGACTAAATCACCATATACAGCTTGAAAAACACTAGTGGGAGAGAGTTTTACTCTCAATGACCTAGTTTTCTAGAGTTAGAAAGTCTTGAAATTATATATTAAGACAAAGTATAGAAAAAAAGGAATGATGGGGAAAGCTGAAGGGATGGAACATGGCAATACATGCACCTTAATTCTTTTTCCTCTTGGGTGTCACCTGAGACAGTGATTCTATGTCAAAACAGTATAGTTGCAGGTCCTTTTAAATGTAAATCATTTCATCAAGTGGACATTTAAAATTGTCACACTTTAATAGTGTCAATTTATCTTGACTGACAATAAAAAAAGACAATGTAATAGGCTACTACCTGTAAAATTTGATTTTAATTGTTCCTCATTCTTCCTTCGAGATGTCTTTTCAGATTTAAGTATGTAGTTTGCACTAGCAAGCACCACTTATTAGTGCTAACTTCTTACATACCATTAAATGTCATAAACTTATAAATGACTGGGGGGAAAAATTAAATTAAAAAAGCCAATATTTCATGTAATAAAAATTTTAGAATTATTTTTATTTCTAGACCAAAAAAGTAATTGACTGTTCCTTCCCAAGAAAAAATTCTTTCAATGAAATGATAGTTCCTGACCAAACACTTTTAATTTTTAATACTTCTGTATTGCTGTAATTGACAAATTTCTTTCATCAAGCAACTCAGATGCATATCAACAAAGGATTTATGACAGGAGAAATCTCTTGAATGTAGGTTTCAGGCAAAAATTAGTATTAATCATGGGAACTATCAAATAGCTTATTTTTCTTGTAATTTAATTATTTCTATTTTGCAGAGAAGTCTGAGACATTGTTTAGGAGATGAGCTATTCCAGATCAAACTTCAAAGATGGTTTTAAAAATAATAGTAAAAAGTTAAGCAGAGGTGGTATTTAGCTGGCAGAGTAGGCAGACAATCTAACTGTTTGCATGTGTGCTCCAGGTCAGTTCCAGGTACTCACTGATAAGAGAAGTTTCTTTATCATTATAATCTTATTTTCTTTAGAATTTATTACAACAAAATAATGATGGGAATTAGACCTGAGTCATGAAATAAAGTAAATGTATTTCCTGAAAGACATCAGTCTGCTTTTATTTTTCACTGTTTCTCAGCTGTTCCAGCATTCATGTTTGTATTCTGCCTTATAAATAAATCCCACATTAATATAAAAATGATGAGGTAATTTAATAGCATAATCTGTTTGTATTTAGAGAACCAAGCAATACCTAAGTCACTGTCTTTTTCAAGATGTGAGGAGTAAAATCCATGCATTGAGGTCAGCGAGAGTTGGGCCAGGATTTTATCCCCTTGTTCAAATAACTGATTAATGAATTTCCTATCCTATAAGCAAGCTGATTAATATGGATGGTCTAAATACTAGTTAAAGGGCAAGACAAGTGACTGTGGCATGGAAAGCCCAAGATATCTATGAAAAGAAAATAAGTTAGTAACTGTTATATAGTTCTGCTGTACAGCATCTGCTCAGAAGTTCTCAGGCATAATGTCTGCCTCTCACTTAACTACTGTTTTTAGTTCATAAGCCACAAGGTGGTATTGGGTCATGGGCTAGACTCAATGATCTCAGAGGTCTTTTCCAACCTCGCTGGCTCTGTGATTCTGTGAACCAGGCCAAGAGGTATCCAAATTAGGGCAGAGGCCCATGAAGCCCACAATGCTGTTTGAAAGTCACTTTTTCTTTTTACTGTTCTAATCTTTCTGCCAGTTCTTGTATATAAAGATGAAGGCAAGCCAGACTATGAAGGTGTAAAAGCACTAAGTGATTTTGAATTTGAGAGTGTAGACAAACTTTAAAATAAAATGTTATGCATTTCATTAACTAGAAAAATAAGAACTAAAAGGATATAGAACCAATACTCTAATAATCTAGGCTAGGTGTATCTGAAGGATATACCCATATCCTTCAGGATATCTGCAGGAGTTTTTGATCTCATGAATTTACTTCATGGATCTTTGGGTCATCTTCCTGTACCATGCTTGGGTTCACATTGTGAGGTAGTATTAAGACACAAGCTGAACTGAAAAAAAGAGTGAAAAGAAAAAAAATCTGCTCATGTCCAGCCCACTGGGGATTTGGACTAAATGTCTTAAAAGGTTCCTTCTAAACCAAACCATTCTATGACTTACGGTTCTGTGTTCTAATCACTATGATTCAAGAGCCCAACACAAACTAGAATTACTTCAAAGTAAATGCCTCTCAATTGGAGGCATATGGCATATGGCAGGATAACCTCCAGCTGTCAAGGTTCTGTTGTAGCACGGAAACAGGTTCATAAAGGTCCGTGAGACAACCAGTGAGATGAATATTCATGCCAGGTATAGTTGTTCATTGGCAGATTACGCAGGACCCTATTGCACATTGTTCAGGTTGCTTTCCGTTCTCCGAGTTATTATTTTTCCATTCACAAAAATCACTACATGTCTAACAAACACACCTCAGAACATTTTGGCCCTAGTTAGTTTTATTTGTCACGGAATCACAGAATATGCAGAGCTGGAAGGGACCCACAAGGATCATCAAGCACAGCTCTTAGCCCTGCACAGAACCATCCCCAAGAGTCACACCATGTGCCTGAGAGTATCATCCAAATCCTTCTTGAACGCTGTTAGGATTGGTGCTGTGACCATTTCCCTGGGGAGCTTGTTGCAGTGCAAAATCACCCTCTGGATGAAGAACCTTTTATGAATATCCAACCTAAACCTCCCATGACACAACTTCAGACATTCCCTCAGGTCCTGTCACTGGTCACTACAGAGAAGAGATCAGTGCTTGCCCCTTCTCTTCCCCTCACAAGGAAGTTGTAACTGCAGTGAGGTCTCCCCTCAGTCTCCTTTTCTCCAGCCTGAACAGACCAAGTGCCCTTGGCTGCTCCTCATATGGCTTCCCTTCAAGGCCCTTCACCATCTTTGTTGCCCTCCTTTGGACACTCTCTAATGGCTTAATATCTTTCTTATATTGTAGTGCCCCAAACTGCCACAATATTCAAGGTGAGGCCACGTCAGGGCAGAGTAGAGCAGGACAATCCCCTCCTTTGACTAGCTGGTGAGGCTTTGCCTGATGCCCCCCAGGACAAGGTTGGCCCTCCTGGCTGCCAGGGCACTGCTGGCTCATATTCAACTTGCTGTCAACATGGAAGTAGATCAATTTTTTTTTTAATTGAAATATATAAAGCTTTCTTCTGTTGCTAGGGTCATGACATGTCATTTCACAGTTCTTCAGAGTTTGTTAATATTCTGACATATTTTCATAATATCATCTGACTTATTTGCAGCTTCCTGGATAACTTTCTGTATGACTGAATGGGAAAAAATGAAAGTTTCACACTCACAAAAGTCAGTTCTGCTTAGTGAAAGTTAAGATCAGCATTTTTGAAAACTTCTACAAAACCAAATGAATCAAACTCCAAAGTAGAATAGAAAAGAATGCGTGCTTCTGTAAATTCAGAAATAAACAAGAAGAAATCAGGAAGCAAAAGTGACTGATCATCTCTTGAAGTGTTGGTGGTTTCTTCCTACTTTTGCTTTTCCTTCTGGCACAAGGCTTCTCTTGCCCAAACTGCCCAGCTCACTGGAGTACAAAAGGTCAAACAGAAATGTGAAATTCAGGGAGAGAACAGGGACCTAAGCCTCACTACACAGTTGGAGGCACCTTTGTGGAAATAAATATATTCTATTCTGTAACCAGTTCTTATCCATGTCTTTTATCTCCAACTTTTTTTACTTCTGTTGAGAAATTGAATTGTGAGAGGCAAAGCTCGGGTTTTGGATCATCAGAAAAACACTTGAGACAGTTTTCCATAATCTTGTTTTCCCTTTAATTTGTTTGATGGATAGACAATCATTGGTAACCAATCTGACAAATGACTAGCTGCTCAACCTCTTCAAAAATCATGTTGTATTTATGGATATTCCATTATTTCAGCTGAAATCAGGCAGCATGTGTACTTCTTTCCAAAGATTGACCAGGCTCTGAGTGTACTCTGACCAGCTGGCTGCACATTGAATCACGTGGTTGGACTGGCAGTTTGGAGCAATCCACAAGGAAAATGTGGGGAGTTAAATGCTGGGTAAAAAAATTAAATATCACTGCCGCAATCTGGCCTGTCCCTTGAAGCAGTTTGGCTTTGGCTGCTCAAGCAGAGGAGACAGTGTGTGAGAGGAACCTGGTATCACCAGTAGTCACAGATATGGGACTGACTTCAACTGGTCATGTATTTTTCTAAAATCCAGAGCATCAGTGCACCACATGTCATCTTTCAGGTCACACTTGTCCCAGACAAAATCTGTTTACCAAGAATGAGTAAAAAGTTGGCACAGCAGGAAAGCATGCACATGAACTCCTCAGGGCATGCAATATTATTGGTAACCTCCTCATGGAAAATCTGGCTTAGAGCTATTATGAAAACAAAACAAATATTAGCAGCAATTAAGGGATATAGAGAGAGAAGTATTCACACCAGCAAAGCTACCTCTCAGGGCTTGTATAAAACAGTCATAAACCCTGCTGACTGCAGCCAAATCAACAGAATGGCAACTGAAACTGGGAGCACAGCAGCAGGCAAGGGATCTGGAAAAATGAGACATGGCAGGAGGCAGAGTTGGAGAACACAGACCAGAAGGACCCACGTGGCACCACGGAAAACGACTGACATGTGAGTTTCACACACCTGTAAGAGTTTGTCCCACACAACCACCCCTGCAAGTGCCACAATGGCTATTACCAAGTTGTAATAGCCTGATCCCTGGAAGGGCTCACACTACTATATTGTTTACTGTGGTAAGTACAGGGTGACACATTGGGCAGGTTTTTTTACTAGTTACCACTGTCTGAAAGTGGCATAACTTGTCACAAGTGGGTACAATAGTTAAAAAAATCAATGAGGCATTCAGAAACCTTGAAAGGAAATAATTAGCAGAAGAAATGTAAACTGCAGAAAATATTCAGAAAAATTTTATAAGTTGTGCAACAGCTTTTGGTCTATGTTATATAGTAACTTTTACATATTGGTATATTCAATTTAAAATGCAAAACATGTTATGGTATTTCTATACTTACCTACTCTATGTACATCTTCAAGTTAGATGTCAGAACTAGTTAAGACCATCAAGCAGATCTATACAGAAATGCAGTTGAAGATTTGAAGATGTAGCATAGTTCAGCTTTGTTGTAGTATATCTTGAAAGCTATGAAATTTGCCTACTAGTTCTACTGAAAGCCTTTTAGAAAGTTTTGTTTAGTTGTGGAGTGAAGAGATGGAAAGATTTTGCCTTTTAGTCTGTTAACCGCAGTAAGTTTGGAAACAGACTATTCAGTGCATATGTTCTGCAAACACACTATTCTGGATCAAACTCAGCACTTGTTATTTTAGGATTGATGGCATTAATTCCCAAAGGCCCCCTCCAGGGGTTGCATCGTGTACTAACTTGGGAAGGAGACAATTCCTGCTGTGAAGGATTTACCAAATGAATACAAATAAATGAGGTTAAAAGTCCAACAAGCCTTCTTAGTTACATGTGTAACAACTTTTGTTTCTTTTCTTTGTTTTGCCTTGATTGCTTGGGAGACAGAAGAAGAGATGAATGAATCAATGAGGCTATACATGCACCAGTAAAGACAAAAAAGGAGAAGCCTCCTATTAGCCTGGTTGTGAGTGTCAGTCTAGGCTTTGCTAATGTTATACCAGAACTGTGCCTGAAAGATTCATCTAAGAGAAGGCAAAGATTTAGTCACACAGCTTTTTCCATACTCCCAAGACATTCAAAGCATCTCATGTCAAACCATGGATTTCAACACCCTGACTGATGTCAGCTGTACAGTGTGAAAGATAACAAATTTGGGCTTTCAAATTAAGCATGTTTTCCAGCACTGAGACATTAAAAATAATCCTGTGGAGTTGGTATTTGAGATGCCATAAATATTTTACCAACTCAGAAGTGACATAATTTCTTCTATAGCAATAGATCTACATTTTAAGGCTTATTAATTGCCTGAATCTGTAGTTTCAAGGAGTGTATCTGCCTCTCTAGACCATTATAAATCTTGGTAAATTGATAGTAAAATTAATTAGGTATGCTTAATTACTTGTGCTGCTCGGTCTTTTTAAAGTTACTCGTTTCATTCCTGAATTTCCGAAATGCCTTATATTAAGACTGTTACAAATCCTTTAAAAATTAAAAGTGGCTGGCTAGACAGTCTTCTGAGGTAACAGGTTCACCATATCTGAACTTCTCTGACATCTCTTTCTAAACAAAATATTTGGTATGATTTGTGATTTTCTCCTTAATATAAGCTACATTTTGTAGCAGTGGAACCTCTGACAAGGACAGAAGATATTTACCCTACCCTTACTGCATCCTAGTTTTTTGCTTTCCAAATATGTAGTAAAAGCTGGTATCCCATTTTAATGAGAACTGTCAGGCTAATGAGACAAAGCTCTAACTGAAGAATAATTTTGGAGAAGGCCTATCAATATGTTAAGGAGTAGTATTTTAAGTGCAACTACAATATAGCTGCATTTTTGATGATGATATGTTCCTTTGTTTAAATGGAAAATGATCAATTATCAATCATGATGATATCTACTGGGGAATGTATTCTGATGCCACTAGTCTTTCACTAAATACAGACATACTGCAACACATATTGCAAGCAGTGCTACTAATTCCCCTATGAACTGCTACCCAATGTGGCATTTAATAGTTATACTGATAGAAAAAAACATTGAATAAACACATATCTAATAAGCAAGGAAACAATAGAATTGCCTGAGCTACCAGTCTGAGCACATAGATCAATATTTGGGGTAAATGTAATGGAGAAACAGTTTTCCTTTGTAGGCTTAAGACTCGCTCACCACTGGAGTCTCAGATTTCTTAATGCACAGCCCTACAGTTGTCCATCATCATAGCAGTGATAAAACCTTTTGGTCTCGTGTCATTATTACAGAAGGATCAAGGAAGGTAAATAAGAGCTTTATCAACTCCTAGAAATATTTCTGCCTTACTGTGAGCAGAACATAAAACACTTATAACACTTACAAAAATTCTTCCTGTTCCAAAACAATTGAGAACATGAACTGAAATAGGAATATCTGGATAGTACTTGGATCTGCCCTGTGGATATTTTCTATGAACAGAGCAAAACTAAAATCCCAGAAAAACCAGACAGGCATATTGAATTCATTTGTGTTCATGGTTTCACCCATGTCGCACTTCCATCACCCAGGAAGTGGTACACATTTTACTGTAGTTGTGCAGTGCTGGTGGTTCTGTAGGCATTAAGTATGTGCAACAATCCTGTTTGGGAAATTCCCCCAAAATATAAACAGAATACAGAATAGTAATGGACTTTCACAAAAATAACTCTCAAGAAATGTCATACAAAACAGATATGCCATCTGTGTGACTGAACATACTCTTCACTAGAAAGCAGACATAACTAAATATATCATTTTTAATGACATCAATAAAAGTCCTGTTCATTAAGCCCAATGAGACATGTTTAGTCACTTCTTTTACAGCATCAAGGCACAGTTCTCTGCCTCAAAAGAAGCCCACACTAATGAAGTCAGTCTATTAATTTATACTAGTTTCTTATGAGAAAATAATGGGAAATGGAGGCTAAAAGAAGTACCAAACAGTAAAAAAAATCGAAAGTATATTTGTTTTCTTGGACTAAATTAAGTTAGAATGTGTCTGAAAACATTATCTAGTTATTTTAACTTCAGAAGTGATTTGATTGATTTCATAAAGCCACTCAAGTCCCTCAAGTATTATGCAAACAGTAAGTGCATTACTGGACTGGAACTCCACTTGGTTTCAACTGTTCAGTATTTAGAAATGGGAGAAAAGCTGGAGACACTGTGTTCCATGAGCTTTTAGCACCAGAAGTGTTTGGATTTTCTTGTATCATCCCTTTAAAATTTAAATATCACCCCATGAAGTTTAAGGGATTGTGTGACTAAGACATTACATTTTAAGTACACTGGCAGCAGTTTCCAGCTAAAGAGAGGAATTATCAAAGTGAATAAAGGGCAAAATATGCTGCTTGATGACACTTCTATTGATTCTCTTCTGTCGCTAGGAAAAACCAAAGCACATGAACATGTTTGTCAAATTAAAGCCAGTGGCAGAATCATAGCATGGTCTGAAATCATGCTCTATTTAGTCTATGACTACAGTTTCTTGGTTTTTAAAGTTTAGAGGCATGGGTTAGCAAGGGTTTTGTTTTTTCCAGCTTCCATGATGGGACTTCCAATGCAGCCTCAGGCAACTGGGCACTCAAATGACAATAATTGTCCATGAGATTGAAAACTCCTTTCAAAATCCTACTGCAAGTTTCTTTTCCATTTTCCCATTTGTTTTTAATACTCTAATTTTCATTGCAATTAGCCAGGTCACAGAGGGATCCACTCCCTCTCAGTGATTACTAAACAATAGGAAAAGCAATGCAAATTTAATGGCTTCGATACTCGTTAGAAACTTTCCCATCGGTGTATCATATTAAAACAGAGTATTTGTGGATTTATCATGCCAAGAAGGGCGGCTCAGAAAGATTTTGCAGTATAGCAACTAAACAATTGGAAAGTCACAGCAGGATATGGAATGTTATCAGAAATACAAAAAAAATACTATCTTTGAAGCTTTGAACTGGTTCTAGCTTTATGTCTGTAAGACTTTCCATACATGTTCTCACAAAGGATTAAAAACAACACATGATGCTTAGGCAGCCTTATTGCTTTTGTAACATTTTCACCTGCAAACCAGTTACCCACAATAAAATAATTTTAGGCTAGAAGGAATAATGCTGCAGTTCAAAAGCTGACTGTGCCAGTATCTATGATGATCTACTCCATATCTAACATTTCTGTAAAGGCATTATAATACAAAGCATTTAGACTTCAATTTCTGCAACATCACACAGCGTTTTTCCAAACAATTACTGCATAAACTTATATTGTGTGTTATATCTATAGATTTAAATAAAAAAATAAAACACAACCATATTTTCTGAATCTACTCTCATGAGGCAAGACAGATCCATACAGGAAAGCTATATGAGTCATGCAAGCATTAGATTGCTACTCCTCTCATATGTCCTCTTTACCAGGTTGCTTAGAGGTACTCTTGTATGAGCTGGATTTTGTTCCACAGTCTTAAATACTGCATCTAAAAGTTAAGCATAGAACCAGTATGAGAACACTCCTGTGATCACTTGCACGTCTTGGATCATACTTTTCCCTACCACAAGAAGAATAAGACACAGAGCCAAGTTCTATTCTCAGTTACTGGTGTAAATCCAAAGTATCCTCATCAAAACCAGTGAACTTATTCCAGATTTACACTCCTGGGCCTAAAGTAGAGTTCAAACTGTCTTGTTTTAATATTCTTCAGTTAAGAAGAATGTCTGGCTTTCCAGAACTCAGAAACTGTGAGTCTCTGTACTGCCAGCTTAACAATAAAAAATCATATTCTTTGTGTTCTTTTCCTGAACACAGATAGAGTGAAATTACATTGACTTCAGCTCTCACACTCCAGTTGCCAGAAAATAGGAGCATGTTAGCAACTGCCTTTCTGTCCAAGTGCATTCATTTCTATTATTTTATCAACTCCCTGAGCAATTCAAGAAGTTCTTTTTGTACTTCAAGGTTGATTCTCATGGAGAAGTTTCAGCCTGGTTCCTTGAACTCTTTCTCCCATGTTCTACCAAAATACTGATGTTACTTAAATCCTGTAGCATAATAACTGTGCTTCCTGGTTGTATGTGTGCAGTACATCCGTAGGTAGTCCCGAAAGTCTGTGGCTTTTGCCAGGAGGTATTTCTTTTCCTTCTTTTGATCAGGATATCCAGGGAAAGTGCTTGACTTATAAAGTAACTCAGAAAGAAAGATCATTAAGTACTTCCTACTAAACAAGAGAGTCAGGGAATAGAGAGAAGCTAGAATTTCCCTCTGCCCTATTTTCTTGATCAAAATACATGTATAGAATTGAGAACTTGGAAAAGCTTGCAGAGATTTAAAAAATCATCTCAGGCATCCAGCCACAAAAAAAAAATAATCTGTGTGTGGGACGTGACAGTACAGGCTAGCCTAGAACAAAACTACCTCATTGCTAATGCAGGTCAAAAAGTTATTGGAATACAATAGTGAATCACAAATCTGTAATATTCAGCAAAGCAATCAGATCAGACAAAAAAGATGCACCGCTCTACTGGCTAGGAAAGTACGGAAGCTGGATTGATCACAGAGAGGATTGCTTGTGATTGTAAGGGAAATATCAAAACAAAGTATTAATCTATGCAAGGCAATGTAATGAAAGCAGAGAATGAGTTTGCTTGTACCTATCACAGAGAATTTAATTTTCTGTGAAAAGAAGAAGCACTGGGCCTTTTAAATGGGATTGCCTAGTACTGTGGTAAAGACCAGTGGAGGAATATCACTACAAACCACATACCAGCAAATTCTAAGTCACAGGAGTCCTTAAATGCTCTTTCTCTATCAAATAGTGCCTGTATGTTAGTTAAGACTGAGGAAGGTAGCCGGAGGTTTAGGTGGTTTTTAAAAACATGTTTTTATATAACCTGAGCCCCGTTGTAGAGAGGGGCTGTATGATATGGTGCCCTGCCAAAGTCACAACAGTATCAATACCAAATGGCTAACTACAGTACAACTGAAAACACTAAAGTAGCAAGAGGACTAGGGGGGTGTGACATAAGAGCGCTACTTGGAATCTTCTGAGGAAGTATAGAGGCATTCTTCATGGAGGAAGAAAACATATATGTTTTAACTGGAACATGCTACCATTTTCTAGAATGCAGACTCCAGCTTAAACAAATTCTTTGTGGTGGAGAAAGAATCAATAGGGCAGAGGCTGATTTTCCAGGCCAGATAGCAGGAACAGCAAACTACATGTCAAGATCTGCTGTGAGGGTTAATGAGGTGAGGAGAAGGGGGGAACCAGAACTGCATGAGTTTCTGATGGAATGCACATCATTCTCTGGAAAATTCAAATAAGGGAGCAACACTGATCCAAGTAACTAGTAATTACATCTCATATTCCAAAGTAGCTCAGTAAATTAAGGGCAATTTTTTTCATTCTTCTAGAAGGAAAATTATATCCTTCAATTTAGGTTTAAGGCAGGACTGTACTGCAGCCAGCTTGCAGGCTGGGTCTAGTCCATAAGGTAGCATCTGCTGCCCACCAGGGATGAGGCACCTTTTGACTATGAACTTCCCAGCTGGTGCCAGTCAGATTATTTACATCTTCTGATTACTGGCTGGCTTAGAAGGAAGTTCTGCCACATACTGGCCCTGCCAGAGGACTCCTATCTCTCGGTCGGCCACTTCCCTCAGTTTCTTCTTCCTTCTTATCCCTCCTGGGGATAACATCAAACAGTGTCTCACAGGCCAAGCTAACCAGAGAAAGGGGAGAGAAAAGGAACTAGAGTGAATGAATGAAGGTGGAAGGGCAGCAATAGGTGTTTGGATGTGTGTTGGGAAGTAGAACTCATCAGCAGTTTCTGAGCTTATTGGAGACATAGCCTGCTGCAAGAAGAATTCATTTCAGTGGAAAGGTGAAAACCATTTTCTGCGTTGTAAGGATTCTTTCACCTCTGTACCACGGCCAGGCTGGTGTGAGGGGACAGACGGGTGTTGCAGGGTAGTCAGTCAACACCACTAGTAGAGAAGCTGTTGAGAGCTGCACACAGGCTTCCAAGGGCACTGAGAGGTACAGAACAAGGGCAAGGAAAAGAAAACATTTTAACCAATTCTTTTTCAGACATATGAAAGACATGAGTTTTGAGTCATTCCAAAGAGAGAGGTCAAATATCTTAAAATATCTATGCTGCCTGGTTCCAGGTAAGACAAGTGGAAACAGGATAATGCAGAAACCTGAAACATGGATTAATATTTGTGTTTCCTCTTTGGAAGAGGAAACAGAGGTTTACATTCCCACATCATCAGCCGGAGAAGCTGAGCAAGTTCTTACAAAGCAGTATGTTCAACAAGGAGTTCAGACTATACCTGAAAGAACTTACAAACAACAAATTCAGAAGACAGATCCAGGTACATAGTTGGAAAAGCACTCTTGGGTTTGTTTGTTGCTTGGCAGGGGGAGTTTTGCTTCGTACTTGTTGCATAAGCGCAAAGATGCATTTTTTCACAAATAAGGGAGTGATAACATGACAACCCCAGCTGAGGGTATAAGGCAGATCCCCTCTAATGCAGAGATTCCCAAAAAAGTGCTGAAATCCTCATGCCAGGATTTAAATGAGTGGTCAGAGACTGGCACTGACTCACCTGTAGGTACTCGAGGCTTCAGTGAGTGTCCCAAACTCCCAGTCATTTTATGCCTTTTTATTAACCCCAAGAAAATTCAACAAAGTCTGCTCCATGGACATTGCCAGGACTGGGCAATAGTCCAGCACAATCACAGCAGCTGGGAGAACAAAGAATGAAAAGACCAGGCATTTGGCTTCATACATAGCCTTGAGGGGTCTGGAACAGTTGAGAAAGGGAATGCGGAAGCCCTAAGGTATTGGAGGGTGGTTGGCTTCTGTGATGGTCTTCCCAGTTATCACATAGCCCTCTAGAAAGAAAACTTTGGGAACTCCTATTTTAATACATTTTGCTCTTTACAGAGGAAGATGTTCACCAACTCAAGGAAGCAATCTTCAGGGAGGGTTCCTGCCAAAGGAGATCAAAGAGGAGCCAGCAGTGGGTAAAGAGCTGCCTCGGTACCTCTGCCTGATAAGGACATGTTTTCAAGCTCATGCTAACACCCCTGTGCCGGGGACTCTGCTGGCTGGGACTAAAGCACCTAGAAGGGAAGGAGAGGTCACACAGTACAGCCTGCTGCTAGCTAGTCAAATGCTTTTCACAGTGTTTAAGGCCAGCCATTATTTAATATCTGCTGCCAGGAGCCACCTTGTCTGTGCTGACATCATCTGGTAAGGTTTTTGCGCTTTCTAACAGAAACTATGACACACTCCAGCAAGAATAGACACCTAAAGCCAAGAAACAGACAGTATAACTCAGGCCCCCAGATGGTTTTGAATAATTTATTACTAATTCAGCTTCATTTTTACAACTTTTGGAAAAATGTTTTTGTGACTAAAACTTCCATACACAGTTTTCCTTTTCACAGAGCACTGAAACTTTTGAAAACATATTCAAAAATTGTAAGCTGAAAAATCAAATATTTCAGATTATGCTTCCCTGATAATAAAATCTATGCATTCATTTGATCATGACAGATTTTTCTGTGGTAAGTATCCTATTTAGACATGACCCTAAGTCATATTTTTATGACCATGCTTTTGATAGACAGTAAGAATTATATAAAAATGGTTCTTAACAGCTGAAAACAATGCCACTCATACGCTGGTAAAGAAGTAAAAGAAAATTAACTTGGTTTTAGAAATTTACTATGACAATTTCGATTATTAAATCAAGGCAAGCAGTTTGATAACAGAAGTCAATTGGAAATATAGCTTATTTTGCCTAAACCTATATGTAATCTTATCAATAACTCAGAGCCATCTGAAACCTGACAAAAGAAGCATAATAACAGTATGTCTGAGCTGATGATTTTTGTTTTCTGAACAGGACAGGAAATATCCATTGTTGCTCAGTATCATTTCACCTACTTCCTCAGAATAATGAAAAGATGTCCATCAATTATGCACTTCAAAGTGCTAGTTACGTGCTACATCTGAATTTTATGGAATTCTTCCATTTAAATTAATAACAGAAATATTAATCATCAAAGACAATAGGCATGGGAGTTCAAGAAACAGAAGAAGGTATATTTTCATGCCACAGCAGAAAAGTTCAAAGATTAGAAGGCTAGTTCTTCTGGCTGTGTCAAGAACCTCTTCCAAAGCCAGTGATGTCCATGGAAAAATTCACGTGGAACCTGTTGGATTCTGGATCCACATCTCAATACATTTACTGGTGTGGTAACTTTTTCTGTTTTCAGTAAAAGAGGGTGAGTTTTGAGGAAACCAGGAATAACACAGGAAACAATCAGAGAAAAAGCCTATTGGGAACCTTCAAGATAACAGTGGAAAGAGAAGAGCTAGAAGTTTCCACAGAGAAGTGACAGACTCCTCCGGACTGCCACAGCAATGTCCATGGAGTCTTGTGCCATCATTTCTCACGGGCCTTACATCAGGAATGGCTACCACTTCATTTTCTGAGTCAGCAGCATAACCCCTCTTCTGAATATAACTCAACAGGAATGTAAAGGAGCAAAAGTGCCAGCAGCTGTAGTGCTCTCTTGTGCGAGGGTAAAGGTCCTTCAAAAATGCAAATTTGTTTACAGAACAAGAAGTAATTGTGGCCAAAAGACCATATTGACTTCAGTGTAGCTGAACACTTAACTTGATACAGTAAGAGCAATTTTTTTTAATAGGACCTTAAACTGTATTATTTTCCTATGCTAACTCCTTAGAATTTTATTTCAAATAATGGTAAAAATCATTAAAAGTGTAAATGAACCAAATAAAAAATAATCACAATATATTGTTCTTTCTTCTAAACCAGAAGATATTATTTAGTAATAGTAAAACTAATAATGTGAGATGAGAACAGACTCTTCCTACCCCCTTAAAAACCACTAACTTAAATAAAGTTTGATTTTCTTTCATGGTGTTTCAAATTTTCCCTATATCTCTAATAACTCAAAACCAGACTGTCTCTTTAAAATCCAGGTTTCATTTTTTTTCCTAAAATCATTTATTATAATAGTTTTATTCAAAACTAGAAAATTTGTCCAGCATTTTCAGTTAACTATTTTTTTATAATGAAGTCATGACTTCTACGACTTCATAAACTGGGTAATAGCAGTAATATTTCACTCTTCACATGCAATTGGCTGTGTGAGAAAAATGCTTTTTCCTGTGTTGTGATATTTTGCAATAGTAATACAAACTTTTCAAAATGGTCATAGGATCATTTTTGTTATAAATACAAAGAACTGCTTTTTGTTAATAACCAAGATGGTTTAACTAGAATTGTCAGTCTCACCAGGTCAGAAAAAGAAGACAAATAAGAGTTTCCAAATATGGCAGAAACAAATTTCTGAGCAAGAGAGCTCGTGTGTTTATTGGGGCTACATGCTCAAAGACCGAACAACCTGGATTTTATTCATGAAGTCAGTGTCTATATCTATATCTTATTTTATACTAGAGGTCCACAAGCAGCCTGTTGTGGCATAAAGGGGCAGTACTTTTCTAAAAGGAATGGTCTCCCTCTGTCCTCTAATAAATATTCACTCTGGCTACTCAATTTTGTAGTTGTTAATGCATAAGGCTGTATATGAAGTCAATCACACATCTCACAAACATACATATTCTGTTGAAACATGTCCCTTTGGACCCCGAGTAGTCAGCTATAAAACAGTGGGAGGAAAAAATAGAAGTGGGACAGAGCACAATACATTCAGCTGGACAGACCATCAAAACTCGTCTCATTAATTGTCCAGCTCCAAGTCTTTGCTATAAACTGTTCTCTCTGCACTGTAATCCTACTATGCCATACTGGTGTGTGTTTTTACATGCACTTCACAATGAAGATAAAAACTAAAGGAAAGTATGGTGGGATTGCAAAGCACAGTCTGTAAGAGTGGTGATAATCTGTGGAATTCAATGCCTACAGTTGTTAAAGATTCTAAATCTGTTTCTTGTTTGAAGTTTAATTTGAAGTTTAATGTCTTGGATATATCTTCTTAAAAATATATGTGTGTTTGCAGTTGCTTCCAGGGTTACCTGTATTTTATTTTTTAAAATAGATGCACATTAAATGCTTGCAGAATGATTTAAAAGTCACTGAAATTAATGGAAAACCTCACGATGACTTCACTGATCTTTGGATCACATCTTCAGGGAACTTTTTTCTTACATATTGAGATTATCAAACCCCTGTAGAGTATAAATCAGTATTGATGCCTGTGCAGTCGGAGGGATTTATAACACCTGAATAGCAGATTCTAACCCCTGTGAGCCCAGTTTTCCAAAATTTGAATTGCCGTAATTGCCTTGTATTTTAGCTATATATTATTTTGCATTGGTCCTACAAGAGGACTTTGACAAACAAATACAAAATTTATTAAGACCTGCAAAAGCTTACTTGAGGTACTCCTGTGGGTACACTGCTGAACTGCTATGTCTGATCACTGCAGCTTTACAGGGCTGTCTTTTCACTTCTGGAGTTGCATGGAAAATAAACTAAGCACTTTGTCCCGGATACCAGTACAGATTTCATTTCTGTTGCTGTGTGGCTTTGATTTCTCCAGAAACACTTCTTTAGAATAACTCTCACTGTACATAGATATATGCAATAGAAAGAAAAAAAGCAAAAACAAAGGAAAAGCAAAGGATTTTAATTTTCTAGCTATTTTAACATTTTGAAAATCTACATTAAAATTTCATCTCTTTTAAAATGTGATATTATTACTGGGGCTTTTTTAAGACAGAAACTTGGAACTTCACAGTACAGCTTAGCTGGTTTTACAACTGCAAAAAAATGACAGAAAGAGAGATGATATGCATTATTCAATTTCAGAAATAAAGGCAATTCAGATGAATTTATATCAATTTAGCCCTTTCTGCTGCTTATGTATGACAACTCCTAAAATAACCACTTAAAACAAGAATAAATAAACTGAATTGGTATGTTAATAATGCTGTCCATTTCTGTGTTTGTAAAACATAACAACAATTATAAATAATAATTTTACAGTGTACCACACATACATTAGTTCTTTTCTTCCCCAGACAGTTCAGAGTGTATGTTTTGTTCACCTAAATATAAACCAGTAAAAATTAGATCACTGAGATGGAAAAATAATGCTATGTGTTTTATGTGATGTTCTTTAAGATAGTTGTACTTTCGCTAAGCACAAAAAAAAAAAAAAAGAAGTAATTAAACCCCTTTGAATGCTGTTCAAGCTTTGAGGTATGTTGAAATATGGCTGCAATGGGGAATTGTTATAACAGCAAAGACATTTTATTTCTGCTTTAGTCTAATTAATTTAGAAAATGTCTTTATTGTATAGCTCAGATATTAAATCTTTGACAATTACCCAACTGAAGTCATTTTCAGGAAAAAAAAACAAAAACAGAAAGAAAAACTATGGACTATGCAAGATGATAACCTTTTGAAAGAGCAAACCTTCAGTTCTTCAGGAGAAGATTTAATTCACAGCACCATTATGGCTGACAGTTTTTCATTATAGTGCTTAGTCTACATGAGGCCTGTCAAAATCCATCATGCTTAGAAATTGGAACACTTTTCAAGTTAACAAACCACTTCTTTGTTTTAAAGGTGTGATCTAAAATCGATTAAGACTTCCTCTTGATCAGTATCACAAACAGTTGAAGTTTTGGTGATATGTTTCACAGACTTCACTTACTTATCACTGCATGAAAGTGGACATAAGGAAACTGAAAAATATTACGGTCTTGATTGCAAGAGGCTCTTTGGGTTGTACATTTAAAGTGTTATATCCCTGGTCAGCAACTCAGCAGTAAAAGTGAAGTGACTTGCCCCAAATCTCCTGGGTTTTTTATCCCCTAGGTATACAGCAGGGACCTCAACCCTTGTGAAGAGGAATTTTACAGGAGGGATGCATTGTTTTGGTGGGGACTAGCTCTACCAAAACTTTTAGCTTTTAGAGGTGTCAGGGGACACTGACAGTGACAAAGAGTGCAGGCAGACAAAAAATCAGGCCCACTAAAGACATGAGGTTCCGAAAACTGAGGGCCAGGAAACTGATCTGACGAAGAGCCATCTAGGGGAGTTGCTTAGGCAGAATCAGCCAAATAACGAATAGACTACATGGCTAAGAGGCTGCTGCCATAGGTGGAATTTTGGATTTTTTGATCATGGGGCAGCTTACATGTCATCAGGCCTGCTCATATCAGATGGGGTATACCTGACTCAGGGAGGGAAAAGAATTATGACCTGGGAATTAGCAGGGCTGATTGAGATGTCTTTAAATTAGGCTTGCAGTGGGAAAGGGACAAGGTCAGGCTCACTAGAGATGAGCTTAGGGGTAGCAGGCCTATGACAGGGCAAAACTGTTAGCTCAGCTGAAGTGCATGTACATCAATGCATGCAGTATGGGCAGCAAGCAGGAGAAGCTGGAAGCCATTGTTCAGCAGGAAAGTTATGATGCAGTTGCTATCATGGAAATGTGGTGGGATAGCTCTCAAAATTCGATTGTTGCAATGGATAGTTTTAAGCTCTCTAGAAGAGATAGGCAAAGCATGAGGGGTGAAGGGATAACACTGTACTTTAGGTAGTGCTTTGAATGTATTCTAGGTGAGGATGATGAAGACAGCAGAGTGCCTATGGGTAAAGATCAGAGTGAAAGTCAGCAGAGTGGATGTCGTAGTGGGAGTGTGTTATAGACCACTCAGCCTGTTATAGACAGGCTGGCAAAAGCCTCCTGGTTGCTGGCCCTTGTATCTATGGGTGACTTCAACTTCCCAGATGTTGCTGGATATACAGCACAGCAGAAAGGAAGCAGTCTGGGAGGTACCTGGATTGTGTGGAAGACAACTTCCTAGCACAACTGGTAAATGAACCTACCAGAGGAGATGCCTTGCTAGACCTGTTGTTTGTGAACAAAGAAAGACTGGTGGGTGTTATGTTGGTTGATGGCCATCATGAGCATAGTGACCACAAAATGTTAATGTTCTCTGTACTGGGTGAAGTAACAAAGGGTGTCAACAAGACATCTACCCTGAACTTCCAAAGGACTGAATTTGGCCTACTCAGGACAGTGATTTGGAAAGTCCTTTGCAAAGCAGCCCTTAAAAACCAATAGGCAAAGGAAGGCTGGATATATTTTAAGAAAGAAATCTTGAAGGTGGAGGAACAGGCTGTCCCTATGTGCCAAAAATAAGACAGCTGGGAAGAAGGCCAGCCTTGCTGAGCAGGGAGCTTTTGCAGGAACTCAGGGAAAAAAGAGAGTGTATCACCTTTGGAAAAAGGAGCAGACAACTCAGGAAATGTTTAAGGATGTTGTTAGGTCATGCAGAAAGAAAATTAGAGAGGTAAAAGCTCATTTAGAAGTTAATCTGGCCACTTGTGTAAGGGATAATAAAAAAGTGGGGTTTATAAATACATTAATAGCAAAAGGAGGGACAAGGAAAATCTCCATTCTTTCTTGGGGGCAATATAGTCACCAAAGGCAAGGAAAAGTTTGAGATAATTAACACCTATTTTATCGCAGTCTTCAACAGTAAGACCGGTTTATCTTCAGGACAGCTGGCCTCCTGGGACGGGAAGAAGAATAGACTCCCTGTAATCCAGGAGGAAGCAGCTAGGACCTGTTGAGCTACATAGAGCTCACAAGTCTATGGGACTGGATGGAGTTCATCCCAGGGTGATGAGGGAGCAGGCGTAAGAGCTTGCTAAGCCTCTCTGCATTGTTTATCATCAGTCCTGGCTAACTGGGAAGGTCTCAGCTGACTGGAGATTGGCAAAAGTGACACCCATCCACAAGAAGGGCCAAAAGGAGGATCTGGGAAATAAAGGTATATCAGCCTGACCTCAGTGCCTGGCAAGGTTATGGAGAGAAGCTTCTTGAGTGTGATCACGCAGCATATACAAGACAATCAAGGGAGGATCAGATCCAGCCAGCACAGGTTTAGGAAGGGCAGGTCCTGTCTGACCAGGTGACCACCTAGTGGATGAGAGAAGCCTTTAATTTCTTTGTAATATCTCAAATATTAATTTAATAGGGCATCTTTTTATAAGCAGTGTTGTATTCACCTTCACCTTGTGGATTTTCTTTTAAAAGCCATCAGTTTCCATTTTCCTAGACTATCAGATATGAATGTACCAAATAATTATTTTTTTAAAAACATATATTATCCATACCTGGACTTTCTTTGACAGAAAGATTCATATTCCACTTAAAACTTAATTTATATATGATACCACACATCATTAAGCTGGAAGAGAAGATGCAATTGCTGGACAGACATAAAAAGGTGAGCTTAACAGAAACACAGAACAGAGGGTCTCTCAAGACCAAGTGCTTAGCAAAGCAGAAAAACATAATTAAATCACCTAAAACCATTTTGGTTCATTTTTTGAAACATATTTAACAGTAAGAAATTTGACAGCTGGAAGGTAAGAGTCCTTTGTTAAAGATGTAATACTTCTACCATTTCCAAATCCTTCCTAAGCAGCCTTATATGCACTATGTCTCCCAGTTTAGGATGTAATATAATATGCTATCACCTCCCTTTCCTTCTCTTTTAAACATATTTCATTGTTTTTACACATATCTTGCATCCTCAGTTGCCCCAAACCCCTATTTTAATCCTTTTGATGCCCTCTGTCCTTCCCACTTACATGGTTCTCTGTCAGTGAAGGATGCTATGCCTGGGCTGGAGAGTCATTACTGGTCTTGGTTCTCTGTTATTCTCCACTTTCATTTCAAGGTCAGCACCATTAAAATATTTCATGATAAAGTCAGTGCTCATCAGAGACCTTCCTAATGTCATCCTCCTCTTGGTAGACATCACTGACTGCTCAGCTCCTGACACAAGAGTCCTGTCTTATCTACAGCAAAATGTTAGTATTGGTGCAATATACTGTCATAAACTGAAAGATTTAGTTGCTTCCTCCCTGTACAGATGGGAATATCTCTGCAAGACATTTTAGTTTCTTTCAGCCTCCAAAAAGAGTAAAATATCTGGAATTCACAGAAAGTCAAAGATTTCTGAGGTGCAAGCTTTGGCTGTGTGTTTAAACTAGCAACCCTCTGTTGTTCAAAAGACAGGAGTTCATATAGCTCATATGTAAGGCAGCAAAGGGACTGCAGAGGGTTCAAAATCTTATGTTTTCCCATTTCATGTAAATCAGAACCATGGGCTGGATTGTCAGTTTTTCCAGACTCCAGAGCAGCTCAGGAGATCTAGATCAAAGAATAGCAAAATGACGCATATGGCTCATGCAGACAGTTTTTTATTTTTTGCTAATCTGAAAAAGTGAAATTCTGCCATTATTATGACTAGTTCTGACACTGATTCTTCTCAGGGAGTTTCCAGTTCAGTACCACTTGCAAGGTACTGCTGTCTCAGTACACACTTGTCAGAACTGCTCATCATGATGGAAAAGAGTAAGCCCCTAGGGGAGCAAAATAAGGCATTGTGCATGCCAGTACAGATGAATGCAGGTAACTTATGGTCAGGAATTAACATGCATCCGTCACAAGTGTAATTGTGTTGGCCTCACCTTTCCCAGAAGC
The DNA here is from genome assembly GCA_035041345.1 of Poliocrania exsul. Classification (NCBI taxonomy): domain Eukaryota; kingdom Metazoa; phylum Chordata; class Aves; order Passeriformes; family Thamnophilidae; genus Poliocrania; species Poliocrania exsul. Next base: position 85,447,812 of record JAWWLZ010000118.1, read on the forward strand.
TGTTGCCCAGAGCTAGAGATGTCACAATACCCTTAGAAAAGGCAAATGCAAATGGTATAATCATTAAACTGAAGGTATTCTGAGTCAGGTTTCTCAAATCTGAACAGTATCTCAAATCTCTCAGGAGACTATATCTTTGATTTTACTTTTTTTAATACTTTCCCCTATGCTTAGATTATTCTAATTTTTGTCTCAACAACTCAATGCAATGAAGCAATTCAAGGATTATGACTAAATGTTATAGTATTTATTTCAGATATTAAGGGAATATAAAAATCACACAAAAGAAAGAGCATGATTTCATGTTATAACACTTTGCAGAATGAACATTACTCAATGACTAAAGAATCAAAGATTAAAACACCCACCATTCATTTCTCTTTGAGCAGAAAATATTTAGCAGATGTTTTTCAGTTTCTACAGGAAGATCAGCAAATGTAGTCTTTAGGGAAAGGTGTGGATGTGCATGTATACATGTGTGTACCTGTGCTCTGGTCTCACTTGAGTCTGATTATTTATATGGGAGAGAAATGCATAAACTAAAAAGAAAAAGTTGTAAATAGCTGTAGTTCTTTAAATGGGAGAGCATTGTATATAAGTCATCTTAAAATTCGGGTGTACTTAAAATGTCTGTAAATTAAAAGGAAGGCCTCTATTATTTTCTTTAAGACTGTGGGGAGTCAAGGTCTTCCATTTACCTTCAGATTCCCTCATTAATATCTCATATTCCTGTTCTCAGATATGAAAGAGTGATAAGATACTTATATAAATTAAGAGTTACCATGTTTATCAATGTCCAGAGAATACTTTAGAAGGCTAAACAAACCTGTAACCACTAGAGATTAGGGTGAAACTTTTCTGGTATAACCTTCTATACCTATAAATCTCTTTTCAGTTTTCCTTATATTATTTTGAAGTAACTGATATGACTCATCATCAGAAAAAGAGTATTAGTTGGACTATGAGCTGGTTCTCACTCATACCATGTCAGCCCTGGATTTGCAGAGATTAAGATAACATCTCCAATTTGGTCTTCATATGAGACTATGACCATGTAATCTACCCATGTTCTTCTGTTTGTCCTCCTTAGTAGGATGGCTGTTACCACCTTTCTTGTTGGAAAATTAAAATATGTGATGGTGAGATATCAAGAGAATCATATTCATACATATCTCAAGGTAAATAAGGTAGATAAAATACTCCATAAATAAAAGGTATGAGCAAAAAAGAAAGGTACGTTTTGGCACAGCTCATCTAAATGATTCATCCAAAGTAAGTTTCAGTGATATAATCCTTGCCATGAAGCAGTAATAAAAATGCTAGCAATAATTAGCCATGATGCATACTGAATTAATGAGCCCTCCATTCCGGGATTTCCTCTACTCAAGTGAAAAAATTTATGTTGCCTGTTTTATCTAGTCATAAATAACATCAGTTCATTATATTGAAAAAAAGGCTTAGACAGCAAAGAACGAGGCCCATAACAGCCATATGCTAAGACCAACCTGATCTAGCCAAACTATATAAACAGGGTGCATCTTGCATCCTTTACCTCCCTAAGACTAAGGGAGACTAAGGACTAAGCTGTCAAAACCTTTCAGGACCCATAGTATAATGTCCTCGCCTGCACAACTCAGAGGTCTCATAAGATCATCAAGTCCAAAGTCCTCCTCAAACTAGAGCTGACACTGAATTTTAACAAGGCTACTTAGGGTTTTGATTCTTAAGGTCTTGAATACCTGCAAAAGAGACTCCAAGGAGCAACACTTGTATCCAGTTCCCTGAAAAAGAACAGACCTTTAATCATGGTCATCGAAACCCTCTTTTTCTTTAAAACCAAGGATGGACCTATAATATTTTTCAAAATATGGCAGCATCTATAAGCTGTTAACTGGTGTAATGCCCACGTAGATAAGGCACAGACAACTCACTGGACCTTAGGGCATCATCTTGTCATTAATTGGTCACGTGGCCACTTGAAGAATTTTCTACTCACAGCTTCAAGAACTTAATGGAATGGTTCATAGAATCATAGAATATCCTGAGTTGGAAGGGACCCACAAGGATTACCAAGGTCCAGCTCCTGGCCCTGCACAGGACACCCCAAAAGTCACAGCATGTGCCTGAAAGCACTGTCCAAATGTTTCTTGAACTCTGTCAGGCTTGGTGCTATGACCACTTTCCTGGGGAGCCTGTTCCAGTGCTCAACCACCCTCTGGGTGACAAACCTTTTCTAATATCTAACCTAAGCCTTCTCTGACACAGCTTCATGCCATTCTCTTGGGTCCTATCACTGGTCACCACAGAGAAGATTGGTGCCTGTCCTTCTTCTTCTACTCATGAGGAAGTTGTAGACTGCAATGAGGTCTTCCCTCAGTCTCCTCTTCTCCAGACTGAACAAGCCAAGTGATCTCAGTTGCTCCCCATGTGACTTTCCCTCTAGGCCTTTCACCATCTGCTCATTAGACTTCTTATATTTATTGTTGTACAGCTTTCTCACACAATGTTTACAAGTTGATAATACATCTTTACTATACCTGAAGTTGTAAATAAATTTGTATATAGGTTTGCAAGGTGGCATCATTTCCTTCCAAAATCTTTATTGTAAAGTAAATTATGAATAATCTATTGGAACAACCTTTACCTGTGTTTAATATAGCATATACAAATACTTCTAAGATACCTTCAAAGTTCTCCAAGAACTTTACCTTCTGTGCAGCAAAAACATTCATTAAAAAAATCTATCATTTCCACCAATAAAGTTACTTGCTGAACATACTACTTTCAATGACTTTTTTACTAATTTGGAAAATATTTTTGAAATACATTGATGATTATCCCCATTTCTTATAATTTTTTTATCTGTTTCTTTCTTCCATCCAGGTGACATTTCAGTCTTCATGGACTACTCAAGTGTCGTACAGATTCATGCCATGAGCATTTTTTGCCAAATCTTACAGTAATGTTAAAAAACTGCAGGAAAAATACAGTCAACGGTATCTGGAAGCCACTATATACTGGAATATGGATCTCTAGGATTTCCAGCTGAGCCATGCCCAGACTCCTTTATCATGCCAGGGAAGGCATTGCCTCTGTTCTTTTCCCTCTCTTGCTCCATGCAGTGATATGTGAGATTAGGACCAGTGTCCCTGGCCCTCTCTCTGAGATGCCCCATCCCAGCTGCACAGTCCTGCAGGCCAGTTATTTATGTGACCACTTCCTTTTTCCAGGACAGCCTTCAGCAGAGGTGTTCCCAGCCTGCATCAGCACAATCAGAGGGAGCCATTGTCTGGATGTGTCAATGCTCACCTTCTTCACCTCACAGACACCATCACCAACAGTTGCTCTCTGACTGAGCGTACATTCCTGCTGTGCTTTAAAGTATCTCATCCCAGTTCCACAAAAATAGCAGACACTCTACCTTCTTTCCTCCAGTAAAGGCTAAGCAGTCTTGGTATAAAACACGGTAACCTTATCCTGATGGGTTAGTGTACTTTCCTTTTTTCACACTCAACTAGATGCAAAATTGCTGTTCAACACAGACATACAAAATATTGAGAGACTGCATGCTAAGGATACATGACCAGCAGGCTGATGGGAGGCACAGAGTGAGGGCTTTCTCTTGCTGATGCTCGCTGGAGTCACCCTGCAGTAGACAGTGAGAATGTCATCCTTCTTTAGGGCTCTTGCCTCTCACAAATTGTTACTAAAAGAGAAAAAAAAGATTTTTACTGGGGACAGATCTTTGATATCTGTGGTTTCATACATTACATTATGGGTCACTGTACCTTTTAGCAGGTAATTTCAAAGACTCCCTCTTACACTGTAACAGTCAGTGTGTATTTGTGCACAACAGGAAAACTGAGATGAGCAAAATACTTTAACATTTTTGAAGAAAGGTTCAGAAAGATTTTTCAACAAATATCACAAATTTAGTTACTTAGATTTCAAGTTACTGTTAGCACTTTTTATCTTGTATCCAATAATTATTGGCAATATCAGGGATGTTTTCTTTCCCAAAAAAAGTTTTCATTTAGTCCCACAGGCTAGTTTCATACAAGGAGGTTTTAATTTGGGGAATTTCAACTAAAGCATTCTCAGGTTGTGAGAAACACAAGAGTCACCAAATATGCATTACTCATTCAAGTTCTCCTCAACTTGCATATTGTTGCTCTTAAGTATATGTGTGAGTCTTTGATAGCAAAAGGTCATTATTAATCACAGTTTGCTATGGTTAGACAATAGTCTTAACCATTCACCACAATAAAGGCAGCAAAGCAAAGACAGGAAAAGGATTCAGCATATGTGTAAGACAAGGACAGTTCTTCCTCGTTTAGAAACTTTTAGTCTACCAGAAAAAATGTTCCAGGGTATTCTGATCTATGAAAAAAACCTACTTGAGGTATTCAGTAAATGGTCATGTAGGAGTCAATAGTTAATTTCATCTACCTTCATAACACATTTTTTCTGATAAATGTCAAAGCTTTTTTTCTCCTCTTATAACACAGAAAATTTGGATTTCATACAATGACAAAAAATAAACTTAGGGTTCTTACATATATGTTTCAAGTGTTCAGAACTTCTTTGACTTTTTCACCATGGATGACTTTCACACTTGTTTTATACCTCACACTTCTGGCAAGCATCTTGCTGCCAATGTATTTAAAAATACACCAACATCTTATCATTTGCTTTTATGCTATCCTAATTTACTCCACTAGATCTTCATTTTTTTTTCTTTTATTCTTTCATTTGGACAAAGGATATCTCTTCTATTGCCTCACTGAATCTTTTTTGTTTGGTCTTTTCCAGTTGGTCACACAGTTTTATTCTGAGTCTTGAATAGGAGCCATAAACGACTGACTTGCTGCTTTCAAACACTATATAGTTCTTATAAGCACCATATAACTGTGGAGTATTTTATCATTTTGTTTGCACTATCATACCACATCAGTAGGAGCTTTAACAAAGACTTGTCTGTATACTTTGTTTAATTTCCTGTGAAAGTAAACCCTTTCTCTTATAAGTTTCTCACGACTCTTTTTGGACTGCAATTGAATGAAATGGAACACTTTATAGTAAGATGAAATCTTAAGCCTCTTATTTAATTTTGCTATTCTATGCTTATTCAGAATGGGACCTGACTTTACCCACTTTGACAACTTTTTGAAATGTATGTAAGTGATGATGAGCTTTTACTGGAGGAGTTAGAAAGTCCTTTGGTGTTTCACTCTGTTGGTTAAAGCATCTACAGGGATTGTGAACACTTGTAATTTTCATGCATCTCTCTTTTCAACTTTGACATTATCTCTTGATAAATATGCTTTTGAAACAAAACTATTACTTTCTATGCTGAATGTGACAATTTTCCTTTTTTCACTTTCTCAAACCTGGCTTTGCCAATTCCTTCTTTTATTCTCATTATACACTCTTTATAGACTATTATCACTAACAAAATTCAACTGAGAACATAGTAAGATGTGTGACTAAAACTAGATCACTACACAAAAAGCATTAGGTTCAAAATGGAACAAAAGTTTAAGACAATGATTCCAATAATCCAGAGTGTCTGAAGAAGTTTTTAAGTGCTGCAAATCAACAGCAAAGAATTAATTTATTCTATTTTTAGGTCTCATTTGAACTTGATAAGTGCCAAAAACCTAAAAGCACATTTCTATACTGTTAGTGTTGTACATTAAGTTCAAGTCTTAAATTTTCTTCTTTGAATGTCTTTTATGTGATATTGTGTTAAGGGCATCTTTCAGCTCCTGAGGACACCTAGTATTATTGAACAAATTAGTAAGTGGAGATTTGACAAGTATTTATTTATTGAAAATTACATTTTGCTATATTCAGATATCTATGTCTTTTGAGGATTAACACAAAACTCTAGTCTATTAATAGTACAATACACAGTGTTGTGCAAAGCTGCAGGCATCTTTCTGTGGATTTAATCTGGTGAATGCTCATACCTATGTCTTTACTTGCACTAGCAAAAAAACCTGAGGTTTGCATCTGCTGCTTTTTATAGACAATTTAAAAGTTGAGCTGGAAAAGACAAAGCAAAACACCAGAAGATTTAAAAAAAAAAAAAAAAAAAAAAAGACTACATCTGAAAGTCACACTAGCAGACCATAGAGGTAGATGATAAAGGTAGAACTATAACGTGGAGCCAGGACATAATAATCTGTTGGCACCCAAATTCAACTTAATTTGTTTTCCAGGGGTTCGGAGAGGTTTGTCAAGAACTGGAATGACTTTCACTCCCCACATTTTTGGCTTCCAAACTCTCCTCCTCCTCTCATGAAACTCTCTGACTGGAAGGCTGAGGCAGCATTGCTTTTCCTCTCTTTCTATAGCTTGAGGCTTATATTATTTCTGCCTCACAACATTTTCCTCAAAGTCCTGGAAAAAATAGGCTTAAGCCTTGCCTTGGAGTCATGCAGCTTATCCCAGTCAGAGGTCATTACCGGACAGCAATAATAAGAAAGACTTTGCTTTAGTTAGCAACTAAAAAGTAGATTAGATTTTATATGAAATAAAAATTAATGTTAATCTTCAAAAAAAAGGTAACAAAACTCCAGGTCTACAACATCAATTCTGAAAAACAGTAACTGGAAAAGAATACAAAACTACAATTAGTATTAAAATATTATTGAAAAAGCTTTAATAACAAGCAGACACTCAATCTGCATTTGACACTAAAATTAAGAAATATTATAATGCATATTTGCTCCCAGCATTCCCTCTTCCTTCAAGGAAAATTAATACATAAAAATTTTCTCTCAGACACAAAAATCTTCTTTGTAACAGGAAGAAACTAAATTTTAAAGTCTTTGAAAAAAAACCACACTATTTCTCTTACAGTTTAGAATAGCATCATATTTTATTTTTTTTTAATCTAGAAATAAACTGTTGGATTCTAGTTTTTAAGTTCACAGGCATAACAATATCACAAAAAGCAACTGCATTTGACTTACATAAAAAACCTCTGCATTAGCTAATGTGCAAATATAAAACCAGATTTTTTATTGCACACAACTAATATTACCCTGAGCCTAGCTTCCAATTTAGAAGCCCATATTTAAGAAACACCATTCTACCTTGATTTTGCATGGAAGTTATGAGAACAGGCTAAAGTCTGCTGTATATTCTGCTAATTGTCCTCAGCTCCAAATCATTTGCCAGCTCATTCATAGTCACTGTGATGACACAGAATACATAGAACAGAGTTGCACATATTTTTCAACTCCCTTTCCTTAGGGTTGGCAATGTCTAACACTTTCTAAAGTCAAGGAATATTTTTATACAGGTTTATAGTTTAATAGTGTAGTTAAAGTTTAATAGTTTCTATTTAGAAAAAAGTCCACATTCTTTCAAAAAATTACATGAACTACTCAACTCTCAAAGATTGATTTGCAGAATATTTGCATATGTAAGTTCTTTACAATTCTAAAAGTATTTTAAGAATTAATACCTGATGCCTAGTTGCTTTCCATGCAAGACATTTCTTTAAAGAACAAGATAAGCATTTACCTATAGAAAAAGAAAATGAAAAATTGCTTTTTTCACTTTTGCAAACAAAAATAAGGTTGTGTAGAAACAAAGCTTTTGCAACCAACTCTGCATAATTTCTGAACACGAAATACAGTGTGAACATCAGTGTTCAACTCTCATGTTCACTTGCATGAACTCCAGTTTATTTGCAGGAATATTTTGGCAACCACTGTGGAATATTTATTCCATTATTTTCCTAAATTGTTCACATTGTCTTTCAAATCGATGAAAAGGAAGAATGTACTGAAGTACAAGAAACTTATTCTTATAGAAATGTTTTTCCATTGTCTCTGCACGTGCCAAGTACCATACATCTTCTTTCACTGAATTAAAAATAAGTCCTTTAAAAGTAAGGGCTTGAAGTGGCTAACCTGGCTAACCTGGTGGTCCAATTTTTTAGTGATTTCCTTTATCCTTTTGACAGGAAGAAAAGAGAGAGAAATTAATTTTTATATAGCTCCCTAAGTAAGATGGATTTAGGAGTGTCACAAAAAAATAAAAAAAGAAATAGAGGAGTGGGTGTGAGGAAACTGTCTCCTCTGTACAGGGAAAGCACTTCTCTTCAGTAAAAAGAGCTCATAAAAATGCACAGCCAAAAATAGTAGCCACAGGAAAGTGTTTCCCAGAAACAAAATTCACAGCCATATTTAAGTATAATCTGATGACTACTATGTTAACATGGTTTTAAAAAGGTCATGTAGAGACCACTTTAAGTAGCATTATTCACTGTCATTTTAGCAGGCTATCTTCATTTATTATTTGTATGAATACCACAGCTCTTCTGCCTTTCAGACAGTAAGATTTTCTCTAAGTGACACTGGGGATAGTAGAATTCATGTGTAACATATATTTCAGCTTTAACAGTTTTGGCATTGCCTTTCTGAAGTGAAATAGGGGAGTAGTCTTGGAACTTAAATTAGGGAATGTGGCCTGGATGAAACAATTATGGGATAGTGCAAACATTATTTGAAAAGAGTATTCAGACAGAAGATTTGAAGCATTTAGTGTCAAAATGGTAGCCCATATTGAGTGGAATTATATTTTCATTCCAGCCCTGGTCAGTATCTTCATCTTAATGATGGGGAAAACTGTAAATAAGGACATCAACCTCTAAGAGAGCATTGAATGACAGGAAAAGAATTTTTAATTCTCTCAACACATTGGAGAAACTTTCAGGGTAAAAAAAAAAAGTAATGTGCAATTTAATAAAAGCAAGTGCAAACTTCAACTTTTTTGTAGCAATGAGCAGCTTGTTGGGGACAACTAGTTTAACAATAGTCTAAACAGGCACAATCTAAAAATAACTTAAAGTTATTATGCTGCTGCAAAAAGGCAAACAATATTATGGGATATGTGACTGGAGTCAATGGTAACAGATGTGAAGCAAACCTTCAGTTCTACTCAGTTTCAGTGTGGTCCTCAACTGAAATATTGTGCTTTTTTTTTTCCTTTCTGACCATAGACTAGAAAAGACAGACTTTAGAAAAGATATGCCATGAGGAAAGCTTTAAAGACATTGAGCTATTTAGCTTAACGAAAATAAAGTTGAAGGAAGACTCCCTAACTGTCTTGAAATCCGCAAAATACTGTTGCAAAGAAACAGGCATCTTAGGATATTAAAATTGGATGAATTACCTTTTAAGAGTTGTCTGCCTCTCTTTCTATTATCAGTAAAGTTAGTCCATTAAATTAGTATCATAACTTTCCCATGCATAAATTACGTGGAGAAAAACAAGGACACTTTCAGATCCCAGAGACCAAGATTGATCTAATGCACTTCTCTACCTGTTATATTCCAGACAATTATTCCTTTACTTCAAGTGGTGGTATTTATGACATTTTAAAGGTACAGTGGAATGTATAAAATGAAATAGATGAGCTCTTGGCTTTGGCATTTTGTTAAATGTACATCACTTACTATTGGAAACAGATTTAAAATTCCTGAAACCTTATACATAAAAACAATGTGTCAGTACAGCTTCATTCGCATCTGAGTTGAGATCTCACAATGGTACTTACCTGAGCAACCTCCATACTAGGATAAAGTTCTCTTCCTCATAGGAATCCCTTCTCAAAAAAGCAAAGAAAAATTTCATCAGCCTCCTCCAGAAAACCTCACCAGAAGCCACCACATTCACTTCTTGTCAATACCCCTGCCTCTACCTTTCTTAGGGCAGCTTCACTTTAGCAGGCTAGCCCTCAATTAAACAAAAAAAGTTAGTCCATTTGTCCATTTGTCTAACAGCAATGGCAATGATATAATAGCCAGCTAAAGCTCAGGGTACATGCATTCACCTTATTGATCTGCTGTCTTAAAAATTATAAAATTCCAGCATGACCTTTATATGCTGATTTGAATCAATGGTTTATTAGAAAATTTAATTTCCATATGGGCTCTGTAAGCCAGGTCAATGGATACTTGGATGTAACAGCTCAGAATCAGTTTGCTTTTCCACCCGACAAACTAAAAACCTATCTCCGTCTCCATATCAGTGAGCTTGTCTGTCTTCTCTGGTAACAGCCTAGGCTTTCCTTCATCCCTCCTTTTTCTGATCTAAAAGATTTTAAATTTGCAAGTTAGAAAGAAATTTGCTGGTTCTCATGATTGTATTTGCCCTTTCAAGCCCTCACATACACAGGGTCAAGACTGATGAAATACAGATGTATATGGTTGCAGTTCTCTTTGTATTAACAAGCTTGTTAAGGCTGTAATCCTTGAGAACCCACTTACAAAACTCAAGTAGAAACATAAAATGCTTCTTTATCCACCAAAATTAAAACTCTCATTCCCCAGGTACTCTACAAGTGTCGTATTTTAGTGCACTCTTTACAACATTTAGCCAGGTTGTCCATAAAAACTGTGGTCCTGAGGAGCTCCAGGTCATCATCTGTTTTGTCAGTTCTCTGACCATAAAATACACAGATTACACCATAGATGGAGATTAGCTGCACATCCACACTAGGGTTTTCAATTCATTAGATGTCACAGGAGCTCCATTGGTTCTACATGGAGAGTGTGGAAGCTGGTGGGCCCATATGGTGTCAAAAAAAGAAGGCTATACTTAGAATTCTGGAGTTACAGGACTCTTCCAGTAATTCTTTGTTATGCGTTTATTCCATTAATATATAAACCATTTCATATATGAATCCAAACTTCAATGCCTTTTATCACCAGTCGGCAGTACCAAATATAAAGCTCACATAATTCACTTAGCCTCTTTTTTTAATATATACACCTTAGCCTAGTCCATGACATTTCTGGAGTTCACAAGTATCATCTAATCTCAGTTAAAAATGCCAGCATGCATGAGGAGTGTCCAGCATATCAGAACACGAGACCTAATCAGTTACTGGCAAATTACTTTCACTTACTTCATGTAGGTAACTCAGGAGATCAAGTTAAATTATCAGGTCAGAAAAGTACTTTCTCCCTCCTGTTATACTCAGAGAGAATACTCTTTAAATGACATAGCTTAGTACCCATATTCAAAAGCATGAGTATTCTACTATAAGCAGAGGCTTTTTAAAAGTACAGTGCAATGCATTTTGATGAGTAGTCATTTGGTAGTGTTGAAAGTTGTTGCTATCACTTCACAAGCCATCTTCCTAGAGGATGAAAGCCCATGACCTAAGTCTTAGCATCCTTAAAACCCAAGAAGACAGTTTTACCAATAGGTATTGTGAAGGTAGAATTCAGAGACATGGTATCAAGGCCAAGCCCTTAAATAGGGAATAACATTACTGAAAAATTCTTTGTTCAAGGAACATATTGTAAGAAAACACCTATTCTGCAATGAATAATTAGCACAGTGAAAAACACTAGCAATTTAATTACAGTGTATCAGTTGGCACTGCTGTCAACTGTATTACAAGTGCAGCATAGAGAGGAAACCCAGACCTTTCCTCTAATGAAACAACCTGTGCCACTTTCAGCCTGGAGATCTAGGGAGGAGAGAGAAGATATGTAAGCCCTCAATCCAGAGATACTCCACAGACTCTATATCATGATCAATATGCAAGTGCAGACAGAGAAATGCTAAATAGAGCAGTCAGAGCAAACCAATTTCCCCTCAGCCTCATAGAAAAGAGGCAGGATTTCAGAGTGCAGCTGCAACAGATCTCTAAGTGAGTGCCTCCAACTCTGCAGCTGAACACCCTCCATACTCCATGGGTTCTATCACAGAGACACACACTTCTCACAGTCTTGGCAGGAAATTACACACAAAAACAAAAGAAACCTGGCAGCAGCATCAAAACATCAAAAGACTGATTCAATCTTCAGTGTATGAGCACAGGCTTGTGTTTCAATGATTACCTTAAGAGTGGAGATCCTACACAACTGCAGCACATTTATACACCTGCAAAACCAATTTTATGATTGGACCAATCAGCTGTGAACTACAACTGAACTTTCAGTTTGTGGGGCTGATGTTCATCCTCTTCCAACATGAAACCTCAAGAAAGTGATTTTGGAAAATAACCAAATCAAGCAATTCCTTTCTCCTTGTAAACAAGAAAAAAACCAGTCAGAACTCATCTAAGCAGAGAGTTCTGTCTAATAACAACTCTTTCCTCTGTTCACTAATAAAAGTTGTTAGTCTTGAGGTGTCATAAGTGTTATATTATAGGTGTGCCCTTACATAAATGTTTCCAAGACATTTCTTATCAAAACAAGCATTGAAAGATCATGTACTTATAAACAGGAGGGATTAAGTTTAAGATCCTGCTTTTTTATAAGGCATTCCAAAAGTCTGCAGGCTCTCTGGTGAAACAAACTAGACATACTGGTCTCTCCTGAGCTCCTATGCTATGAATCTCTGAGACTTTTTTATCTCTAACTGCATTCCTGCAAATAACAAAGTATTTCTTCTATCTTCCATGCCAGTGATCATATCTATTTACCTTCCTAATAACTAGTCTTCTGGAGAAGTTAAGCCATGGAACACTGTGACCTGAAAAAAATTACCGCCAGCAAAAAGTCACAGAACAGCAGCCAACAGTGAGGAAATAATGTAATGGAAGCAACAACTGCATAGTCCAAGAAAAACATTTGTCCAACACTTATGCCTATGATAAATAGCTAATGAGGCATTCATGAATGGGCAGCCAGCTCTGAAGTCTTCAAGGGATGCAGGCATTTGAATGATGATGGAAAGTACAGGGATGAATGTGAGGAAAATAGTTTTCCTATAGTTAATAAACTATAACAACAAAAAACCCTACTTGTTTTTCTTTAGCAGTGTTGTATACATATTACATGTATATATATTTATATGCATTGATAACATCCTTGGACTGATTTAACTTACAGTTTTGTTATTGACTTCATTGCCATATGTATTTGGCCATTGGGATCATCAGACATTCAAGAAGCCCCATTTTCCCCCTTTGATTGGAGATAATGATCCCATCTGTTCAATTCCTGCCTTCTTCCCAGATCACTCGTGCCAACAGTCTCCTCCCAGACTCAAATTCCTTTTTGCCAACCATAGTGACATTGCAACTGTGTCAACTCATCCCACTGATGTGATATTCGCTCGTAGTATTCTCAGTTGTCTGCCATGTACGTGACCAAACCTCAGAGTCTCATCAGAGGCAAGGGCCTCTAACCAATGCACAGGTCTCAAACTGTTTCTGGGAGAGCTCTTGCGGAATCAACATCCAGCTTGATGCGATCAGACACTACCTCCCAAGAAATAAAGATGGAAGCATTAGATACTAGTGTTTCCCTAGAGACACCATAACTGCAAGCCCCATTGCACATTCATCTTGAGCTTTCCCACCTGTATGTCCCATATATATTTAACATGTAAAGCACCCTCATGGAGCAACAAAGGCAAAGAAACACATATTCTACAAAATTTTAGGTGTGTGGTCCGCTTGATGAAAGTTGTCACTGTTTTCAGAAGTCAGGAATAGCTTCTGTGACATAGCTGGAGAGTGTTTCTTGGTCATCTAGTGGGTATCACTAAAGAAAACTTGAAGGGGCCATCTGATGGTCATGGTTAAAGCAGGCTTGGAAGGGCTGACCACAGTCGCAGAATCCAAACACAAACAACCACCAGGGCCATTTCTGCCACTATGTAATTGTTGCATCTGCTGCCAAATGCAAACAAGAATGAGTCCAAGATCTCACCTTTGAGAAAGGATATGTCAAAATGACAGTTAAAACTATTTCCTTGTTGCATGGCAAAACCAATAGCAAATGTGATTAAGTTGGAAGGGGCAGAAGTTATGACCTCAGGAACTGGTCCAACATCCTGTAGACAGTAGCCTGGATAATTTCAGTGGTCAGATCACTGAAAAGGTCTGAATTCCAGGAAGACCAGATCAGTCAGTTCTGATTCCCATTCAGCATGACTTGTACATACAGTAGGACCAAAGCTGAGCCAAGGACACAGCAGTCCCTTGTTTGTACACCGTTCATGCCTTCTTCCACAAATTAGTTATGAAAAAAACCCTGGGCTTTAAATGGAATTTCTAAGTTTCACCTTCTCATTTTTAGCAGGATCTACAGAGTATAGATGGTACTGCAAATCCCATTTTGTGCAGTTGGCTTCCAGACTCTGCTGTTTTGGTCAATTATCTGGTATAACTCTTTACTTTGTGGTCCTGCCCAGCCTTTATTCTCACTCCTAAGGATTGTCCTTTGGATCTCCTTTCCCTATCTGAGGTGTTCCTCTCACACTTAGTTCCTCTCTTGCTCCTGAGCTTTTCTCTAAGCATCTCAGTAACCTTTCAGTAATAACTACTGTTACCCTAGCTACAGCATTTCTAAAAGTCTTTTTGGGTTTACTTTCTCCAGTAATAGCAAAAAAAAGTCATGAGATACCAAATTTGACCCTGTCTTTTTTTTTTTTGGATTCCAGCAAGAGTTACTTGAAGGGTTGACACCTAGCCTTTAGGTTAAATGTTGGGAGTTCTCAGAAGGAAAAACACATTCTTACCAACATTTAAGAATCTTGGGATAAGTATTAGGTAAGAAGTAGCCAGACAACTTCTCTGTAAATCAGACAAGAAGTCTTATTCAGGTCTATACTCTGTTAGATCTGGCTTCTATTCCAAACCTTCATCATAATATGGGATGTGGTTATCTGCCATCTGATTCAGAAAGATTAGCAAATGATATAATTTTAAAATAATTCTGGAACTTCACTTTTTAAGTCAGGTATTGAATGGATAGGAAAAAACAATGTAATAGAATTAATTAGTTTTATATACTCAAAAAGAACAGGGATGAGAAAATAGTCATTTTCAGATGCTTCCTACTTAAATTTCACCATAAACTTGGATAGACATATTTTAATATCCTGACACTATAAAGCTATCTTGTACTTATGTTGGCCTTTTTCTGTCATTGTCATGAAAATAGGTCATAAAAACATATTCATAGTCTTGAATTTATATTAAGATTGTAATAAATCTTAGACACCTCTATAGTAGAGATGGAAAAAATGATGAGGTCACCCCATTGAAGTGCCTGCCAATGAAGGAATATTTTCTGCAGTGTAGCATCCACTGATTTATAGCCAGATTGGACAAATGGCTTAAGTGATGGTTTCCCTTCTGAGAGCTACTAAGAGAACAGCAATATGAAATGTATTATGGAAACTAACCAGTGTATTTCTTCCAGAAGCTATTTCATATCAGAAATATCTGGTCAATTGTATTCATAATATATTGAACAAATACATTGCCCAACATATTGAAAGTAAAACAAGCTGACACTTAACAAGGACAAATAAAAAAAATACTACGACTTTGATTGAAACTGACGTAACTCTATTTCACACAGTGGAACAGAACTGTAAATCACTTCTATCTCACAGTCATCTGGAGTCAATATAATAACCTCTAGTAATTTTGACATGCAAGAGGGGAGATGGAAACTATAATACCTACACAAAACCTTTCTGGTCTGAAGATGATGTTGTGTCTGCCTTACCAGTAATCAGTTCTGTGGAGGGAATTTTAAAGGTTGGACTCTCTCTCTATTCATTTTAAGGTTCCCTGCACACCCTCTCCTGTGCACTTTAGTACCCTAGGGGATGGTTTCACAGTTGGTTTAAGAACATCCACAATCTTGCTGTCACTGGAAAGGGCAGTGCACCCTCCTCCTTCACTCGCCCCAGATGTTCATTCCTGAATGTCACTTTTTGACAGTCATGCCAGCTTAATCACTAAACCCCAGCCTCAGAGTGAACAAGGAAACTGCAAAGAGCATAGGAGATGCCTTGTTGTTTTTCTGGGTTTCCCATGAGCTTCCTATTGCCCAATTGGAAGGTTAACAAGACCATGACCATGCAGAGACAACTTGAACAATTCTACTACATGTGTATTTTATGCCTGAATGTTCTGCTTAAAGCAGCTTGTAAATATGAATTCTGGAAAAGCATCTGCTCACTCATTAAAGTGCAGACAAGGCAAAGTACCTTAGTGTTTACAGCCAACTTTTGGATGTCTGTTGTGATAAAAAAATATACTAACAGTTTTCTGTGACATACATAGAAAAACATATTTATAAAACACTCCAATTAAGAAAAAACAGTAGGTGCCTTTGAATGCATAAGCATGTAAAATCCATTATCTTTCAATTGGATCAGCTGGATCTTGATTTTGCTTTTCAATAAACATAGCTAAGTCAAGAAAATATTTTCAAATAATACTTCATTGGTTATTTGTCCTGTAGTTGTATAATTTTCTCACATGTAACTGTTTATTCTTATCTATGATTCATTCAGTTTCAGTATATGAAAAACTTAGGAAACTTAGGAAAAAAAGACACCTTGCCAGTATCAGACTTGCATTCACTTGTGGAAAATGATACCTTCTTTGACATGGTTTTGCCTGATTCAGATTGATTAATATGAGCTGGATCTTATTGAAGAATGCACAAAACAGTCAGAATTCTAGGCTTAAGATTACATTCAAATATAATAAATGGCAAAATATAGACCTATTTCAAGAATATTTAGTATCAAAATTGCATATATTAATGTATACATACATATACATGTGTATGGATCTTGTATGATGCTTCAATACTTAACAAACACTTTTGAAATAACATCACTAACAGTTCAAGCTGTTTTCCTCCCCATTTCTTCATATATTTTCCATAATCAAACTATTCCCAAATTCTTCACTGTAGCAAAGGGCAAAGCCTGTATATGGTGTGTTGGGATAGGGTTAAGAAAGTGAAAACTCATCTAGATCTGAATCTGGTGAAGGACATGAAAGGTAATGAGAAGGGCTTCTACAAGTGTATCGGCTGTGAAAGGAAGACAGAGCAAAACTGGTATGGGTACTCAATTCTTTTTTGCCTTATTGATATGACTGGACTTCAGGAATCCCAGGTCTCTGAGCCAGCAGGAAAGTGTGAGGAAATGTAGACGTACTCATTCTATACAAAACCGTGAGGAGTGGTTGATAAACCAGATGGGTGTGCTGCCATTCAGAGACACCTGACCAAGCTGGAGAAATGTGTGGACAGGAACCTCATAATATTCCACAAAGAGAGATGGAAATTCCTCTCCCTGGGGAGGAATCACACCATGCACCAATACACATTGAGGGCCAACCAGGGGAAAGCAGCTTGGTAGGAACAGCATTTGTGTTGATTTTTCACCTTTTTGGTAGTGGATTCTGTGATGTTTTACTTATGATGCTGATAAACTCTAAAGTTACCTATCTATTACCCTTCAGCTATTAAAATGCTACACACTAACACTAAAAAGCATGTTATCACCTGTTAAACCATAGATCTGGTCACAGCAGTGAAACAGTAATGAATCAAAACTGTGTCAGACCTTGCCATGATTCTTAAATTTTCTTGATTGCAAACATGTTTCTTCATCTCAGTCTGTACATTTGTATGTTCCTACTGCACCTCTATGATCTTTATACCTCAGAAAAAATATGCTTCCTTTCTTAATAAACTATTTATTGTACTTGCCTAGGCCTAAACTACAGCAGTTTAAGAGGGAAAAAAATACAAAATTTTTAAATACCTCAAGCAATTTAATAAAAGTTGGCTAACTGAAAACCTCTACCTTGGAATCCTTTATGAGTTGAGGATGTATTTAGTTCCAGTCTGTAAAATGTTTGGTTTAGGTCATTTAGGTCATGATTTAAATATTTAATATTTAAAACAATACGACTTAAGAACTTCTATAAATCTAGGCTAGAGCTTCATTTAAGAACTGAAACAAACACATGGGAGTACTAAATAACATGAAAAATAAAAATGTACTCATTGACTTATAGTTAAAAAAAGTGAAAAAAATCTCTGCAAGTACTTAGGTCTTTCAGTAATACTCTTAAGAGATACTGCATTTAAACCCAGTCTAGAAAATAAATTTTATTTTATCCCTTAGACAAATATTAGTGACTCTTCATTATCAAGACAAACCTTAAATCGGAAAAACAAACACGGACTTGGCTTGGGAAGGGGTAGTGAATGCAATTTATATTTTTTTAAAATTTTCAACTCTTCAATCCTAATTTTGCCAAAAACTGAAGCTATTGAATTAGGAAAAGTTAGATTTTAATAGGTCCCCTGAAGGCAGTAACACAGTTCTGAAGTCCTTTGATGATCTGGAGCTGTTTGTGGAGACGGTCTGAAGATAAACACTTACAGAGTGTGTGCAGAAGAAACAAACAGGACTCTCCACTCTTCTCCAGGTATTTCTTTCATGTTCAACAAAGCAATTGACAGATTATTATTAAAAAAAAATCTGGTATTTCTGATCTATTTTCTTTGGTAAACATCACAAATTTCCCATCCAATAGTTGATATATATAGCATGTGGATTTCTCATTCCTCAAAGCAAAAATCATACAAAGAAAAAAATTAAATATTCCCTAAGCCATAATAAATTTGCCAAATTAATTTTGCCTAATGCAGTCTGATGGTGAAAATCATGCACTTCCAGGATTTTCTTCAGATCTATTATTCATAGTCTTTTGGCATAACTTTATATACTTCTGCTTACATCACTTTAGAAAATTTCCATTACAGCTAATTCTAGTGCATTAAAATGAAAACCAATAGATGGTATCATTATTTGTTTTTTAAAAAAAGAGAAGAGGAGCCAAATACATGGCAAGTTATGCGAGTCTGGTTCAGGATCCTTAGTTTTATATTCAGCTCTGAGACCAGCATTCTGTGGATGCCATTTTTATATGAAGCTATAAACAGAAATAGGAAAATTGCAGAATTAACCTTTGGACTTAGTCATAACAAATCTTCAAGCATAATTAGCTAGAATATACAGTCATTGCCATGAACTGAACTTGGGATATCAGCTGTACATAAAGGAAGCTGATTTAAGTGAAAGTCAATCCCTGTTTTTGCAAAAGTCCTGGGATAAATAACCTAACCTCTGTGAACGGTATTATTTTCTTCCTCCAGAACAAAACCAGGTTCCCACAAATCAAGGCCTTCTGGGCATTTTTTTTTAAACTATAGATAACAAGGTCCATGGTCACCATGATGGCACTTTTTCCTAATTGTTCAAAAGTTGGGGACAAAATGCTCCATTTATTTTTAGTAGGACTCTGACGAGCTGCTGTTTATCTTACTGCTCCCAGACCACAAACTTTCAAAACAGCCCCAGCTGCTCAGTGTCAGCCGTGACCTTCCACTGCTCATGAGTATGTTCTCGAGCCCAAAAGCTTAGAGGTCCTGGAAAGTCATCTTATTTAGTCAAACATCAGCTGCATGCATTAAATTTTCATGTCTCACATGTCCATTGGAGGCAAGTGAAAAAATCTGTGAAATCCAGTGGAATTTGTGTTATTTTTGTGTCTCCAAACAACCCTAAGTCCATCACCTCTGCAAGAAACACAAAGCTTTATGAGGGGAACCAGCAGAAAAACAGTGCCAAGGTCTTCGTCTCTTCCACCCCAGGCCATTTTATGATTCTGTGATTCACTCTAGTGGAAAAGGATTCAGGCAGCCACCATTCTGCATGAGCATGGCTATTTATCAGAGGCCACACCTTATGCTGTTCTACTGTTATTATTTTTATTATTATTTGTAATAATATATTCAACATTTAGAATAGGAAACAGGAAGACATAAAGGTTGAATCTGCAGCTATAATTTGCCAAGCTTCAGTTTTGTTTTCTTCTAGAGTATCTGAGTAAAAGCTTGCAATTTATTCCATTTTATGAGAATTTTCTGCTCAGTATTTTGAATTCCAAATCTCCTTTTCAATGTAAGTGTTGTGAAGCAAATTGACAAATGGACATTCAGACCTCACATCATTTCTCTGCTGAAAAATACAACAAGCATAAGGATTGCAAAGACAAAAGCAAGTACAATTTGTCGGGCGCTTTTATTTCATCATGCAGAGGAGGCATTTACCTTTGTCGCCTGCAAGCTAGCTGTTAAGATTTAACAATTGCTGCAGATTGCCTGTAAGTACATTAGAGAAGCTGTTATCCCTTGATTGCTATTAACTTCTTCAAACACTGGATCACTCCTTTGCTATCGATTTTTCAAAGAAGAAAATTTTTAATTCTATACTACACGTGTCAGCTTATGAAAGGAAAAGGTCACCTCCACAGACATGGAAAGGAGCATAGATGAGAAATGGCAGAGGAGGGAACTCAGCACCTACCGGTGGGAGAAAAGGACACCATGGGCTTACTCAAGTTAAGTAGCACAAAAATATTTGGTGACGAACTCCAAAAAATCCAGCAACTGATTACAAGATGGTAGCTCACAGATACTCCCAGTTGTAGAACAGTCTTAGGGAGAAGATAAAACTAAGGGAAACATTCTCAAACTGTTTGTATTGGAGTTCATATCAATGTCCTCTTACAGTGTTAGCCTAGTACATCATGATTGCAATACACTTTTATAAGTAAATATATCCATCTCTCTCACCTAAGACTGCGTAAAGGGTGGCAGATCTCTGTTTTGTGTGGACACATACCATCCCTACTTACAGCTTTGAGGGCTCAGCTACAAAAATAGCAATTTCAGAGGTACTAAATCAGAACTTCATTTCATGGATTTCTCAAAGGCAATGGGACACTAAAGATGCAAGTAGTTTTTAGCAATATTTTTTTAGCAATGGTTGTCTTTCAAAGGCTCATTGACCTCACAGCTTTCATTCTTCATCCTTGCTGTTGTTCCATAGATTCACTCCAGGCTCAGTATAAAACAAGGACTATTGATTTAGGTTTAGTCTGCCAGTCCCCCCTACATCCTTCTGTCACCCCTTCCTTCATGTGGATAAAAATAAATCAAGGCAGTCACAAGACCCTTCCTCAAAAGCTACACACACACACACACAGGGATACACTGTAAGAGTTAGAATAGAGCACATCTTCTTATTCAAACCAACACAATAATATATAATATATGGCCTGTAACTGAGTAATGATTTTACTTTTAGATGTACCAAAAATATGAGAATAAGTGCTGCAGAATATCAAACCACAGAAAAATCTAATCAGTTCATCTTGTTTCCCTAGAACACTTTTAGTCTTAGTACTTTTAAGATCTTCTCTCTAATATATTGCTTTGGATGAATTTTTGAAGAAAATGGAATTTTAAAGTATCTGAAGAGTTAGATCAGGTTGTGATGTTTGTTTGGAAAAGGAAATGATCCCCAGCTATGTCTGCTATTTCAAATGCTTTGAGGAAAACTATCTTCAACACAGGTTTGCTCTCGCTATTCTTCATGCTTTCTGCCCTTGTTCTCCTCAAAACAGTTCACAGGAACCACACAGAGTGGCCTCAGCTCCTGTGTCACAAATGTGCCTTGGAGACTTTTTCCTTAGAAATGAGTACTAAATGCAAAACCTGGGCCCTCACAAACTTCAGGTGTGAGCATCCTCACATATAGCCAAAGGCAGTAAATAGTCCTTTATTTAGGCTCCATAAGGGCTCTTGAGATGTATACAATTATAAAAGTCTTTTTCTTGTTATTTTTCTGTTTCAGTACTTGGACTCTCTGAACTCTCCCACCATATAGGGACAGAGGGCTGTCAGAGACAGTCAACACATCTCAAATTCTGAGTGAACAGGAGGAGGTTTTCTTCACACAACATCTACTTTACCTCATATTAACTTCAAAATAATGTCAGAGTTCTAAGAACAATTACACACAATCATTTAAGAACTTTTAGTCATGGATTATGAAACTGCCTCAAGTGAAGTAATCATATATTTCTGGAGGGCAGATAATTCTAGGGTGTGTTAGCCTCTGCTCGATATTTTTATTCATCCCTACAGCACCTACTGCAGCATAGGAAAAGGCTGGGTACAGCACTAAAAGTAACATTATTATAACACAGAATACATGTAATTTGTAACAGAAATTGCTGTAGTGATTAATTAGTGTGCTGACTTCACACAGACATTAAGGCATTTTGGAAAGTTCAATACATTTCTACTCATCTTTCATGTCCAAAATACAAATTTACTGAAGCAGAACAGGAAAACATAAATAAATGGATTTACAATTAATGGGAGCTTCTCAAAAGTTACTTGGATTTCTTCTGCATTTCTTTTCCTTCCGTGATTTACAGAATATTTTAGAATTTGTTTTATTTGAGCATCTTAGGTCATGTCTGTCTTGTGAAGTTAAGGTCTATACCTTTGTGCTGGTTTAAAGGCAAGAGAAATGAACCCAACACAAATGAGATTATAAGTTAGAACTACAATTTAATGAAAATATTACAATAAATGCAATGATACAAAGAGGAATTGGGTTTCACCCACAAAACCCAGAATGGCGGCTGTAGCCAGCTGGGGCTTGGTCTCTTCTTCCAGGTAACAAAATGACAGGACCAGAGGAAATGTCCTCATGCTGTGCCAAGGGGGGATTAGGTTAGATACTAGAAATAAATTCTTCACTGGAAGAGTTCTCAAGCAGTGGAACAGTAGAACAAGCCTAGGGAACTGGCTGAGGTGTTGAGACACCAGCACCTGAAAATATTTAAAAGACATGTAGATGTGGTGCTTTGGAACATAGTTTAGCAGTGGACCTGGTAGTGTTTGGTTTAGAGTTGTATTTGATGACCTTAAAGGTCTTTTCCAACCTAAATCTCCCTATGGCTTATTCCATAAGTAAGACAAGCACAGTGAATAAGTTGTACTGTGAAGACAAACATGCCTGTTCCTCATAGCACCCTTTTCCAGATTATGATTGTGCTGGTTTAAAGTTAAACTGGGGGAAATGAACCCAACTCAAAAAGAGATCACAATTTAGTAAAAATATTACAATGAATATGGTACAGAGAAAAAAATTGGTTTTACCCCACAAAAAACATATGCATAACCCAACACTCTGGGGCACGAACAGAATGGTGCTCATTAGCCCCTATGCTAAGACCCATGTGGTCCCCTGAGTACAAAGTAAAAGGAAAACCTGTTGCAGAAGATGGCGGTCACTGTCTGGTCAAGAGTGGTAGTTACAGTCCTTTTGAGGTTCTGGTCCTCCTCTGGATCTGACACGTGATAACCCTAGTCCCAAACCCCAAGGATTATATATATGCTTAGGTTCAAGTGGGAATGCCCAGTACTTCTCCCCCAGGGCAAGTTGTTCCACAATGGGTGATTTATCTCTGTGAGTCATGGGATATTTTTGGAATCTTTGATGGTCCATTAGCAGACATGATCCCTCAGGCTGGGTGTTAAGGTGCTAATGCCTCCCTTGAGGGGAGTTATCATGGCTGAGTCATTGGTGTGAAGACAGGAACACCATCCTATCTCACAGACTTTAACACTGAGCTTGTAGCTTGAGGGGTCAAGTGTGCCCTGAGCAGCTGCTGCAAATGATCCATTATTAACAGTTCATGAAAAATGTTTAGAGGGTGTAGAATATACAGTTTTGGTTACACGCACACAATGATAAGCTGGTCCCAGCCACTGTAACTAGGGCAATGATGTTTATGTATCTCAATACCAAAGAGTGCCATGAAATAGAGCAAAAACTGTTCAGGTAAAATGCAGTTTCTATCATTCAGTTTTGCATGCAAAATAAATTTCATCAATAATGTGAATGCACAGTGATTCTAACATTCATGTTCTGTTTTTAAAAAATCAATTTTGCCTGCCATGTGCTCCTACAGCATTCATTCTTTAAATTAATTAGATAAACGTATTAAATAAGCATATTAAACACATTGGCAGGTGCATTTTTCTCCAAACAATTAATATCAAACTCAAATATAGCATTAAATAACAATGAAGCATAGAGAATATTAAAAACACGGTTCTGTGAAAAAGGTCAGCAGGAGTCACAGAGGCGGCAATGGGATAACATACAGTTAAACAAGTTGCCCAGACTAGCAAGGCCCATAATGATTCAGCTCCACAGTATGTACACCCCATCTATTTTTATTTCTTCATGAGTTTTGATTCATGGTTAATCCTGGATGCGTACATGCCCCTGTCCTCTGGCTCCAACACTGGCTCAGCTCTCCAAATGGCCACTAAATTCATCAAAAAGGCTCCACATAAAATGCTTTCATGTTTTCCAGTAATTGCTGTATTTTATTGTATGTTTTTCTCCTGCGGGTAGTGTTCCCTAATCAGCTCCAATTTGCTCTCTGTTTATCATTACAGCAGAGTGAGAGTTCAGTGAGTGAAAAGTCAAATAGCACAGACACTCCCAGACTCAAACTATATTACTTCACAAACATTCTCCAGCCTGACAGAGGGATCTATAGCCTTAATTAGGCCAAAACCCAGCAATACGAACACCAATATAAAATTTGTTTTGAACCTTGAAAGTGCCAACTCTAAGCATATATTCTAGAATGCGTGGCCATTTCAGACAATGAAGACTTATTTGGTGGGTGGAAGGCAGCTGATTTTCCAGATGAGCGGAGCAAAACTTGGTACTGCTTATTGCTGTAACTGGATTTAAGAATGCAGACCTCCCTTCCTGACTTGTACAGACTGATTCTGCTCCCAAACAGCATCAGGCTGGAAAAGTCATTGCATGTGGATATTGACTTGCAAAAGAGCAGATCCTAAAGAATTCAATCCTGCATCACTCACTGCAAAGAGTTTACCAGAAGGTTTGTATCATCCAGACCTGTGCCTAGGAGGACAAAATGTAATGGCACAGACAGGTGCAGAGTTATACTAAAGAAGGATGGAGTCATCCTGGACTGGGAGCATACTCAGCCCTAAGAATACACTAACACATCTGACCGTGACAAAAAAAATTCCAAAAACCAGACAGAAGCTATGGTTAAAAGGTTTATTTTGAGAAAGTAAAAAGTGCAGGTTAGAAACTGAAGGTTTACAAGGTCATCAGTTTTGAGTAGTGTTATGTTTCTTATGTGTATGCATCAAGTTTTCAGTGGCTTTTCAAAGTGGAATATTCGCTATACATGGGTTACACATCAATCAGTCCAGTTGTCTTCAAAGCATTTTCAATGGAAACATGATAAAGCCTCGGTCAGCTTAGTCACACTATAAACAACATTGAGCAAATAAATTATGAAGTACAATAAAGTGAGCTGGGATGAAGTTAATTTACTGAGTAAAAAACAACCAGAGCAGTAATACCAGTCATTTATCTGACGTAAGAGCAAAAACCTAAATAGACTACAGATCTGCTATGACCATAATCCCTGATCTCAGCAGCAGCCCTAATGAAATTATTCTTGTGATTTTTGGTTGATGACATTTTTAAGGATTACAGAAAACATACTGACTGGATAAATCAAGATATTCAATATAAGCCTGTAGCACAGGCAACATTTATAATGAGCATAGTCACGCTCTAGGCTCGAGAACTTCCCAGCCTCTAAGCAGTGCAAGCAGTCACAATCTTCCACAGAACCTTTTTCATCTACACAGACAAGCTCCCTTTCTGTGGAAAACAGGAGGTTTTGGAGGATGCATTGATGTGAGCTTGGGTGCCACATGTAGACCCAGCACTCAAAGGCAGAACAGTTTAGAGTTATTTGTCTCACCTTTGGCTTCAGTTTTCCAATACTGACAATGCTGGAGGATATTGTGAAGCTGTCTTGTGGTTTGCAGTGTGGGGGATGCATATTCCATAAACTCTACCAGGACTGTCCCTCTATGATATGCTACCTGCAACAGCAGATGCTCAGTTTCAGAGAAAAAGGGAGAATTTCCTTCCTCTCTGGATTCTCATGTTTCCATCTGACTGATAAAAAAACTTTCTGTCAGGAGAGTTCAACAAGTCAGTGCTCAGCAGTGGAGTATTCACCATAACGTAAGAGAAGGTAGAGGGATACATGGAAGTGCCAAGAACAGGGCTGAGTAGATTGGTCTCCAGCTAACAAATACAAAAGAGCAGATACGAGACACGGCAGTAGAAGATGACTGGGATGATATCAAACTGCTTCTCCAGACCACAGGGCACCCTCACTCACATGGAATTATCCAAAAGGTTTATCATTCACAAAAGTTCAGGGGAAGCCTATTTACCCAAGAACCATCTAGAAATGGGTAAATACTGCTCAAAAGAGAAGCTAGGGTACATAAATCTTATTCTTTGTATTTTTCTCTGGACTCCGTGAAATTTAGTGATTTCCAAAGGGAAAAGTAATAAGAAAAAGTTAATTACACCACTTAACCTGGACTCTATTACAATTTATATGGAGTAACTAGGAAATTATAATTCTTCAGTGGTCATTTGATCAGCCAATGATTTGCAAATAATTTTCTATTTTGTTTTCATGAAAACATCATCAAAAAAAATCTATGTCATAATGAAGGCTTAGTCTAGTGAAAAAGTAAACAAAAACTCCATTCCTAGGGCTTTCATCTGTGTTTACCCATACTTGGGTTTTCCCTTTTATCTGTTTGGCCATTTCTCACAATTAAACCAGTCCTTTATCATATTGCCAGATTGCCTTCAGCTTGTTTATTTTAATCTTGACATCATACATTTTATTTTATGATGACTCAACTATAGTCTCCAAGATGTAAACTAATTTTTATTGTCTAGAAGAAAGAATGTAATATGAAACAGAGTGACAAAAACACACCTGTTTAAGCTTATTTTAGGGAAACCCTTACAGAAAACACAAAAAAGTACTTTTTTCTTACTTTTCTTGCTAGTTAAAAATAACTATACCTAAATACATTTTCTTCTGGGCACATTACAATGCAACTTGGGGCATTTCATTCAAGCAAGTGGAAAAAATCCTGGGAATATCTTAAAAAAATTTTAATATTTTAAGATAACAAACTTAAGAATTTGGGGATATTTAGTTTAGAAGGAAGACCACCTGTTATCAGGAGACAGAATAAGCAAAGCACAGCTTAAGTGACTTTTCTACAGTCAAAACATATTAGAGAGATTTATTTTCTGGTTGTTCAGCACTAGAAGTAAACACATTTTTTCAACAAAACAGAGATTTCCCTAAGGTTTTAACTTTTGCTTTTGATAAAGTGAAACATCTCTTTCCTTAAGACATGGGGACATTATTTCAACAGTAATTTTGTACCTTATTATGTATTGCACTTGTGGTGCTTAAATAGAGCAAACAGTAGAAGGTTGTGGGATTTTACTTTTTTGGAGGGAAAAGGTATTAAAATTTAACAGCTTTAATCTCACCAATTAACCAGAAGTAGGATGGATATGTGCACAGCTACAAAAATGAGTATCTACAGCTCTGTCTAAAAGGTGTAGAAGGTTTGTTTTCAATGTGTAACATAGGCACATGTGATTTTCCCTGTTTCCTTTTTTATAACCGTGAAAGAAAATCGTGTGTCTTGTTCTAATTATTTTTTTTCCTGTGGTTAGAAGTCTTACTTATGAGAAACCTGAAATTTTTTAAAATTCATATAATATTTTTATTTACAAGAGAAAGACATTATCTCTACCGTCTACATTTATACATGCTGAAAATGAAGTTCCTGTATTTGTTCCTACTCTGAATTTACCTCTATTTAACAGGGTGAAATCCACTCCTTCAATTACAGACAAATTTTTAAGTCTAGTGCTGTTGCCCAACTTACTTTCTGATTAAGCTGTAAAATAAAAAATCTACTGGAAAGTTGCTTTTCTGTTTAACATATTGATTTATAGACTCCAGATGAAATGGACTAGTAATCTTGAAAATTAGAAAATGTAGACCTGTCTCTTTGTGTACACATTATCACACCAAAACACATCCTAGTGAAAGGCAACTAATAGCTACACAGGATTATTACCATCTAATCTATGTGATGGCTACATCACATAATTTAGAACTCTAAATTGCAGAACATGGGTTTGTCAGCCTAAACTGACTTTTTTTTTCCCATGAGCAATAATTTGACTAGCAACAGGGACAGTGCTGACATGAAAATACCTTTTGATATACCATAGCTATATAAGCTTCACGAAAAAGCAATTCATGGGTCAGGCTTTAGGGGAGCTGAAGTGGTGCCCAGAAGGGAGTAAGCCCGCTGCAATTCCCATGTGTAAGAGCAAGTAGAGCACTAGAGGCTGTATCCCAAAAGAGCCAGGGTGCTTTTTTGATAACGAGAGAAACCTTCCTCTGCTGAGGCATGTGTATGTGTGTCCCACTATCCTTCAAAAAAGCTGCCAGAGCCCTATCTTTTGCCACACAAGTGGTGGCCTCTCTTCTTTCCTGTGCAGCCATTAGTGACCCTTTCAACACAGCCTGGCAGGAGGCATGCTCCTCATGCTCTAGCTCTCGCCAACACCCCAAGGTTTCCCTTGTTTTCATCTCCCTTCTCTGTCACTCGTGATTTTGACCTCAACCAACCCTGGAGCTCCCTTCTGTGAGCCTCTCTGGTAAGTACTTATAACTCCTGAAAGAGCTTAATTCAGTTTGTCAAACGAGCAAATTCAGTGATGAAGTACTTCAGTTTAGATGACCCTCCACTTTCCTGCCCTTTACTGGAGAGGCATATCAGTTTGACCATTGCTGAGACTATGAGGGGCCAGAATTACCAGGTCCCAAACAAGCCCTTAGAATCTTTGGTGAAGGAGAGATCTGATCTATCTTTACCTGCATCTGCTCAGTGATTCATAGTAAAACCATTCATAGCCTTTCTTTATCATTCTAGCAGGCTGGAGTAAATGCTGAAAAACAGAAGTGCTGCTTGCACAGCCCCTGTAAGCAGTCAGCTTTAGGAATTGACCAAAACTTCTGAAATGGTGACAGTTTATGTGGTTACAACCAGTAATTCTTCAATCCTTTCTTTAAGAAATAAAATATTGTTTACAAGAGACCAGGTAATCTACCCTGTTACACAGTCTAGCCTTTGCCAGTTATTGTCTATTAATAACTCATGTATGGACATGCTTTTAGCTATCACATGTCAGGAACCCATTGAGATCTGCTGTGTCCCCTTTCCCAGCCAGCATGCTACACAGCAGGGGATGAAGGGAAGTCCTGTTTGTCTTGATGGAGTCATCCATGAACCTAAACACTGTGATGAAACAAAATAAAACACCATGGCTAATGCAGNNNNGAGGAGAGGAGAGGAGAGGAGAGGAGAGGAGAGGAGAGGAGAGGAGAGGAGAGGAGAGGAGAGGAGAGGAGAGGAAAACAGGGCATACTTTGGTAGCACATGTCATGTGAACCCAACAAAGCCCACAAGGAAAAATGCAATATTGTAATGATCACTTTCCCATGTGGTTTGTCACACAGCTTGTGTTCTAGCATTGCAATGTTTTACAGTTTAATGGTGCTTTTTAAATTAAACTTCTATGTACTTTCATTTGATTATAACTGTGGAATGGAAACAGTGCCCAAGCTAACCCAGACGTCCTTTTATTGTCCCCTAGCTATCACATGTACACATTTTGAACTCACACGTGTACACAGCATCCTGATGCAAACAGTTTTTAAAGTACAATAATGAAGCTTAGTGGACTTTAATGGTAATGAAATCACCATTAAATCCAAGGAGAACTGTTTAAATCCCTCTATTTTTCAAACACAACTTTAACAACCTTTTAACCCTTATATAACAATGGTTTCATCAAATGATTTTTAAATGGTTTTATAACAGGTTCCTTACAGCTCTTCTGTGAGAATGCAACATGAATTTAAATTTGGATTTTGTGTTCACCAGTGATGGGACACCAGCTTCCTTCTGATTCAATCTGTCTGCATAACTATTTAACTGCTGATTGCCCCATAAATAACATCTAGATACCCATATTTTCTACCTTGTGATAATGAAAGAATTTGCCTTCATTCTTTTATTATTTCTTGCCATATATTCACCAATTTATCAAAGAAATACTACAATTCTTTTATAGTTTACAAACTAAGCTATATTCCCTCCTAGCAGGAGTCTTGGCAGTCTTGACATTCTTTACAGTGTAAAATGACTGGGTCAGCACTGAATAATCTTGAATATCCTACCTTTAATTAGCATTTGTAAACACTAGTACTGATCAACTTTTCCCTTCAGCAGTTACTAACTTGCTAAGATACTGCTAGGCTACTGGCAGGATATCAGTTTGACTAAGAATATCAGCTAAGCAAACTGACACTTGTCAGCATGAAAAGTGACTTTGTCTCAAAAAGGCATGACCTTGGTGAAGTACATTAATCCAGTCAAATTGGATTTTATCTGTCAGTGGAGAAAAGGATCTTTTTAGGAAGAAACCAAAGGCACTTGAGACAAATTTCACTGATATGACATGATAGGTTAGGACAGTTGGCCTGAACAAGATTTTGTAAATACTTTACAGAGTACTATAACTGCATTGTGTTTCCAGGAGGTCTCATTGGTCGATGACCATGTGCTACAGTCTAATCTCTCAGTGGTGGAGCTTTTCCAAGGTTATCTATGGTTCTGTGGTAGAAGTACATGAAAATACAAGTCATAGAGTTGTAATGACAGATAGCTTGAAAGTGATAAGAGAATGTAACACAGACAGGGGAATGTCTGGTGAAAAAGCCCTCCAAATACTATGACACAGAAACACATACCACTTATACAGCCAATTTGCAAGAATCAAGTAGAAACACAGAAATAAGTGGAGAATAGCTCAAGGATCCTACAAGGATTTCATATTGTAAGTTCTCAGTTCGTGTACCACAGTGAGACTTGGCTCCCAAGTCAAATACCTAAATTTAGATGTCTTACTTGTAGGCTAGGCATCCCCATGTGAGCCAGCTGTGTAAGCTTCCCACAGACAGCAGCATTCTGGTCAACCCAGTCAGTGGAGCCTGAGGAGTGGTTCATCGTGTCCCAAAGTAAATGTTAATGGTGAGTTTCATTTGCCTGAAATTAAAAACTTGGTGCCACATGTGTAATATCCTGTAGGGTATTCTGACTCCATAAAAACTCCCAAGCGCTTATATGTATGGATCTAAATTTAGGTGTCCCAGTCTAAAACAAATTATACCGTGAGAGACTGATCAGTGTCTTAAATATCTTTGAGCAACCTTTTGATAAAATATTTACCTTTTTTACTATATATTAACGATGAAAGTGGGTAAATTGCTAAACACTATCCTGGTAGAGTGTATCAGTATCATCATAATGTTTAGGTATTCAATGTGTGGGAGGAATTGCTGGACTTTGCTAGAAAATGTGACAATATTGTAACAATAATATCACCTGTAATAATAATAATAGTAAAAACAATAGTATTCTGTAATAATAGTATCAGCTCTAATTCTAACCAAAATATGGCATTTCAGAATATCAGGTCAGAAAATTTATGAAATGTCAGACTATTATTAAATATGTTCTACACACAAGAACAGATGATGAATACATCATATCTCAGTGGTCAGACTGTGCCTCTGAAAGAGATAAAATTCTGTAGTGATTCTATCAGTAATTGTGCTATTCAGAATGATTTTTACTAGAAGCCATGTGAAAACAAAAGGTTTAAGTCAAAATAAAACTGATACAGAAGAAATTAAAGTGGATTTTTCATTTCCATTAAAACCAAAAGGAACACTCATATTCATACCAGAAACAAACATGAAATACATGGAATTTCTAAATCCATGCTGGCCTAATTAGTAAATCTCATCCAGAATGGGCAAAAAAAAAAATTGGTATTAGTTAAGTTATATGTTCTCAGAAGTTAATGCACTTAAGCAGCTTTGTGGGGATCAGCAAGCAATACCCACAGGGACTGCTATAATGGAACAGTAATCGCTGGATCTCTGGACTGTCAAAAACACTGCAGAAAAGGCCTTGAAAGTGCAGCTTTATTACATCAAAGTTCTTGGTCCAAGCACTTAGCCAATATTGTCTCTGCCAACTCCATTACCAATTTATTCACTCATATCACTCCCTAAAAAAGAAAGTCTGCATAATACCGTCTCAAAATGCTCAACACATTTTCTCAGGGTTTTGACATGTGTACATGCACATTTCCATAATTAAGCTGGAAATAAATAACAAATGAACAAATCATAAATAAATACTGCATCTAATACCAAAAACTGAGATCCAGAAAATACAAATCTACAAGTGAACTAAACTATGTTTAGATCCATTTTCTAGAGCAGGATGTATGTCCACATTGTTCAATTTCCTTCTCCTCCGTAACATGGTGGCCCACATTTAAGGTGTCTGTTACTCAGCCTATGTGATCTCTGGTCCATCAACCCCCCCAATGCTGAAACATCATTTGAGAAATTGTTAGCTGATTTTGACCAAAATCACAAACATGACTCTTCTAACAGTTCATAAATAGCACAAATTATGGAGATTCTTCATCCCAAGATCATTCCCTGGCATGCTTAATTGTCACATATAAATATTTCTAGAGACTGCTTATAAGAGATTAAATGCCAAACCGGAAATCTCAAGAAATTCCAGAGGAATTTCCTCTTGATTTACAGTTGTTGCCCTTGTGATCTCAATGATGAAACGGCAGGTGATGCTGGAATGGGGAAGAGCTGAAGTAAAGTTTGTGATAGGCAGAGTGGAAATTCTGATGGATCGTCACAAAATTAAGAACTGACATAAAAAAAATACAATGCTCCTCAGAAAGAAGACCGTTATGCACTTGACTCAGCAGAATCAGCTGCACAGAAGTGCATCTAGGCAGCAGTTCTACAGAGAAGAAAGCGAAGGTTAAAATGACCCACTAATTATGCAAATCCAGGTTCAGAGTAATCCATGCAGTAATTGCAAAACACTCAGTCAGTCTCACAGAACTGTCTCTGAGTGCACATTACTGCAGACAGGCCCAGTGTCCTGATGCTCCATTGTGAGGGCAAAATGACCCAGTACAACATAGTGGGATATTGCCAGGCTAGCTGAAGTATTCAGGTCAGATCTCCTTCTTTGATTGCTTTAATTCCTTTCAGGCATCTGTGTTTTTGAGCCAGTGTCTTATGCCACTTTCCCAGGTCATCCTCAATGTCCAGCAGCTATGAGGTTCTGTGAGACCCAGCTAGCTCTAAGACACCACAGCATATGAACAAAGGAGCTGGCGACTGAAGCATAGGTAACTGCAGGCTATATCTGACCTGCACCAATAGCTGCAGACAGAGACACCATTAGTTCCTGGCTTGCCACTAAACTACACATTATAGTGGCTACATTGTATACTCCAAGCTGTTTAGCAGATCTGTCATTAGCAATAATTAAATAGCGGCTCAAAGCAAAAAGAATGCAGTTTTGTTGATTCAAGTAGAGAATTGTGTTGTCTCAGCTCCAGTACTAATATATTCAGCATACCTCAATGTCTTACAATCCTGGTCACCAGTCATCCATAACTCCCTACTAAGACACCAACTCCAATGAAAAGCAAGGTCAAGGTGACAGTGGACTATCATTCAAGCAGATCTGGTCCTAAATGGGGTTGGACCACAAGTGATGTCTGCTTGCTGCTGGGAGCTATGACGTACCCTGAGCAACACAGTTTAGCCATAAGCCCCAGTGATCCTTCCTTTTCATATACAGGGAATATGCCTAGACTCACTAAGCAAGTCAGGAATGGAATCCACACAGTTTGATTCCCAAATTACTAAACAACTCTTTAAGTTGGGTGCAACTATTCTTCAGATCATTAGCACCAAGCTAAGTTCAAGAAGTGTCTGGACAATGCTCTCAGGCACGTGGTGTGTTTCTTGGGGCTGTCTTGTGCAGGGCCAGGAGCTGGACTTCAACAATCCTTGTGCATCCATTCCAGCTCAGGATATTCTATGATACTAGGTACAGTAAAGTGATACTTGCCCATAAAGAGTGAATTATTTTCATTAAGCATCAATCAACGCTTTAATGTGGTGTAAGAATTTCCAAGTGAAGACAATGATAAACCAAAAATTGTTGTAAAAAATTATTTTACCAATTCATTCCCATTTTACCCATCCCAAATTTGATTCAAAGAATCAAAAAGTTTTCTGCAGTAGAAATTTGCTGAACTTCCCATGGTATTCACTGGTAACCACTTAAGTTTAAGAAAGTCCCACCTAAGAAGTATCACTCAAAACATCTTTCAAGCAGCTCTATGTTACCTGGATACATTGGTTAGATTATATTGAAGCATCACATAGATATAGTTTAGAATGCAAAAAATAAATGCATTTTTATAGCATTTAACCCAGAAACAATGTAAGATCTACAAATAAACTTATATTCTGAGGTTACTAAAGTCATTGGTTTCACCATAAGCTATATTTGAAATGGAGAATTCTGTGAATAAAATTAGTAACTGCTGAAAGAGCAACCATTTAAATTTTAAGGGCTCCCATTCTATCAGAAATGGCTAATACTGAATATTCAAACATATTATTTGAAAAACACCACTTGCATTCAGTCAACAAGCAAATCTTGATATAAAATCCCTCTTTTTTTGCAAAGTGTGGTTTTATACGAAAAGAAAACAAATACGTGGAGGAAGCAGTGGAAAACATCTTCAGCAACTGGCATAGGCTGTGACAATTTACTTTAAAGTTATTCTGGATTACTATTTCTTATGATGTATGCAATTCAGTGTTTTCAGGCTCTCTGTAAGGTGACTATTTTATGTCAAATAGGAAACATATGTTCTTCCTTGTTTTATAAAAATGGTGGGGTTGTATAACTAATAATTCATATAATTCATATAATTTCCAGTAAACATACAACTTTAGAATTTTTCCTGTGGTCATTCAGAAATAATCAGAATATTTTACATGTACTAGGCAGATGACTAATGAGGAGGTTCTCTTTTCATGAAAAATAAACAGAAAGGGAAAAATTCAGTTTGAGACAAAATAGTAATAAGCATTTCTTCAAATTTTCAACACAGATGTCTCACTCAGTGTGTCAGACTTTTTTATAGTGCTTGAGAAATCTGGAGATGAATTCACTGATTCAAAAGATAATTTTTTTTTCTGTTGATGGAGCACGTGGGATGAGGACTCTGACCCAAAAAAACCCCAGCATTTTGTTTTTGAAAGCTTAAAACCATTTCTAGTTGGAATCCTCCTTTTGCTCTTTGTTCCCAGGGTAAGGGTTAAAACTGCTGTGCCCCTTTAGTTGCAGCAAAAAGACAATCGGTTCTACATGGGCATGGGGGATTCTCTGGGCACTGAGACCAGAAAATGCTGCCGTGCCAAATCTGTCAGGAACATCAATCAATGCACAACAGACTAGGGAAAAAATTAAAAGTCCAAGTTCATGTCATCCACACTGAGCTTGATGGTATGTGATGGCTCAGCCACCAACTGAAGGCTGAGTTTGGCTTACAAGCTGCCTTGAGAGCATCCTTGTGTCTGTAAGAACAAAATTCCTCAGATACAGGTGTCGGCAGTTCTTCAGTACTTCAGTAGCCTTCTCAACTTTGCCACTCTACCCTGTTTCCCTCACATCTCCATACAACTGACCAGGTTTAAGCAACCCTCAGGATGTTACAGTGTGAAAATAATATTTGGCATTAATTGACTTTGTTGGTATTTCTATTGCTCATAGCAGATAATAAAACTTTCAAATAGCATTTACTTGAGATCTCACAGCCACATAAATGCAATGGTCAGTCCAGACAGGGTCTGTTGTATCATGTACGAATTGCTGTCAGTCAAGAACAACCTTTGAAAAATCTTGCCTAGACAAATGGCCAACATACCCAGAAGTTAAGGAAAACCAGTACTGATACAGTATCTTCAAATTCTAAGCTGAATTAGTCCAATCATAAGGTCAAAGAAACAAATAAGGACTAACTCCTAGCTTTCAAGGTTACTCTTGGCAAAGACAGGACATTGCCAATAAAAAGATATCCATATTTGAGTCTGGTTTTAAAGTCATCCACTTCCCACGGAGTTTCCATAAATATAAAATCATCATCTGTGTAACTTGCAGCTATTTTCTTATAAACACCAGTTATTTAAGGCATATTTTCTGGTATCACAAAGGTAGCTTCTATGTTAAAACACAGAACATAAAATGCACGTCTAAGAAGTTATGCTTTACAGTAACATTTTCATACAAGAAGTCAATATATTGACAATCATAACCTTTTGAGGGAATAGATGCTACAGAAAGATACATATGGTGATACTTCTAGATGGTTGGAAACAGTGAGATCCCACCACCTGGACTGATCATTTCTGGCACAGAACTCACAATGACTCTAGCTTTGCTTATTGAGTCTGTGCCAGAGAGACCAAGGAGAGAGCTCAGAAGCGTTCAATGGGACCCTACTGAATTCAGGTTTCAGCTGAGAAAAACGAGTGAAAATGGAAGAACAATTAAGTAATACATTGTCTTCTGCCAGTTATCTGTTTCAAAGCTGAAATACAACTCAAGAGCATCACCAAGTGACTACAGATTAGAAATGTATTTCAAACATAACTGCAGTGTATATTCAGTATTTCCCTTTGGGTATTTTCAGACATCTCCACTCATTGTCATTCTCATTTTGATGCTTGGTATTTACACCAATAGCTTCTATTCTCTAAACTGATCCCACAATGATCTCATTCCTCTAGCAATATTTACAATTTACAGATTTAAGACAAGAAGATAGAACATCAGAAGAGTTTTTCAGTATGTCATAAAAACTTTTTTTTCTGATCCTCCAAGACATTACAACACTGCATACAGTGCTGAGGAGGGCATAAGTTTATCTTATGGATGGCTGGGAAACTGGAAAAAAATTAAAGAGAAACTTCCCAAATCTGAAGGAAACTCCCAGAGTGTTATTCTCTCACCTCTAACCAATTCTTCTTTTCTGCAATATTTATTTGGCTTCTTTTAACAAGCAAAGAAAACTTCAGTAAACTGACAGAACAGTTAATGGAAAATTAGTGGAAATCTGTCATGCATGTGGGCAGTATGGTTTCCTCTCTGTTAATGCTACCTGGGGGAATCAGTTAGCTGTCTACTGTTTTGACCTCATTGGAATCTCCTGCAGTCATACTGTGAGAGACTAAAACTTTATTGCTTCTCTTAATGGAAATTACTCATACATGCAAAAGCTAAATGAGATCACAGAGCTATGAAATAACTTCATTATATCTCTAATGTCAAGAATAACGAATTTCAGGTTTGCCATGTTGTCTATCTCATTTTTTCAGATAACAGTCTAAGGTGTTTTTCATTTCTTAGACAGTAAGATTCATTAAATAATGTCACTTTGAAAATATAGAGACCTAACAAGAAAAAGCTGTTAACAAAAGCAAACAAACAAAAAGGTAGAGCAAATTAAAGTTTGTAGGGTTCAAGTCCTGCTATTCTAGTACTAAGCCAATAAACTCATCTCCTTTATCACAGTTATTTACCAGCTGCTGTCAGTCCTCACATAGTCAAATATGAAGTCTGAGTAAGCAAGGTTATACACAGGTGTGAGAGGAAAGCAGCCATGAAAATGGAAGAGGAAAGGAGGACTGCTTAGAGCTGAAAATTGGGCAATTCAGCACTCTGGGCAAATAAAGGTCAAAGCATGCTGATGGCAAAATTTCACCTATTATTTAGTCTTGAACAGTAGAGTGCATATTTCATAACTATTGCTGATCCATTTCACATGTATAGCCCTGATGTAAAATCCGCATTGTCTTCATATCGTAACTCTCCCAGCAACGGAAGTACAGAAGATAATTCTTAATTTGGATGCTGCAGATCTCTTAGCCTGTAACAAAAGAGGTTGAAACTATACGACAGTAACCCATATTTGCTCTGCCCTTAAAGCACCTTCACAGAATTACTGTGGCTCAGCAGACACGTAATAACTTGTAAAACTCCACCAATTTGGATGGCTGTCTGAACCCTAAGGCTACTCTGCTGTTACTTATCTAGCCAGATTGCGAGGAGCTGCCACAGCTCTCCTGACAAAGACAGCACAGTCAGAAGGGCATTACTCACCATGTGCACTGAAACAGGGGGAAAATACAACAATATTTAATTTTTTTTTCCATGTTCCAAATAGCATACTGAGAAAATCCCCTGCACAAAAAGCACAACTGACATGATCTATGGAATCACTTGGTCTCCTCCTCAGCTCTGATTTAATTAAATCTGAACTTTGCCATCCAAATATGAAAAATGTTGGCTTTCCTGTTTTGAAAAGTGAAAAAATGAATAAGCAATGATGAGAGCTCAGCAAAGTGCAAGCAGACATGGTCCAAACTTCCCTGCACTGTCCCAGCAACACTGACTTGCAACAATGTGCCCTAAGGCTGCCAATAATGATGAATTTTGGCAATGTCCTGTTATTTTTATATGGGCAAAACAATCACATTCAGTTCTTTTTGTGATCTTCTCAGAGATTGTGTCACAATCTCTCATTCTGAAAAATCTCAGAAGGAACAGTTGATTCCTGGACTATTGTTGGTAAAAGATAACCTTGCTAAACATTGCCCCAGCAGTGAAAAACTTGTCCCTCAGCTCTTTTTTGCCCCAGACCACTATACCAAATTATAATATACAATTAATATGGATAATAAGTAATATGGATTCTAACCATCTCATTTCAGGACATATCTCAGACCTAACATTAACTTAAATTCTCACTTTGAATCATATTTACTCTGCCAAGCATTGCTTAGGGCTAGAACAATGTTTGAAAAAGTCTCTCTACTTTGTCTTATGTCTTTTATGCATCTTTGATGTTCAGACACGAACGCTTTCCCTCTCAGCCTGACTTC
This sequence comes from Poliocrania exsul, assembly GCA_035041345.1. Lineage (NCBI taxonomy): Eukaryota > Metazoa > Chordata > Aves > Passeriformes > Thamnophilidae > Poliocrania > Poliocrania exsul. Next base: position 85,486,395 of record JAWWLZ010000118.1, read on the forward strand.
AACAGAAAGTTGCTGCTAGTCAGCCGCTTTCATGTTTCTTTCCAGCTGTCTAAAGGCAGATTGTCCTGGCAGAGCAACTTGTTTTACTCTTAAACATCTATCCAGATGTTTCTACATCCTTTTCTCAGTAAATTGACTCAAAGGAGTTTTGTAGTTAGTATCTTAGCAGCATATTACTACTTTTGCATAAAATGTTCCACTCCACTCCCCCACCTCTCCTTTCTGTCTCCACAGTCTGCAGTACCACAGTGTCTGTCTGCAGGTACCTGGTATTTCCCTAACCTCAGGCAGTGCCAGTTTGTAGTATTAGTCTGTCCAGCATCTCTGGAGAGTGCTCTGCCATCACACTCCCACATCTTCCCTGTATTGTGCACTCTCCCTCTGTTCCCATGAATGGGCCAAGCAGTGCAAGCCTGGCACTGAGGACCTACTTAAGCTGATCAGGTCTTTTACTACCATCCCTTTAAGCAGCTGCTACAGCTCTCCAGCAATATTGTCATTGTGTTTCCACCCATCTCTCATTTTTTTGCTGTCCTTTATTGTATGTAATCATCTTAGTGGCTTTCTTTCCGGACTTTATCCAACAAACTACTGCTTGTCATGGCTCCTTTCCTTTCTCACACACCTATGCATTACTTTGCTTACCCAAGCTCCAGATTTGACTAACTGGGGGACTAGCAGCATTTATTGCAGGAGTATAACAACATCCAACCAGTCCTTAAAGGTCTGACCCATTTTATACTGTCCCCAGACAATCCATTGTGGCATTTCAGAGGTGGGGTCCTGGCACTGTGATAGGATCCTCAAGAGTGCCCAAACATGCCTACCGGTTCCCCAAAAATACATAATGCAGCAAAGTGAAGATTATATGTCCCAGTTTAGGTGAGACTCAGTCATCTTTGTGTGCTTTAGGAAAACCTCTGACTCAGAATTTCCCGTCCTCAAAAAGAATGTCCAGTTGCCAGCAGCTTTTCACTTAGAAGCCTCCACTTGGTTACCCAGTTGTCCTAGTTACAGCAGCCAGGACCAGCTTATCACTATGTGGGTGTAACCAAAACTGTGAATTCTACACCCTCTATAACATGTCTCATGAACTGTTAAGAATGGATCATTTACAGCAGCTGCTCAAGGCACATTTGACTCCTCAGGCTACAAAGTGTGTGTTAGAGAACCCTGTGAGGTAGGGGAGTGTTTCTGTCTTCACACTGATGACTTAGTCATGATAACTCCCATCTAGGGAGGCATTAGCAGCTTTACACCCAGCCTGAGGGGTCATGTCTGCTAAGGGGCCATCCAAAAATATCCCATGACTCACAGATTTCAATCACCCATTGTGAAACTCCTCACCCTGGGAGAGGTACTGGGCATTCCCACCTGAGCCTAAGCATATATATAATCCTTGGGTTTGGGGACTAGGGGTACCACTTATCAGATCCAGAGGAGGACCAGAACCTCAACAGGACTGTGACTACCAGTCTTGACCAGACTGTGACCATCATCTTCACCAACAGGTTTTCTTTTCCTTTTACTTTGTACTCAGGGGAACCACATTGTGCTCAGCACAGGGGCTAACGAACACCATTCTGTTCATGCCCCAGGGTGTTGGGTTATACATCTGTTTTTTGTGGGTTAAAATCAATTTTTTTTTCTCTGTATCATTGTATTTATTGTAATATTTTTACTAAATTGTAACTGATTTTTAATGTATTGAGTCAGGTTCATTTCTCCTGCTGGTTTACCTTTAAACCAGTGCACCAGTTTATCACATCAAGTCAACATGCAGCATCTAAGGGCATTGGAGTTCCTCCCTAACTTCTCTTATAGAGCAGATACCATTCTTGGGGCTTTGTAAATCAGCATGTTAACTGCTGATCTAGTCTCATTATTCACATTGTCTGCCAGTGTGTAGCACTTTCTAATTGTCATTTTCAAGGACAGTTTTAAGAATGTTGCCTCATTTTTTGAGTCACAATTTGAAGGATCACTGGGTCCTTCAAAAAAGGATCCTTATCTGACCCTTATTCTTTCAACTCTCTAAGCTGTGGTGGCCTTAGCATGAACAAAAATCCACACCACATAGTTTCTAGGACTGTGGGAACATTTAAGCCTTCACATTACTTCAAGGACATTTTTCAGGGTAAGGGTTGTCAGCATAAATCCTAAAGATAGGATTTATCATATGGAAAGATTGTTAGCAATACATTTCCTAGGGGATTCTTGCCTTGTGAGTGGTCTAAACAAAAACAAAACAACAACAACAACAAAAAAAGCAATGGATTTTTTTTCTCTTGCTGTTACATTGTGTTGTACAAACTTTGATTCCAAAACCACTACTATTTCCTATCTGCTAGATAGACCTGGGCTACTATTAGGAGAGTTAAAGCTTTCTGGTGACCTTCTAAGCAAGTGGTTACACAACAGTGAATCTGTACAGGGACAGAGCAGCTGTCTCCCTTGTTATTGCAACTGCTTGATTAATGTGTGCTCCCAAAGACCTGAAAGAAAAAACTGCCACCAGCAGGCAGTCTAATCATCCTGGACCTGATGAAAAACAAAGACCTACGTGAGATGTCACAGCTCATATAAACAGTTTCAGTTACAAGGAAAATCCCATTGATGATTCGAAGGTGTTAGGCTAGAACAAATTAAACAACAGTTTTCCAATGAACCTCTTTAAATATATGTTCCAACTTATGAATAACTGCAGAGGACCAAAGGTGTTGTATCATATCTTCCAGTATACATCTGTGTTAAGTCTCTAGAGGCAGATTTATCCAATTTTGTTTGATCTCTGCTGTCTGGAACACACTACACCTGTGAGATAGATCCCATGTGCAAAGCAGGACTTGCCAATGAAAGCCAAATGTGCCTGGAAATAGTGCCTGCAAGTCAGAACATATATATAACTTGTACTTTCTCCCAAACTGTTGCTGCTGATCTCTTTGGGTTCCTTTTGAGAGAGTTGTATGTGTATGGGCCTCATTACTGACATTTTTTTTGGCAGTAGCATCCAGTAAACACCAAGAAACCTAACTTGTTAACTACCTATTTACACTTTCCTTATGCTGGCCACTATTATAAGTTGTACAGCTCAGTCACAGCAGCTTGTTGGGAGAAAGATGAGGTTTCAGTATTTCTAATCAAATGTGTTCCTCTCATCACCAGCATAAGACTGGTGGCCACCCCAAACTGTCCCTGGGTCTCTCCAATGACCACAACTATGAAGCATGGCTTGATGCTCAGCACCTGGCAGAACAGGAGAGTATTTAAGATGAGGAGGTACATTTCTCAATTTTCACTTCTGTATTCTGTAAGGAAAGTGAGGCCTTGAAGTTTTATGACTGAGAGAGCTTTTCTTTTCCTTCAAGTTTTGTCTAGTCTTGTAAACACAGATTTTTTTTCTTAACTATCTGTATCCCAATAATCTGGTATTAAAAAGCTTAGGATCTATGTGAACCCATGAAATCCAGCAGCAAGTACTGGGTCCAAATAAAGTCTACCAAAAGAAAATAATTTTCAGAAAAAAAAATTCATTTTTCTTCAGTTTATTCTGAACACAAGTAATCACAACTGATCATCAAGAAAAAACTTCCACCCAGATGCTCTAGCAGATTTTGTACTTAAAATTTTTCTCAGGTATCTCTATGTGCTTTTCAGAAAAGCTGGCCTGTCATAAACAAAACATTCCAAATGTAAATTGCCCTTGTTGTTATATTTGTGTATGTGAAAGAGAGCTTTGATCTGAAGACTTTAATTCAACAGCAAAAGTATGTGAGCAAGCTTCCTAAAATTATAGTTTTGCAGCTAGGAAAAAAAAATGTCATTCTGATCTGGAGCCTAAATAATTTCTCCTATTTGCATTCCATGCCTGAGGTAAATGCTATATATTTTTCTTGGAACAGAATGAATATTGAAGGTGGTGCAAACAACACCAATGAAGATACAAGCAGCAGAATATACTGAAGTAGCCCATCACCCAGACTACTACTTTTAGAAACTGTTGGCCACATTTTCTAGAAGTATAGCTATCACAAATTCCACAGAAGTAAATTCAGGGATGAAAGTCCAGTTGAGCAATTTACAGTGGCATAGCACTTGTCACATGTGTAGGAAGAATACATTTTCGGTAGTCATTATCACAAATTACTTTTTGGCCTCTGCTTGGAACACCTGAACCCCAAAATGAATGATTTCTGAGAGCAAAACAATCAGAATTTTATTAAATGCCATATTTCATAGAATATGCTCAATTTTTCTTCACATGCTGGTATCAGGGAGCAAGGTGTTTGCTTCAGCTGTTTAAAATAGCATCAAAAGAAATTTTTTGCTGTGTAACTAAAACTGAGCTAAAGAAAATACTTGATTCTCTGTCTCTAGTAATCTGTAATACCATGAACTGAAGGGGGAGGTGTGAGTGGTGGAGGAGTAAAGGGGGATTACCCTCTTTTTTATGCCGTTCAGATGTTGCTTGAAAGTTTTTAAAGATCTGGGGAATCAAAGGTCATTTGGGGGTTAGATGTGGTAGTGGAAAAATATCTGGCTGGCATAGTCCATGGAATGTGTTGCAATGACTTTGAGAAACTCTGGAAATCCAAAGCTGAGGAATTTTATAGAAATCAAGGAGTTATTGGCAACATTTTTGACAGAAGACAGCTCAGTGGAAATATCCTCATCCCAAAAAACTCCTGATGACATTTCTGGCTCATTTGTTTTTATTGCATGGCAGTAGACTGACATCTAGTGGGTACAGTTCTCTCAGGAATGCTGGGACTAACGAGAACTATGGAGATATTATCTGATCTAATATTTTTGAATTTATTTTTTTAATGGAAAAGAATACTTTTGACTAGACAAAAACTTTCCTGGAAGTTTTTCTGTTGCTTTTTCATAGGAAACCACAATTCTTTCATCATTTGCCATTTTTGGCTGAAACATAACCTGAACGTTTGTTAATTAAAGTTTTTCAGTTTCACATTGAAATTTTCCAAGCTTCTACATCCCCAGTCTTTGTCCTGTGACACATCCTTTGCTGCTTTACCATGTAAATCCTCCTCCTTTCTCTGATAGTTCAGGGAAATAGAGAGAAGAATCTGCTCCACAGAGAGGAGTCACAGTTGTACAACTGGTTGTTTGCCTTTTCTTACACACACAAGCAATCTTTGTTAATATGCTTTCAGTTTGGACTGAGAACACAACTTTTGGCTTGGGCGCCTGTGAAAAGGGTGAGGATTTATCCCCCAAGGAGATGTTTATGTACAGAGCAGGACTATGAAGTTCATGTCTTTGGAGCTGGTGTGTGGCAAGGCAGTGATGGGGTACAGCATACCCTGTGTGATCTCTGCTCTGTGAACCAAGTAAAACATGAAAATTAAAGCCTCTGTTGCTCTCCTTCTCAAAGAAATGTGGCCTTTCCCCAAGTGCTAGGTTTCTCTCTGAGTGATGACTTAATGAATCCTTATAATCAAAGCCACCTTTTCCCTTTTTTCTGCACTTCTGATCTGCCATTCCCAGCCCAGGTGTGATTAATCCCTTTCATTTCTAAAGGGTTTTTCCTCTCAAAGCCCTTTTCCAAGGCATCGTGGGGGGCTTTGCTGAGCTCCCCCACAGCCCTTTTGTGACAAGGCTGGACCACCCCCACAGCTGCCTCTGGATAGGAACCCAACACACAACACTGAGGCAAAGCTCAGCTTCCCTGACATCTGTGAACAGAAATGTTTTGGGGTTTCCTGTTTTCCAGTGAGCATTTAGCTGTATCAAATCACAAGAGGACCAAAGCAAGGGAAAGGGAGAGAGTCAGCAGGCCAGAAGGTAAGGGGCTGGAAGGCCTGTGACTGGCCGTGGGAGGATATTTTGTGAGGGACAGCAAGAAAGTCTTCCTTGTCTCCATACCCAACTCTAAAATGCAGGCTGTAACTGGCTGCCATTGGCTTGATCTGCTGCTGAGATATCTTTGTGACTAACAGAGGAAGAGACATGTCCAACCAGAATAGCCAGGAGGAGGCGTGGCCAGGACTTGAAAAATTTTTTTACCCCTTCAAGTTATTGCTGGGGTGGGGAGTCTTTTTCCAGAAGGAAGGGCTCTCTTGTGGTCTGGGTGGTGGGGTTGCAGTTAGGTCATCAACTCCACGGTGAGCATTTTGGCATGTGAATTACTCTCTCTTTTGTATACTTTTGTTATTAGTACTGTTGCTGTTACCCTTCAGTTTTCTTATCACATTGATGTTTCAAGTAAATTGTTTTTATCTCAACCAATGATCATTGCCTTTTGTGCCTCCAATTCTCTCCATCCAGTCACAATGAGGTGGTGGAGGGGAAGGTAGGAGAGTGAGACAGAGAAGTGTGGAGAGTCTCAGTGGCTGCACTGTATTGAGGAGCAGCATTCCTAAACCATGACAAATGGTCATCCTTGAACACCTAAAAAGGCAGCAAGTCCCCCTCTGTTCTGGGGAAAGAACACCTTCAATGATATGGTGTGGTGATGGCTCAACAACCCAGTTTCTGACAGTACAGAACATGAACCAGAAGACCTGAGTGCCTGGGTATAAAATAGGAGAAGGGCTGGTGGGACTGAGAGCTGTCTGCCATTCCCTGTGTCAGAGCCACAGGCAGCAAGCCCTGGGCATAGCCACAGTGAAGGCTGCACTGCTTGCTGAGGCACAAAATTGTGGATGGCTCTTACCACCTGCTTTACTCTTGTCCCACTGCAAATGCCAGCAATAGAGATTCAATTGCCTTTACTTCACCAGGATCTCTGCTTAAAGAAATAATATATTTAATGCTGGGTTTGCAACATACATGGACTCAGCTGTTCACAAAGTCTGAGGAAAAGAGCTTTATTCAGATAGGAGCCTTTGAAATATAGATGAGAAATTTTACTGAGTTTCTTTCACTCCTCAGATTTACTCAACTAATAATTATATTTGGTAGAACAATTTGACTATAAGCCTGTGTGGTTCAAGAGCAACTGAGACAATAAATCATATCATGTTTAAGAATTATTGTTCCCTGCTCTAGAGGAGAGTACAAATAACACCTGTCTCAGAATGAAGCACAGACATTACAGAAAATTACATGATAGCTCAACTGTGGTAGAAAAATGAGTATGGAAGAATTAATACCTACATTTCCAAAGAAATTTGATTTGATTAGAATACATATGCACAGAAAGTGCTGTGGTCCACGAGTCTTCTTATCTTCTAGTTTATGGCCTACAGCAAATATTTTTCCAGGCTTGTTTTGATGCATTTTTTATAGTGTTATTTCATTCCTGGAACTACGTGGAAAATGGATGAGGAGCAAATTTCCAGCACTGCTCCAGCTGGGAATTTCACCTTGACAGTGAAAAACGGTTGGATCCAAGCTTCAATAGAGAACAGCAAGAGGTCTAACAGGTACCCAGTCACAGTATTTGTAAACCATCTTTTCTTCAGACAGAAAAAAACCCTGAATCTGTGCTGAATGTATTTAAAATTACAAACAAGTGTGATAATACTGGAACATTTCTGGTTTCCCCTTACACAGTGATCCTGATAATCTAAGGTAAACCGGTATAATCATTAGAATTTGCTGTGATTTTTACCCTCAGTCGTAGTAGCTACAGTAGCAGTTTGGTTATCTTTTAAATATTGAAAGACCAAAGGTCTTGGTTGACAAATCATAAAATGCCCCAGCATTTTCTTGGACAGAGGCAGGCAGTGGTGGCCGAGCGAGGCTGGCATGCTGCCTGGGCTGGGGGCCAGATGTCCCACTAGCACTCAAATTGTCCTCCTGGCATTTCCCTCCAGCCTTCAGAGCAGAAACTTGTGTTTGATTGCATTCAAAGGCAGATTGCCTTTGGTGCTTGGCCCCAGTCCCTGCAGCAGTAGAATATCCTAATTATTTTTGCAGACTCGGAGCAGCGCTTTTCCGCCTTCATGGCAGGTTCTGATGTCAGGATGTCAGAGGGGCAGCACACAGGTTAAATAAGGCTACCATGCATGCTGTTTGCCTTTCTCATGCAGGAGTAACAATGAATGTTTGTGGTCTCATCCTCCCCAAAAGTTCAGTGGCCTTTCTACTGGTGGTAAATTCCTCAACACCAGTCTCATCAGGAGCAAACAGAAACAGATCTTTCTGGGCTCAGAAAAAAAAATAAAGACCAAACCCTGCCAAATGCTGTGTCTGGTGCAGTTCCTTCCTAGATCTCCATGGGAATTGAATGGGAAATCAAGGGAATGTAATGTCAATTTTTGCACTGTTTCTGTATCCTCCATAACTTTAAAATCCTACAGATAAGATCCCCATTTAGAGAGTTATGGAAGAAGTAAAAAGCAAGAAAAGCAAATTTACTTTGTTGAAGTAAAAGTCTATAAACAGGATTTGTCAAATTTTATTTTGCCTCCAATACATTTAACTACTGATAATAAAAAACATCTCCATCTGATCTGGGTTTGCCTACTTCTGTCAACTCAGTCTGACATTTCCTTTTATCTGTAGACACACCATCCTTCACAGAAAATGTTCCCCTCCTGATTAATTAGCCAGGCTAAGCAGATGAGTCCTGTCTGCTGCATAGCTCTTGCCTGGGCCAGGCTTCCCACAGGATGTAGTTCTAGAGGACAGAACCCTGGCCAAGAACAGGGACAGCCAGCTCCAACCCTGCTTGTCTTGCCAGCAGCAGCAGCCACAGGATCACCCAGACCCAGTCTGGGCTTGTTAGAGCTCTGCTATCATCCTGAGCTGCACCCTGCATTGAAAAGAAAACTAAGAAGAGTCCAAAACTCCCATCTGACAGCCATGCTCTAAAGGCATGTGTGCCACCCAGAGTGCTTTGAAATAGCCTGGATTTGCTGTTGCCATAGACTGGAAACAGTCTAGTATTGCATTCTTATTGATGGCATGGAGTTTTAAAGAATCTGACTTCAGCTTACCACACAATGAAGGAGGTGAGCTAGCAGGAGTTTCAAAAAGACCCAGGACTGAGTGGGAAACCAACCAGTGTCATCAGAGATTTCAGGTAAGGACCTTCTGCTCTTCCCATATTGCTTCTGGTACTGCATTTTGAGTTTTCAGGATCTTCCCCAATTCCTTCATGAGTCATCACCCAGATCTCTGAAGACAGGAGCCTAAATATTTCTCATCTCTACCCCTCTACAGAGGTGTCACAAAGAAAACACAGTTGCCTTCTCTATTCCACTCCCACCTCACTGTCCTCTTGCTAAGGAAAGGGCACTCACAAAAGAGGCAATGAGATGTTGCCTTGCCAGCATTATTCTCAGGTATGTGTAGCATCCACAACTCAGAAAGCCTGCAGAATTCATGAACAACTGTGGGATGCAGTGAGGGCCATACACCAGTGACACCCTGATTTAAAAGCTCTGACTCCACTAACTGGAGCTGTCAGCTGCATTACGTAACATTTTGAGATGTTAGGGGTTTGGCTTCAGGGAGGTGGTATTGGCTACTTGTGCTGAGCAGTCAGAAGAACTGCACTTTCTGCTCGTTTGCTGACAGGTGTGTGCCTGCCTTCTGCTCCTTGGATTTGCATCAGGGTGCCTGGTCAGCATCCCATCTGCCAGGCAGAGATTAGCAACCCCTATGGCAAAGTTTGAATTTTCCATTTACCCGATGACTAAAGAATTGTGCTCTTGTATTTATTTCTTTGTTTGGATATGAACTTTGGAACACGGGAACAGCCTGTGTCAGCTGGAGATATGATGGTGTTGCTGTGCTCTGCGCAGGGCAGTGCGTCGGCTCTGTTCAGAGGCTGCAGCTAATCAGCTCAGCCTCTCACTTCTGATAAGGCATTTCCCTTCATGATGATACCAAATGTGGTCTCTTCACAGACCTGCACTGGCAACAGGCTGTCTGCCAGACCTGGTTTTTAAAACCACTCTTGAGAAGCCAGGCCTTTCCCAGGAGATCTTCTCTTTTTCTCATAGTGGCTTGTCAGACTTGCCTTAGTAATGTGCTATTGCTGAGCCCTGCTGCTGTAGCAGCAGGAGCACAGCAGAAAATTCTCTATTAGGACTCAATGTCTTGGAAATTATCCCCCATCAAAGCCACATGCAGTTATTAGTCTCCGAGCGAGAGTCATATTCCTTGCCTGCAAGGAGATGGGTGGGAAGTAAAACTCTGCAGATGGCAGAGGGGTGAACTCATTTCCTTCCTTCTGATTTTGCTATGTTTTGGGGCTACACTTAAGGAACTGCAAAGTGACTATTTTAATACACTTAAAGTCCAGCAAGGGTGCCAGAGCATTTGGAGTACTTTCTCTTATGTGCACCTATATAAATTAAAAAAATATATGTGAAAAGAAAGGAGAAGTAGATTCTTTTGAAAAATAGGTTTCTATCCTTGCTGCTACTGCGATTGAAAAAAACAACTTGCTTCTGAATACATAGGTGAGAAATTGCAGCTCTAATTTCAGTTAAGGGGCTTTATGGAATGAAACTCTAGGGTGACATTGTTTTAGCCAGGAGCAGTAAAACATATAGTTTCAACTATCATCTCAAGACTGATTTCATTAGAGGTACAGGATGGAAACCTTTGGGAGCCAGAATTCCTGCTGTTAGGAAACAGGAGTGGTTGAGGGGTGGATATTGAAGTGCAACACTGGTTTAGCTGGGAGACCAAAGCAGTACGATGGCTAACACAAAACTTTTAAGAACAAGTTAGACAAACATCTTTCAAGCATAACAAATGGCCATGAAAGCAGTGGAAATAATGATCAGATAAAGTTCCTAGCAGCCCTGTTTTCTATCATTTCTGGGATGCTCTGTGATTCTTTGGTAAAGAGTACAACACAATTCTTAATTATGACTGTGGCAAATCTAGACACAACCAATAAAACAGTTAGGATTGTAATATTAGAGCTGTTTGTGCAGCAATTGGCTGGAGCTGGGCTGGGAAGATATGTGGGTAAGGCAAATATGTGATATGCTGGGTGGTCTTTGCTCATCCTCCAGAAATGCCTTATGTTCCTAATTTTTTACTATCTCTATTCATTATCATACTTACTTGAAACAATTTTAAAAGCATAAAGCATTATTCAATGGAAAAAGTTACTAGAGGTCTGTTGGAATCTTTCCATGTATGCCTCATCTTTAAAAATTACATCAGATCGACGAAAAGGAAAATGAGCCAAGCAGAAAGGCATGCACAACAGGTGAGGAGCAAACTGGACAGCACACTAATGATTCCCTCTGGCAGTTACGGGAGACACTGCAGTGTGCCCTGAAGGTCTGTCCTTGCTGATCTTGGACTACAGACTGGTACTGTCAAAGGGTACTGATGGAAAATACCTTTTCTTTTTATTTCCTTGAGTCTCTTATCCCACCTGAGTCCTCTACTTACATCTCCAATTGCATAGCAATAAATCGGGCAATGGTATTTCACATGGGATCATTGAGTGATTCCAAGCTACCTGAACTGTTCTGGAGCTCATTTATTCCCTCACTGCTATCTCTAAAGCGCAGTTGATGGGGTCTGCATGTGACAAGCATGTCTGTCTCTGAGCAACTTTCACTAGCGGGTATGCTTCTGTGCTCCCAAGGAGGAGCTGTCCCACAGAAAGTGTTACACTGTATTCATCCTGCAATGGCATTGAGCTGATGAGATGGGCTAAAGTGACATCCTAGGAGGAGACTAATTTCTGGATGGAAATAAAAGAAAAAAAGTGAACATGACAGACAACGTTGTTCAATTGTTTAGAAAAAAATAAGCATTGAAGAACTATTATAAAGCCAGTGAAACATACCATAGGTGATCACCTCTTTTTGGAGTTGTCTCTTTTGGCTGATTTCTGCAGTTCAGTCCATAAGCATGTATGACAGATATAGGCTAGGTGTTATGACAAAGATTCTAATGAGCAGAACAACGCATATGCAAATGATATTCCCAAGACAGAGACTAAATGGAGGAGGGGGTAGCAAAAAAAGTAGGCGTTCAGACTGTTCTTGTAGGAGCCCAGTCAGCTGCCAGAAGGAATTATCTACTGCAGCTGGGTTCAGGTGAGTGATCTGGAAAGCCTCTTACAGAGCTGTGTCCCCCAGCATCCTCTTGGTCTCAGCATGGTCACCAAGGGTGCCTCATGTTAGTGTAAGTCTCTTCGTGCCAATCCCCAGGCAGACACAGACCAGGCCATCACCTTCTCCCACCCCAACAAAAGACAACAGAAGCTACAGGGAGTAAACACTGCTGGAAATCTGGCCTTAAAGAGACCTCTGTGATTCTAACAGATCTGGAAGCCATCAGGTACAATGGCTTTCACCCCTTTCTCCTTCAAACGTTAATCATTCTGAGTATGTCTTCCTTGAAAATTCACTAGCACTTATCCTCATCGGTTCTTCAGGCTGATTGGTGTTAAAAAAAATAGCAAGTATTAGAATAAATGGTGTGAACAGTAGAACAGCATGTGCTGGGAAAGAGAAGCATCCAGGAACATATTCAAGTTGGCAATTATGCAACTTTGCAGAAGAGGCTGGTGACATCCCAGTAATATTCTGGCAGTCTTCTTAAACAAAAAAATAAAAAAAAAAAGAAAAAAAGAAAAAAAGGGGAAAAAGCCCACACCAGTTCAGCTACATGAGGTGAAAGGAACAGAGATTTACGCTGTCAATATGTCAATACTTTCCAAACCCTTTAAGTCTGAAAAGGATAGACTGATATCCATTTCTGTAGATAAAAGAAGGAGAGAATTACTACAAATGTCTACTGAAAAATCCTAAGGCTTACATTGTCTTTACCACAGATGACAAAAAATGAGGAAGATAAAAACCATTTCTGAAAGAACCTAGAGAAATTAAGGACAATGGTCATTAAAGCACTGCTTACCCATTGTTATTTGTTTAGAGTACTTTGTATTCCCAGATCAGGAAAAGGAGTTACAGAGAGAAAAAAGACAAAATGCAATGAAAGAGATAAACAAATATATGCTTTCCAATTATGTTCTAAAGATAGAAAATCTGCACAATGGAACTGAAAGGAAAGAGAAAGAGGAGAGAATATGAACTGCTGAGAGTACGCCAAACTATTAGTCATCGCTTGAGTCTACCCTGAAAGGTTAGTGTTGTTTTTAAGAACACATTCCTTTAAAGAAAAGAATAATTTCCTAGCAGAGGTAATTTCTGGATGGTCCTAAACTCTCTCAAGGGAAGCAGAAACCCCAATAGTGAAGTCAACAAAACCTAGGCAGAGGGAGAGGAGAAGGAAATCTGCACAAGAGTCCTCATGGCAACCTGAAGATATTGGAAGGGAAGAGATAAGGAAAAGCCTGGAAGAGAGCAACTGTTGAGTTGTTGAGTAGGTAAAGATCTGGGTGGGAAAATGTCTACGAGAAAAGGGAGTAGAAAACAGGTAAGTGCTTCCTAAAGATCACCCCTCTAGGTAAAATGACGAATGAGGAGGCTGACTCACTTTTCTCTAGTTAAAATTTTACCATTTTGAACTATTTGAGATTTTTATGGAGGTGAAGAAAGCAGGCTAAAACGTTGTCACCTACCCTATAGCCCACAACATAGAATTTGTGAATTTTTAGTTCTGAAAAATTTTCAGGGCATCTCTAGCAATTAACTAAGGGCTGTTATGGACACAAAAGTCATGCCTGCTGTTTCCATATCCCAGGCCAGCAGTTTCTCTTGAGGTCACTTCCATTCAGCAAGCTGAAAACACCAATTTTTTTTTATATTTTAATTTACTAAAAGACTATATGTTTCATTGATCTGGAATTGTAAGTGGCAGAACCTTGCTCAGGAGGTATGGATTCATGAGGTTCAAGAGCCTGATGGCAGGTCTCACGCCTCCCTGAAAGGAAGACTATGAGCAGAGCTCATCAGTCTGAATAAGTGCTATGCCAGCACAACATCTAGAAGCCTCCAGTTACAAATTTCTGAGCACTCCTAAGCCCCTTTGGCATGACTGAGAATCAAAAGTTCCCAGAATATCTGGATGAATCTCTGTACCACAACAATTTGATCCATTATCATCTGGGGAACATACCACCCTTCTCACTGAGTGGTAAAGGCTGATATTTGGCTCACTGGGATCACTTAATGTGTTAAACAAGTTTTATTCCTAGGCATTCATTAACATTGAAAAAATTAATAGACTCAGTCACCTGATATGTTATGAGGTAAAGATGCTGTTTTTCAGGGTAAGTGATGATATTTCATATGGGTTCAGGAAGAAAGAAATCCTGTAACTAATCCTGTTGGTCTATAAATTCAGTAATGGGTCATCACTATAATCAACAGACATAAAGACCCCAGAAAAAAAATTAGTTGTCTTTCATCACAAGACTTGCAGCTAAGTTTTTCTAATGTGTTTTAGTTTCTTTTGCTGTCTGCCTTCTCAATAGTTAAACTTCTCTCAGTCTGTTTTTCAGTCTATAGACAGCTGAAGGGAAGGACTGTTTTACCAGACAGTGAGCATAGTGCCAAACCCATTTTCAGTGCACTCTAAGTATATTCATATTGTGGGAATCAGTGAGAAAATATGTGTGCAAGAAAACCCAGTCTGGAACTTCATTGCCTTAGCTTATCCGTAGCGTTAGTCCTGAAATGTGATCCACGTGACTACTAGCACGGATGGGAACATTTTGTTGTACAGGGACTAACTTGGGTTAGAAGTCTTAATTTAACACTACCTCATTTACGTTCTTGAGAAGTCAGATCATGACGTTATGTGATGTTTATACCAGCAGAGAATTGAAACCAATTTCTAACATACAGTTCATCAACTGTTTGACTGTATTAAACTTCAAATATTGAAGATGTTCTTCATTGTTTTATGAGTTTGGAGCCATGAAACTGGAATTTTAAGAACTGGAAAACACATACCTTGCCAAAACCAGCTGTTACTCCTTGGGAGGTTTTGGGCTTAAAGTTTTGGGTTTCAGTAGCTCTTTTTTTCTGAAGCAACTAACTCAATATTGCCTCTCACCACAATTTGAAGCTTGTTTTTTATTTGAAGGCCACTTCTTCTAGTCTTTTATGGCTTTGGTGCAAATCTTGATTTCTTTGAAGATCTTAACTACAAAAAAGATTGTTTTATCATAAGGTATGACTTTTGGCAACACAGTTTTTTACCCACAGCTCAGAAATTTAAAAAAACATTTTTGGGAAAATGTTTCTTTAATCCTCAATTCGAATCTCTGGTCCCAAGAAAACCAGTCCATTAGAGGAGAACAATAGCTGCACTTTTAGGTATTTTTTTTGAGATATAGATTTCAAGTAATGTAGGTCTTAAAACTCTGTCTGTTACATAACAGGTGTTTAATTCATAACAAGAGAAATAGGCACTACCAGAACTGGACTCTTCTAGGCAATGCTGTGAGAAAATAGTATCTTTTCCAATATTATCCAAAGGGTTCACAGAAGTGCAAATACACATATACACACACCCCACACACATTACACCCCCAACCTCTCCCTTCCACCAAGTTTCTGAAATATCAAAGAATAAATCAGTCTTGAGTTTTATTTTCATTAAAATATTTTTATTAAATGAGGTCAGGAAGATCATTTAAGGAAAACTATCACAACTCAGTGAATCTAGAATATTTGAATAAAATCTGAACCTCAGCTTATTGAAATTTCCAAGCTTCTGCCAGGTGAGTTAGACTTTTCAATTTTTCTACAATTCTAGCAAAATTTTATGATCTTTTCCCTAACTTTACAAATTGCAACTTTTACAGAGTGAAATCGTTGCCATAAAGTGCTGAATTATCACATTGCAAAGATATGTAATGCACTCATAGTAAAACACTCTCAAAATGGAAATCTCTCAAGAATGTCTTAGCTTGAAGATTCACATTCAGCATCAAAACTGAAAAAGAGGAAAGCCTGAAAATTTCTGCAGTTATCCTCTAGAATTATATCAACATGATTAATACTCCTTCTTTTATCCCAATGCACTGTCAATAATAAACCTCAGGCCACAACAGCTTTCTGAACCATCTTGAATTCTCAAAACTGGAAGATCAGGAGGCCCTTGCACTTGTGACTCAGTTTGGCAGGTAAAATATACCCTTTGATCTGCATTCACTTCCTCCTTATTTTCCTGTTGTTTTAAAATTCAACCCTGGCAAACAAATGCTAGACTTCTGCAACATCTTTTGCAACACAATAGACCTCCTGGCTGTGAAAAATAACAAAATGATCAAAGCACAAACTGTTTATAAAAAATACTGCTAGTTTGAGATGAGAACCTATCTTTATTAGCTGTACAAAATTGTATGCAAGCATTAACTCAGACCCAAACATTTCCCAGTATAGGTGGCTGATAAAGATTTTCCCAGTCCTCAAATACTTTGCTTCCTAAAGCTTTGCAATGTGATTAGTCTCTTGGAGGCATAAACTTCTGGCTTTATTTCAGTGTTCGGCAACATATGTGCCTAAGATGCAGGAGCTCTCTGGAGCTTACTCAGAATTGAGCTGCTTTATCATCTCTCCTCAAGCTGCAAAAAGTCAAATACTAAACCACTGGAGAAATTGCACAGTTCAGATATTTCCAAATTTCAGAACAGAAACTTGGAAACTTTAATGAAGTTCAGGTTTGATTCCAATTTTCTAATGTTATTAAATTTGGAATTGTCCTTCTTTCCTCACCACCCCCATCATTCTTCTGAACTTCCTCCATTTCTGAATCACCTTCTGCATAGCAAGGCAGTTCCAGAATACTATGTTCATCCTTTCTATTTATGAAGATGGTATTTTCTGAACAGAAGGTAGAGCCAGCAATTTTAGGGTGCTTTTAATTGCTTTCATGTCTCGTTTGGGGTTTTTTTGTGACGTTTTCAGGCTCAAGTTCTGCACACAGACATGGAGTAGCAGCTATCCAAAAGACAGAAAAGCTAATCACAGGAGTGACACATCCATTTAATTAACGTTTTCTTTTCAAAAGCACAGCAATTGCATCTGCAGAGCTTTGACATTCAACTATATTAAAACCCTACTATTTTCCATGAAAAAAATAGAATGTAATTATGAAACTTCTTTTATGAATAATATTCCTTTTAAATCCACTTTAATGATATTTCCAGAATAACTATTTAGTTACATGGGGGAGAAATAAAAACAAAGGAAGACTTTTTATTTAACATTTAAATGAAGAGGCAATCTGTTACCCTCAAATTTGCATTTACTTCAACATTTTATAGCTGAACTCAAATCCCATCACGGTTCTTCCTCTGACCCTTAAAATCAATCATGACACCACTTCAGGTCCTAATGTAAAGTAGTCCTAATGGTCTTCACATGCCTTTAAAGTACCACTCATGCAAAGCAGAATAAGACCCAAATAATTTCACAGTTAAAGTAAGTTCATAATTGTGAATGCTTGATTCACAGAGAAGATGCAAGGATCTGGTCCAGAATTTTGTCTTCACCAGACACATACTATGAATCAAGATTGATCTACCTGCTGATTTGTAGTTGTCTCACTATTTCCCCATGTTCCTTCATCTGTCCATATCCCTCTGTGTCCTCCCTGTTCTATGTGTTGACAGTGATTAGGGACCATAGTTTTGCTCCATGATTGTAAGATGCCTGGCACAGCTGGGTCAGGGCCACTGAGCAACACTTCTTAGCTGTCCCAGCTAACAGTAACAACACAACCAGTGACAACTGCATGTGCACCAAGTCCTGACCTACCTGAGCATGCTGAAGTCACAACTGCTCCTCCACCACACCTTTTGAAACTGGATATTGTGCAGGCATGCCTGAAGTTTCACATTAGTTTAGCACCTGAAAGGATCTTCAGAAGGTTGATCTGAAGTAGAATCTGCTTTCGGAAAATCTGTTTAAAAAATTAGTGCATCAGTTACAATCTCCTACAGGAGATTTTTCAAAATGGGAATTTGCTCCTCATGGCAGCTGGGGACTAAACATTTTCCTGACCTTTTGAAGATACTCTCTTTGTTTGCAAAATCTTTTGATTAATGTATCTGAAATACTTCGTCTGATATGCTTTCAGCAATAAATTCTATCTATTATTACATTTAAAAGAAAATTCTGTTTAAAGTACCCTTTGGGTACTGAACTTCACATTTTTTCTTTAATAAGGGGATCTAATTTTGCATCAGGAAACTACATAAATCTTACTGAAATACTTGTAGATCATCTGGAAGATTGAAAGGAAACTTGGTAAGTTCCTGTGGCTTTGGAACCCTGTAATGGGTTGGGCATAAGATCTAGGGGAAAAGGATAGTGGCTGAACATGCATTTTCTCTAAACTGCTGGCATTTTCCAAATAAGCTAAAAAATGGGATTTAAAGTTACAAATTATTTGTAAACCTCTTCTGCTTGAACATCAGCCTCCTTCGTAAAAGGAGGTGGTTTCCTCTGCTGTAAATAGTAAAAAAAAAAAAAAATTCTAACAGCATGGTCATTTGATCTTTTTACCTCCTTTATTTTCTCTGTTTAACTTCATATATGAAAAGACTTGCACAAAAACTGACTAATAAAACCAGATAAAATCTAATACAGCATGCCGAGGGCTGAGGAGAACAACTAGGATTATACTGAGCTGTTTGTTGGCATCAGGAGAAAAAGGATTAAAAATACCTTTTGTCACCTGGTTTTCAGACCCTGCCAGATTCACTCACTAGGCATTAGCTGAGTTACGTCAATACACTATGTACAGATTTTTTTCATTTTGCCTACTGGCAATTTTTTTCCAATGTGAAGCTACCAGTAAGCTCTTATAATCATAGTTGGTTACCAAACAGCAATAAGCTCATTTTCAAAGGAGCAGATCATTTACAGCTCCCTGGGACTCTGGGACTTTCAGAAACCAAGAACTGAAATTTATCTGTAATTCTGATTCTAAAGTATTCAACGTAAGTGTGGCCTCAAAACTCAAAATATGTGCAGCTGCCTGACGAGCATTACATCCAGACTTTGAAAAGGTGTCTCAGCCGAGACTCACTGGTGGCCTCCAAAGAAAATTCCACACCTGACTCTGTCTGTGCTCTACATGCTGCAAGGCATGCACCAATTTCGGCTAAGGAGTACTGCCTTCACTATGAAAAAATAATTTTTAAAGAAGGTAATAACACAGCAGTTGACTTTTACAATTGATGCAATCAATTCTTGTCCCAGATGGTAAAGGTAAAATGGCTGCAGAGCATCAGTTATGGTATTTGCTGTGGTCCAGTATTGTGATGTCTTTCACAGGATCAGCACCCCAGAAAAATGGAAATACAGAAAGTATCAGATGAGTGTGCATACCTTGTCAACACTCACCTGGAGATGTTGAGTCAAACTGCTAGGATATCAGACCTGCATCATTGGCCATTTCATATAGTTGAGGGGATTTCAAATGTAAAGTGTTTATACATGCAGCTGCAAGTCAGAACAGAAAATAACAAACTTCTGTGCTTCTATTCACATGTGGATATGAAAAACTTGTAAGTTGCAGAGATGACAAATCTGTCTCTACAGTTATAGCTGCTCCCACATAATCCTGCAGGTTTAGTTTGGTTTATTTCTGCTTGATAAGACTGTGCTACCAGATACATTCTCTGTCATTCTCTCAGTCCCTTGAAATGGTCACTAGCAGCTCTAGCAAGCACTGTTGCTGGACAACCAGGATAGACTTCCCTCTGTAAATGTTAATGGGATATTTGAAAAGACACAGAGGAGTACCGAAGAATTTTTTCAGAGCTAAAAGTTTAAAGAAGTCAGGACATCTCTATATCCTTGCTTCTTTTCTCTCAAAGTTGCCCTTATGGAGGTAGTGAGCATTCTCACCAGGAAAAGAGAAATTCCCTATTTATTACCCATGACATCAGCCTCCATCTTGCAGTTATGTCAGCCTCACAAGGTTGTTACTGTTCTGAATAGCCAGGTTTGCCAAGATGTCAGCTGCTCACTGTCAACAGCCATATCCAGCAACCTAGGCTGATGCCCTATAGTAGTCTGTTACGTGGTTGACATCTTCAAGATTCAATCCTCAATACAATCTTTGCTGGAGCAGCAGTTTGTTGGTAAATACAGAGCACCTACCCATTGTACTACACTTCCAAGCACCCCAGTGAATGCCAAACATGTGATAGATATTTAGTCTCTTAAATATGGGGACTTTTTTTCCCCAATCCAGCTTGGTGTCATGGAACAGCAAGAGCAGGGATAATCACTAAGTTCACGAGGAATCCTAAAGCCAAGACAGCTTAGAAGGACCCAAACTCCTGCAGTCTTGCGCAGCCCTGGACTCCTTGTGCAGTCCTGGCTGTTGTACAGCCAGTCACAGCATTTCAAATGTGGTGAAACTGTCAGTAAAGCAAGAAATATAATAGGAAGCACTAAGACCATGCCAGCCTTATCTATAGATGTATTTTAAAGGTACTAAGTGTTGATCTACACTTTGCCTAACAACTTGCCTTCAGCACACACTTGATTTGTTAATAAATAGTTCAATGGTTCAACATCTGTTTGGACAAACAAACATCAGCTCTGCTTTCTTGGAAAAGTCTAAGTAAAAATCAAAATTGTTCTAGTTACCTTGGTCTTCACAATCCTGCTTTCTGTGTTACTAAGTGCCCAAGGTATATTCAGTATAATTTTTCTGGTTTTGTAACCTCTAGCATTTTGACTTTTCTTTGGGAAGGAAAATGGTGGAGAAGTAGGAAATTTCAGTAGAAATATGATACGGATGACAAAGCTTGGCACAAAACTGTAGATACTAATAAAAACATTCCCTAGGTAGCTTGCTCATAGTCTGTAAAACTGAATCTGTAAGTTGTAATCTAACAACACAGCTGTAACCAGCACAGTCACAAAGACAACATTTAAATCTCTGTATAATAATGAGGAGCTGGGCATTGAAACCTACAAAAACTATGATGTGATTTGGCCTGACCTGAGAAACAATCGTGGAGAACAATACCTGTTGTATGTTTATGCAACTCCAAGCTGCAGTTAGGTTGCCTGCTCACAATTATTTATTTATAGGCTCAGAAGTTCAGATCACTGTATTTGATAGTCCTTCTTATAAGGAAACCTAGTCCTCTACTTTCTAATGAAGACTTTTCAAGAGTGACTGTTTGATTCTGCAAATACTGTGAACACTGTTATAAATCAAAAATCAAAGGTCCTGGCAATCCCACTTTGCTTTTAAGAATCAGAATTGGCTTTTGGAGTGAATTGTGGCCTAGATTTTCATTATCAGCACTTAACTCCACTGTAACTCCCGTGAATTCAAAGTAGTTTTTCAGCACTTCCCTTGGCATTAGCAGTGTGTTACACCTCGTGCCTTTCAGCAAGTCTCTTGTAAAAACTGTCTAATATGCTGTGTCATTGCAGCAGGGCTTGCAGACATCAGGCCATAACAAAACAGCTCCAGAAAGCACATCAAGGTATTACTTATTCCACCTAGACAGACTTGTACAGACCCAGGTCATTATTAGCAGATGTTAGTCTAACTTGCTGTAAAGAGTGCCTTGTTGAAGAAGCAGGATGTCTCCCACAGCAGCCTGTCCCACAGTTTTTTGTCCTATTAGAAAGGTTCTCCCTGCAGTTTAATCTGAAACATTCTTTCTGCTGCAATTTAATCACCTGGTTCTAATTTTACCTCTCATAGTCACCGTAAAAAAATTATTCTCCTCAATTTTCAAGACTTTTTGAACCAGTTAGACGTAGCTGACAGAGAAACATCTTACCACCTCCTGGGGCTTCAAGCAACCCTAATTTGTTCAATCATCCCATGGTGGCTGAGCTTCCTAGACAATCCTTGTTCTCTGCCCTTGGGAGCCCCACAAGCCAGACCACTGGTTTCCTGTCACGGACCTCAACAAAGCATGGCCAGTAGCTGAGAAGTAGAAGGGCAGCACATGTCTCCGAGGTGTACTCTTGTTTATACATGAGACTCTGTTGTTTGCCATTTTGCACTGCAGCTTGTGGTTGTTGACTCTCACTGGGTTGTTTATGCTGGCGTGTTCTGTTCCTGCACATTTTTCACAGAGCGATCTACATTACACGTACACTGCACGTGATGTGGAGCAAGAGATTCTTGTTCAGGCCAATAAAATATAACTCCAATACACATAGGAACATTTTGCAACCTGTAAAACAAGACATATGGAGGACAGTCGGGAGGAAGAACTGTCTACAAGGTCTCGTGGTCACCTCCAGTCTACTGGACAGGTTACAACTAC
>JAWWLZ010000118.1:85508626-85594458 GCA_035041345.1 Poliocrania exsul
GAGATTCTTGTTCAGGCCAATAAAATATAACTCCAATACACATAGGAACATTTTGCAACCTGTAAAACAAGACATATAATGTCAGCCTGAAAAGTCAGTTTTGATGCCACTAGCACAGAATAAATACTGATCTATACACTGATCTAGCATCACCAGTCCAACAAGAGCTGGAATAAAGTTTTGCTCCTTCTCCCTCTCTTACTCTCCTTGTCATATGAAAGGGAGGAGGGAGACAGAAATACAAAGATTTCTAGTCTTAACTGTATTAATTAAAAGTTATTAGCTGTAAGGGCTTCCAGACAATCAAATCCTTATGTACCCCAACACTGTCTTTTAACTGACAGCACACAGGTTGGAAGGGGTTTTTGACCTCTGATATGAAGCTACACTTCAGTCAAGGAGAAAATTATCAGCAATAAGCACCTCCAGAAAAATTAGAGCCTTAATGAACCCAGCACTGCCTGCCAGACCAGGACAGAACACAGGCTGGAAGGTATTCTAACCCCTGATGTGAGGACCACACTTTATAGCAACAAGAGAAAAGAACCTTTCTCATGATAGCTCCTGAAATAACATTTATTAATACAAATATGTGACAATAACTATATAGGGTTACTTAGTCAGTGATAACATTTAGCTGCAGGATTGTACAAAATACCCCCCCAAAGACATCAGCACAACACACATCTCAAGGGCCACCCTAGCAGTATAAATAACAGATTACTAAACAGAAACACGACAGTTCAACACCACCAGTAAACACACTCAATAATCCAAAAGGAAAAAAAGCAACAGCAAAAATATAGCCACTTCCCATTAACACCCATACACCCAGTGAGCTATAGCAAATTACAAATAATAAGGCATAAGGAAAAGTAAAGTAAGAATTCCATGGCTTACCCCTGCAATATTGATGGAATGGGGGAGACAGGGTAGCTCTCGGGTTGCCCTCCCAGAGGTGGAAAGTTTTTGTCCCCAAGTTGCAGTTAAACTGCACTACTTTTATATCTTTTTTTCTTCTCCAGGTGTCTGTGTGACCAATAGTCAATCTACTGGGGGGGTGAGGAAGATGCCCTGAGGTGAGGTGGGCCCTTGAAGATATCGCAAAAGAAGGCCCTGCTATGTCTTAACACTCCATCTTTTGTTAATCTTATCAGTTTGAAAGCCCTTTGTCCTCTGCTTGGAGCATCTCTCCAGGGGGCCTGAGGCATTTCCCTCAACCCATCAGGCCTTATCAGCTCATCACCCCACACTCCTTCTTCCACACAACCAGCTTTTTCTGTGTCTCTCCGGCAGACTCACATCCCCATTGCCAAAGGTATGTTCTGGCCAGAGACCAGGCACAAAGGCTGGCCACTTTCCCAGGTGGGAAATAGCCACTCTCATGCCTGGGCATTGGGGTGACACAGTGCAAACAACAAATGATGTCTGCCAGGCTGCTCCTGCTCCAGGTACACATCTTTGTTCACTGCCCCTCTCATTGTCACCCTCTGCCTGCTGCTGCCCAGGCTTGGGGAACACAAGGTGGCACTTGGCTTTGCTTGCAGTTCACATAACTTGTTTTCAATCATCTCCAGGGAAAAAGGTTGCTATAACCTCCTGCAAGCCAGATGTGCCCCACAAGTTGACAGGTGAAATATGCTAATCTTAGAGGGACCTGGGGTTTAGGATTGTGTTGGAGAGTGTTCCTGTATATGACCTTGTGCAGCATTATCCCAGCTCCACTTCTTGCAAATGTAGAAGAATAAAGTCATTATGAATAAATGGACAAAGAACGATACTAGAGAAACAGCTGAGGCAGAGCTGTAGAGGTCACACCAGGCTTTATTTTCTGTATAACATGCAGTTAAATATCTCATACTCCTTCGGTGAGAGGTACCACTTTGAGACCACAGGCTGTTCTTCCTCACAAAGAATTCACACTTTTTTTCTTTTTTAAATTCTCCTGTATCCAGTAATAAAAGTCTTTTAGACTGTGGTTGGTCTCCGTGTATTGGAAAAATGGTGGATGGAGTCGGAAAAGGAACCATGAAAGCTGTACCATCCCATCTTAAATGGAGCAAACAGAATGTGTAGCAAAAGCAAAATCACTCCTTACAATAGAATTTCTCAATAGAATTTCATGTTGTTAAACATTAAAACGGTTTGTAGTTTTATTATTCTAACGAAGATTCAGCTAAAATCAGGAACAGAAAAACAACAGACCTAAGCTGCATGTGAACAACTGACTAAGGAAAATGATCATGCACTCAAACAATATATACTTATCATATTGCCTCCCATCTAAAATCCCGCCAACTCATCTTTAAATAATCACTATGGTGATGATGCATAGTTCATTCCTGAAATCAAACTGCAAACTATAAAGGAAAAATCATACAGCACCTGCTGATACATGCTCATGCACTGAACTTAGAATACAATGTACAGAAAGATCTCTGGCTTAATTAGCTGTCCACTGAGCTGGAGCTTGCTGCCATCTTTTTTCTGCATATGAATCCACAGAGCTTTTTTAGTACATTATTTCTACGTGTGCTTGTAATGCTATCCCTGTCCCTTGAATTCAGCACTTTAATAAGCATTCATCTCTAAAAACAAACAACAAAATGTCTTTCCACTTACCTAAAGTATCCCTTAGCTCACATCTGCCTTTCCATCGTTGTCAGAAGAATCCCCAGGGAAATCTTTAGAGTGTCCCTGGGAGGCAGATTTCATGAATCTGATCAAGAGGTTCTTTTTTATACAATCTTACTCCTCTGTTAGGGATATGATTTCTCATTCTTTGCTTCAGACATATTAAGACATATCACTTGCCTAAGTATCTGAGCCTAAGGTTTTGGCTGGTTTCAAGATATGAAGACCTTGCAAGGCCAGGCAGATGTGTGCTACCACAGCACAGGGAAGAAGATACTGAGATCTCAAAGTGGGCACTACCAACATACGCTTCCTCTGCATGGGGTCACAGGTATTGTAAAGGTGTCCATGGGTCAGAGAAAAAAGGAGTCACCACTTGTGAACAACTTACACATGCATCTGCCTGATACTTCTTGTGTATGAAGGCATGGTGTGTTGGGACTAATATTTACACTTACTCCAGTTCTGGTTGCTTCTACATTTTACCTAGTTAGCTTGCTCCAAAACCACTTTTCTAGGAACTGGTCCATCATCAAAATACCTCATGTTCCAAACTTTCTTTATTTAGGACTATTCTCAATATTGAAAGCAGAAAACAAATAAATATTTGATTGACAGGAAAATTTGATCGCCTATGTTGTTCCATGTTACATTTATATCTCTATATTAATATTTTAAATATTAAAATATTTTAAACCATTTCAGACAGAACTGAAATTAAAATTTACATCTAATTGACTGTGTGTGGAGATCTCAGTACTAAGTACCTTTCATCACACTGCAAAATTAACTTCCTTTTATGTACCACCCTACAAATGTCAAACTGTTCAAAAATTGAACTGTATATGAATTTCTTCTAGTTATAAAATCTATTGAATGGCAATGTAATAAACATGGTAGGTTTCCCTTTTCATACCTACTTTCATGAACAGTGAATCAGTTTTACTGTATTGTCAACCGTAGTAACAGTCTTGGCCTAGAAGATACACTTCTAGGGTTATTAGTCTCTTCATATATCAGCTGGGAGATTGTGGCAGACAATAGTGCATAAAACTAAACAAAATATATTGTAAGCTAAAGCTACAAAGTGGTCCTTGCAGTCATCTTGGAAGGAATCAGTGGTATGCTTTCATAAATGCTTAAAAATGAAGGTAAATGAAGAAAATAAAACAGGATAACAAATGAAACACACAGCACTGAATCTGAGAGTTCAAGAAGCGTTTGTATGATACTCTCAGGCATATGGCATGACTCTTGGGGATGGTCCTGTGCAGGGCCAGGAGCTGGACTCAATGATCCTTGTGGGTCCCTTCCAACTCAGCATATTCTGTGATTCTTGTTGCTGTTAAAGATTACCACTCCTCAGTCCCTAATGTGCTGATAACAGGGGAAAGAAGGCAGAAAGAGAGAAAGAACAAATGACAAACATCTTGAGGAAAAGGGAAAATATTTTTAAAGAACAGAACAAAACATTAAACCATCTTCCACTCTGGAAAGTGCTTTTCTATTACAGGATCATCAGCATAAGTTATATATTAAGAGTAAGAACATACAACTAAAACATATGGCAATCAGATGAAGCAGAGTATTTTTATTGCTTTATTATCTTCTTATAATGGGCAAAAAAAATATAAACCCATGAACCTGTACTCTTAAAACACCTACACATACAGGAGGAATAAAGTAAGAAACAAGACTGAAAGATTCTGTATCTTTTATCATCTGCTACCATATGTAAATAGATGCCTTTTCTCAAGGTCTGGGGATTGTGGGGACAACTCTAAGAGAGCATCACAAATAATAGAATGGGATTTTTTTCACAGCTAACTAAAACAGTAATTTTACTTCAGTGGTTTCTCCATTTTTACAACTTGTACAAAGTTTTTAATTCTACCAAAATATTTCCAAATTTTTACTTTTGCACTTCCCTATAAACAGATATTATTGGAATATACAGCAAGAGATCTTATTGCAACCAACTTGTACCAACACAGGAAAAGTCAGGTTTTAGCTAGATGGTAAAGGACTTGCAATCTCACTAGAAGAGAAGATACAATAGATACATCCATTCAGAAGACCTAAGAAACTGGAAGATGTTGGCCACCACAATACATCTCAGACCCACGGGAGCACAAGGCTTGTCAATGCTCATGCACACCACCCTATGAGAAATCACAGCAAAGGAGACCTGCTGAGGATTTGAAGGTCTACTGATTTGACTGTGCTTGAGCTAATTTCCTTCACAGGAACGCATATGGTGTTGCATTTCAGATTTGAGATCAAAACAGTGTAAACAACATGCTGATGTTTTAGCTCCATCCAGGTCTTCTTCAGTCCTCAGGCTGTTCTCCTAGCAAATAGGTTGGGGGTGAGCAAGAGGTTTGGAGGGGACACAGCTGGGAAAGTTTATTCAAACTAATGTGCCATATCATATCATGTCATGCTCAGCAATAAAACTGGAGCTACTTTCCAAAGTAGCTGTCACTCAGAGACTGGCTGGACATCAGTGGGATGTGGTCAGTGATGCCTTCACACTCCCTGCTTTTTCTTTTTATTTCCTTCCTATGTTACCCTTCTCCTATTGAACTGTCTTAATCTTGATACTTGAGCTTTTCTCTCTTAGCAGTAAGCTCTGCATCTGAAAAATTTGCTCCTGTTCACAGAACAGCACAGTTCCTGAGGTTTTCTGTGACCACAAGGGGACCTACCTGAAGTGAGTTCATCACATAAGACTGCTTAAAGCAAACTACCTCTGTTACAGGTATGAGCAAACCTTGTGATAATTTCATGCTGAGCAAAACAATACACTTTCAAAATGAGGTGACCTTAGTTACTCCTAGTCATGAAAGTCCCAAACAATGACTTGCAGCTTCACTGTTTGCAGCCTGACCATGGAAACCACTGTTGTAACACTTTCCTTTAGTTTTAGTTTTATTTTACTTATATTATTAAATTGTGAGCTTTAAAAGATAGGCAAGGCAGACCCTAAGAAGTGCTGAGGATGGGCAGTGGTCAACAGTGTACAGAAATTGTGATCTAGTACAAGTAGCTGTATTGTTAAACAAGCAAACATTAGACATGTATTATTAAAATTCATCTTTAATAGAATTTTAAATAGCTATTGCAAACTCTATTTGAAGAAAAATAAACTGATGACAATTTTCCAAAATGCTTTAAAACAGTCTTGTTCCTTAGCATTTATTATTTGAAAAGACAGAAGTGATTTGCATAGCTAGCATGTTAATTCCCCTTTGTTTGCTCAAAACAGCTCATAAAAGCATTCTTTTTCTACCATTTCTGATGTGATGAAAACTGGAAATGCATACGATGATCCTAATCTACACCAAAGTAGGTATCTGACCATGTTCCAAGGCAGCCAAAAATTTTATTTCAAATCGCTTAAGGCCTGGTATGAAAAAAGAAGAGATGGGCTAGGAGGATAGTTAATCTATGGTATATTACACCTGCTTATACACTCCCTTTCTGCGAGTATTTTTATATTTTCTTCTTTGTATTTAGTATCCCACACAACCTAACAACACAAAAAACACAATGAAAACAAACTAGTTCATAACATAACATCATAAGATCTAAGCAAGGCTGATGAAGCTTTTGGGTAAGCAAGAAGAAATACAGAAATAAAACATATGATTTTGAATTTAAAGATAAATCTGATCACGAGTTCTGGTAGCCCATAAGAAACTGATGTTGATACGCATCTGAAAACAAACATCCACAGGAAAAATAATCACTGGATTGATCTAATACAGCACAGTCAGCCTTTACTGCCTAGAATAGCATTAGTGCAATTGTATTTCCATAAGGCACAAAAAATTACAATAAACTGAATATGAAAAAACACAGAAGTGAAATATTTTAATATGAAGGAGACATAACTGCTGTTATATTTTATACATAAATTAAGAGCAGGAACATGTAATTTCAAAATCTTCAAATCACAAAGAGATGGTTCACTGCATAAAGATTTATGGTATTGTTCATTAGAATTAAAACTGAATACTCTGTGTTTGAGATAGAAAAATTATACCATTAGGCACTAGTTGCTTTCTAATATATTCTTTCCTAAAAACCTGTGTATTTTAAAAACACAATGTTGTTGATTTGGGCACTTTGTGGAGGTCTTGTGTTCAATTGCACACACACTGCATACTGTAGCACACTGCAGCCAATAATGGCTATGTATATGATTTGCCTTCTACAGGAACCAACTTACACCAAGTATCATCAACATTCACACCAATCTGAACAACACATTTGGACAAATATTGCTAAGGTAATATTTTCAAAACTGAATAAAACCAACTTTTGCATTTTGGGCTTCACTTTCAATAGTGACTTTCAATGCAAAAGAGGGGCACGTAACACAAGAAGGACATGGAATTGTTGGAGCAAGACCAGAGGAGGACCACAAAGTTGGTGACTGAAGTACCTCCCCTACAAAGACAGGCTAAGAAAGTTGGAGCTGTTCAGCCTGGAAAAGAGAAGGTTGCTTGGAGACCTCATAGCAGACTTCCAGTATCTAACAGGGCCCATGGGGAAGCCAAAGAGGGACTCTTCATTAGGAACTTACATGGAGTAATGGGTACAATTTGAAAGGGGAAATTCATGTTAAATATTTGGAAGAAATTTTTTACTGTGAGAGTGGTGAGACACTGGAGCAGGTTGCCCAGGGAGGCTGTCGATGCCCCATACCTGCATTTCTTGTGTTTGATAAAAGTTGTGTCAGGGGAGGTTTACTTTGGATATTAGGAAAAATTTCTTCACCAAAAGGACTGTCGAGTATTGGAACAGGCTGCCCAGGAAAGCTGTGGTGTCACCATCCCTGGAGGTATTTAGAAATGTGTAGATGTGGTGCTTGGAGATATGGTTCAATGGTGGAGTTGGCAGTGATGGGTTAACAGTTGGACTCAATGATCATCATAAAGGTCTTTTCCAATCTAAACAATTCTATGGCAGCACCATGCTGGGAACCAAATCAGCCATCAGGCAGGCCCAGCATGCAGACTCTGAGGTGTTCTAAACCTGTTATGCAGCGCTCATTCCCTGTTCTGAAAAAAAGCATTTATTTTAGACTTCTAGATGACACTTACATTGCAACCTGTGGAGAAAACCTCAACTAAGATTATGGATGACAGTAAATGTAGAATTTTTGGGGGGGGGACCTTTGAAATGCACTGTGACTCAGTCATAAGTAGATGACTATTTCCTACTGATTCAATAGTGTATTAATGGCCCTGGACAGCCCATGTCTACTGACACCATGTGGTTGAAAAGGGAAGCACCAGAGAACACTCAGATTTCAAAGAAACAGCAACCACACAGAAATGTTCAGGCAATGCAACATGAAGACTCCACTACAAGACACCTTTTCCTGACTGTTTTTAGTACCATTCCTTAAAGTTCCTGATAGATCTTGCTGCTAAAGAGTTCCAAAAGATTTTTTGCTATAAGATTTCCTATGAACTTCAGTGGGACTAGACCCCTCTAACATCAAAACTGATGTTACAGTGAGGATTTTACATACACACACACACACACACACACACACTGAGCATTTGTGTAAAAGTTCACACAAAATGACAAGCAAAACAAACAAACAAACCAACCAACCAACCAACCTAGTGACTTTCCGCATAATTTTCACTATTTGACATAATATTCCCTTTCCACTGCTCCACTCACTTTCAACACACAATACAGCTTTTATCCTCTGCAACCCCTTCAAAGGACCAGCCAAAACTGCAAAGTGACTGAAGGCACTGATGTAGGAATGTTAAAGGCCACCTAATGCAAACATTTGTTTAAAGTCATACAATGTACACTGTTCCATTAAAATAGCTTGGTACAGAGGCAGATTTGTATGCCTGTAAAGATATGCCCGCTGTATAAAAAAGCATAAAAGAGGATGTTTGTTCACTGACTCTAAAAATTTTCCTGACATAGTGCATTATGCCTGATGCTGCTTAATACAGTGTGCAAGGCAGCCAAAAGTCATTTAAAAACATATGTTGTTTGTCTCAAAAACAAATGTAAGGGAATACTAGTAAAAGCCGCACTGTCCAAGACCCAGCTAAGCAGTTTAAATTAATTTTTTCTTGGAGTATAGTCAGGAAGATGGGACTGCATGCATAACAGAACTAATTTATTCCTACCATCTACTGCAAAGGAGTAATTTAGCTCTGGTACATTGTGTCCAGGAAAAAAGACTTTATCCTAACTCCCATCAGCTACCAGTGTTCCTTTTAGAAGCTCTACATATAGCAAAACCTAAAACTGTGTGAGCTTTGGGTTCTTGAAATTGTATTAAAAGGAAGCAAATGACATGTCAAGGCTGCTAACCCCAAAGACAAGAGAAGATGAGCTTTTATAAGTCACGAAGAAATCAAACCCAAACAGCAAAACACATCCCAGTGTAGAGAGTGAATGTTTTCCAAATCTTACACTTGGCACAATTCCAACTATGAGATGAGTGAAGGATTTGAGATGCAGAGATGTGTTTCAGTTTGTATCTTGGTTTCTCTTAGCTCTGGACCCATGTAACCAAGGGTATGCCTTATAGGGGGTCAGACCCTACATCCTACTGACCCAGCAGTGCATTATGTTTCAATAAATAGAGCATTACTTAATGTGGGTCAGAGAAGCACAGGCACTCTGTTAGAGCATTACTTAACTATTCAAGGGGCTAGATCCAAAGTGCACCAAGAGTAAGTGAAAAGAGTGAACTGACTCCAAAGAATCAGGCCTAAGATCTGCCAGAGAAACAGAACAGATTCCTAGATTTGTGAAAAACATTATGCATTCTAAATATAGCTGAAGTAAAACAAATAACCCCATCTATACTAGTTCTGCAGTTAAAAATCTATACATTAGTATTAGAAGGCAACTCCAGTTCATGAAGTTCAGGCTTCTTCCCATATTACCATGCAAAATTTCCTTTGCAAACAACAGTATAGATGAGCATAAATACAAAAACATACATTTTAAGCAGTAGCAGACTTTGAATAAAAATTAAAAATTGCTCAAGGTAAGTGACTGCCATATTATTACATGTGCACAAATACACATTCAGTCTCAAAAAGGTATGAAAGAAAGGGAATCAATAGCTTTATCATTTCTACCTCTGACAGCTGGCATGACAGCTATTAACTTCAATTTAGTAACTATCAGTGTTACCAGCTTGGCTTTCTTATTAAAAGAAGTAAAAGCATTAAATATCACAGGCAGTGTTCAAGAAGGACAAATTGGCTGCCAGACAGGGAAGATGTTCATACACTCTGTCAGCAGCAACAAGCTCCCATGCTCACACATTTCTATGTTCATAGAGATCTTTAATTCTCCCCACATGCAAAGAGCAGGTTTGGATATAGAAGTGCCTGCTGTTTTTCACCATCCTTCTCCTCCATCCCACTTAAGCAAAGCACTTAGGCATACAAGGATGTACTTAAAGTTAAGCAAGCATGTGTACTGTTTTACTGGTCTGAATACATGTGCAGTCCATGCCTCCTAAAAGCCTCTCCCACCAACCAACAGCAGGATGCACAGATGGCATCCAGGGCCACCAGTTCACATGGCATTGAGAACTGTAAACAGCTGTTTGGGATTATACCCCTTAAATTGTTGATGACACTGCAAATGCAAGACATAAGGGATGCCCCAGAGTGACATTACTAGAAGACTTCCAAAAAGCAGAACAGGTTTAAAGCAACCTTCCTCCAGCTGGTCATAAATATATGCCAGCTAACACCAGCATTCTCACATGTAAAGACAATTAGGTTTGTTTCTGAATAACCCTGGAACAATGAAGTCTGAAACACAGACTAGCTTTGTTGCATTTACAGTAAAAGCCTTTCAGCGTAAAATGCACAAGAACATCCTGAGGCCTCATTTTCAAGCATGATTAACTTATGAATTGGCAAAAAATCTGCCTACGTTCTCTGTAATGATTAAAAAAAAGAAAAAAAGACTGACAACTTTTTGGAGCATTCAACAGTTTTGGCTCTTTTTGGCTCTTAGATTTGCTCTGAAGCTTGGCTGTCTTTTTTTTTTTTTCATATTATTCCCTATGAGAGCATACACCATTAATGTTAGATGTCCTATCTTCAGAACAGAGCAAAGTGAGCTCTGGTACCAAGCTCCCATTGCTCTGCTTATCAACACTCCAATGAAGAAGCTGACAGTGTTTCAGAAGAGCATGGTAAACTAACATACACCCATAAAAAACAAGCACCGTTGAAAGCTGGGGTAAAAATAAAGTGGGAATATGGAGCTAAGTTTATTTTTTTCTCATACTGCTTTATCAGTAACTCTGTGCTTCTTCAGAAAATAGCTTCAGTATGAAACTAACGCTCAGAAAGTTTTTCCAGCAGACATTTAAAGAAGCCTTCTGGCACAGCCAGAAGTTTACCATATGGGCCAGCCCAGTTCTCCCTGAATGCAGCAGGAGTTTGGTCATGGTAATCACTAAAGACAGGCTGGGATCTGAATATAAAATTTTCTTTGGATAATTTAGAGAAATCTTAGATGTGAAATACAATCTGTTTCCTTTTACAACACCCAACTGCACAGCAAGTTTACATGAAGGACAAACAGCACACAGAACAAGAAGGCCAACGAAGAGTGCTGAATCAAGGCTGGAGAACCATCTCGGTTGCAAAGACTGCAGTCCTTTTCACAGAAGTCACAAGAGGTTATACTTTGCATTACTTTGGAGTTGTAGCTTCTCACCGCTCTTCTCCCTGTTCAGAAAGTTTAGTTAACATTAGTTAATGAACTTCTGAGAACTGACCAATACAGGAATTGGTTTTAAAGGACACACTAAACTCTGATGCAGATCTCATTATACACTGCAAAATACATCCCAGAATTGATACTAAATCATAGACATTAATCCTTTTTTCTTTACCCAGAACATCTCAATATATTCAGGGAAATGCTTGGTGAAAGGCACACTTACATAGACTCGATCTCAACTGTTAGACTCAATCTGTTCACACACCTCAGTCAAACATTTTGAAAGGAATTTTGCCCCTACCTACATGACAAAGGAATTTGGATGCTTTCCTGGCAGGTTATTGGCTGTACCATTTAAGAGCTGGGTCTCTTATAACTGATGGTTTCTTTTTCTATCATATTTGGGAGCTTCAACTTCTTGAATCTGGGACTGCTTACCTGACCTAGCTCCTGTTCCTGTGTTTTACTCTCCTGTGCCCTGAGGGGTTGCTACGGAGCAAAAAAGGTTAGAAGCCTGAAAAATAATATTCATTTCAAAAACAACAATGCATGGTAATTCTTCACAGAACAAACTTGTGCAAAGTTTCTTTCCCATAGTGGGTTTGGGGATTTTTTGAGGGTTTTCATTCCAACAGAGGACCCTACAATTTATTTTTTAATTAGTAGCATTTTTAAACTGAAATTATATTCAGTTTCTTTTTCAAGCCTTGAGATACTAAAACATAAAATAAAATATACAACTTTATGTAAGGGCCAAAATTCTTACCAAACAGTGACACCAAACTAGTTCTAACAGTCAGATAAGAGAATAAATACTGCTGCACTGGCATTCAAGCCAGCTCTTATACCTATGTCAGCTGTACTATCTGCCACATAGACATCGTATTTCTTGAGAAATGCCAAAGCATGAGAGCTCCTTAGACATCTCCTAACTCTGAATATGACATGAATCTGACTGTTACCATCAATTAAAATACAGCCCTGCAGCTTGGGTCACCAACTACACCAGTGATGGAAAAAATAAAGTAAAAGCACATTCCTACAATATACAGGAATGAATTCTCTCAGGAGAACTCAGAATCACAAAATAGGTATATATGTTGACCAATAATATGTCTATGTTATATAGTAATAGGAATGGTGTCTTGTAAAATAAATCATTTTCTTGAAGTCAAAGCTTTCTATTTCAGCACTGATTACATCATAGAAATTTTAGTCCTTAGAGATATTAATATATTTAAATTACTATCCGTTCATTCATTGAAAATTTATGGACATTTATTGAAACACAATAAAAATACTTCACATGTGCATTTGTAATACACACATACATTAGCCAATCTAATAGCATTTTTCTAAAAGATTAGGTTCTGAGCTCTTCTCTTAGGAACTGAAGTATGTGGAAATTCACTTTGGCCATAGATTCTAAGTGTTATGTGTTTGTCTGAAAAAAACCTTTGAAGTAATTTTTTGAAGGCACACTAGGCCTTAAAACATGCTCTGCATTGATGGACTGTGCAGCTTCATCTGCTAATTTCCCATTTGACTTTAAAATTCTGTAACTGAACAAACCTTTCAATCAACATAGAATAAACGTGAACTTCACCTAAAGTAGCACACATCATAGCATGTTTGGTTGCCTTTTGTACTGTATTAAAACAAACTAGCATGAAAAAAAAATTGCCTATACTTTTTTATGCCTTATCTCAAACCAGGTCTAAATCCTTAATAATGTTCCAACTGGTTGCTGTAGTGAAAATCTAGTATCTTTTCCAGCAGTTTGTAAACTTCCTTGCTTTTCATTTTTCCCAAGAATTTTGTACATTGTTGCCTTTCTCTAAAACACACACTCTACACAAAAAAACCAAACCAAAACAAAACACAAAACCAAACAAATAAACAAAAAAATCCACCAAAAAACCCCAAACAGCCACAAACCAACCAACCAACAACACAAAAAGCCTTGACACTGTTTTTCTGATGTACATGTCTTTTAGACAGCTACAGTAATTAAAACACTGGCACACTGGCCAGTGAGAGACTCTCACTTTAAACATGAAACAGATGGTAAAGCTACTTGAGAGATAATCTTTAACTTCATAAGTGTACCCTGTGAAGTTCCTGCTTCTTTCTGGTAATTTTGGGAACACACTGGGCCACATTGAAGCCAATTTATATTAGCTGACAACTAAATTATGACAATTCACATCAGTTGAGGAACCAACCCACATGGGAGAACACCACCATTTGTTAGGCAATTGAGCAGGTCAATGTCCAAAAAGGCTGCAATATAATGACAAAAAAGTCAACTTCAGTTTAATGCAGCTTTCTCTGCACTAAAATTTGTTCTATTTCCATGGAAATAAACTTTCTTTTAAATCTCTGAATCACTAAAAGTCCCATTTGAAATGTCTGACACTTACTAGGTTCATAGTAATCCAATACAGTCACTGAAGCATCTTGAATATTTGACACTTTGAAGTCTCTTGCAGCCGGAATATCCACACAAACCTGTGTTGCATTTAGCTAGAAAAACAGAAGAGAAATATCCTGAGAAGCCTGGTGATGTGGTTTCATGGAAGAGGTAAGGACTTACAGCTCAGCAGTAGTCCATTTCTAAAGACGCTTATCTTATTTGCAGTCATCTTGGTCAAATTACAGACTTCTTGAAATGTCTGGCTTCTTATACATTATGTTTAAGAGGCCTAATTTAGAAACCCCTTAAAAATACAAATGAGTTATACCTATCCCATCAGTCTCACTAAAAATAGTGGAACTATTAACTCAATGTGAATAGCAGATGTCGATTTCCCCAAAGAATACAATCATAGTGTCTTTCCAAATTTAAGCCAAACATTGTCTGAGTCAAGATTAACATCACTACAAACACATTTCTTTGTTATTTTCAACTTACAGAGTCTAAGTATAGGTTGACTTTTCCATTTTCTTTTTCCATCTTCTTAACAGTGTTGTCTAATGGAATAAAATCTGGTGACACAGAGAAACCACTGAGTAAGCCAACCTCCATGAGGACCATACCACTACGGGAAGCTGTGCCTGAACCCAAGTACCTTTACAAAACACAGAGACAAAGAAACTTTTAGCAGAAATACAGTAGCTCACTCTTCAAAGAAAATGCTTGATCTTTAGATCTCAACTATGGAAGTAATAATGCTTAAGAATACTTAGGAAACAAATGGAACAAAATGCTGATAAGAAAATTTCTAATGATAAACAAGCTAATAATTGATGTCTCAATTATTTTAGCTGTTAATTTCAACCACGTATGCAAAAGCAGGTTTAGCACAAAGAAAATTACAGTACATCATTTATATGTGAGACAGCGGCAGAAACTTTCTTTGGACATGTAGAAGTGTAAGTTTATAATAAAAATATGCAGGAAATATTGCAATTAACCATGTTTCAAAAGAAGCAACTAAGAAAAGCTGTAGGAACTCTTGTACTGAAATATACATATTTCCTCTTATGAATGCATTGTTTTGCCTTTATTCATTTCGGAGGACAAGATGAAGCCATACAACAAAAATGTCTCCCAAATGTTTTCAGATTTCCTTCATAGTGACTGATGGCTCCATTAACAAAGTCATCATCAAATTATTTCTCAAAGTTTCAAAGTGCATAGCTATGTTATTAATCCAGATTTTAAAACTATTTAGTAAGCTGAGTTCTTTCTTCCTAAATAATGCTTATCATTACATCTTATTCCAATGTGAAAATCACATGTTGGACTAAAAAAGTTTGCTCTATTAAGCAAGCTTTATATACTATGGTGCACAGCAGATGTAGCAAAATATATTTATGGTGCTCCCTGCTAACAAGTGATACCTAAATGAGCTGCAAAAGATGGTACTGCTTTAAATAAAGTACTTGGCAGAGAGTTTCCCCCACCTTAGCACAGAGGGTAAATGATTATTGTTACACTAGAATAGAAGTGCCTCCAATCCTCATTTTGAAAGCCTGATGGCAGCTTTGTAGAGCTGGAGAGTTAAAAAAAAAAACAACAAAAAAACCCAAACAGTGGGGTGGGGGGAAAGAGATCCTTTCAAAGTAATACTGTTAAGCCTGGCAGCATGGCTGATTCAATGCAGATACAATTTTGAAAGAAACACACCACAACTGCTGACTTCACTTGGCTCCTAAGATTAGAAACAAATGAAACCATCTGTTGGATGATGTGCTGTGCCAAAGTAGCTGCTATTGAAAACAAATAACTGAATTGGAACTGGATGTAATTATTTCTGCATAATTACCAATAAGGAGAGTAAAATACCCAAGCTGTCTAGCTAGCCTGGAGTGCTACTAAAATACAAACAGGCAACCAAACCAGGTTGGTAATGTAAAGGAGTGACTTAAATATACCCCTAGAAGCTACGAGGATCTGGCTCTCCTAACAAAAAAGAGAGACACCCTTCGACATGGGTCATGGTATCATCTCTTCAACTCCATGGTCTCACAAAAAAAGGGGGGGGGGGGGGGGAAATGACCATACAAGAATGACCAATAAGAGAAAGAACAACTTGAAGCTTGTACCTGAAGAAAACTATGTTTTCAGATGACCTTTGTGTTTCAGCTCTTCAGCAATATGAGATCAGGGTGAGACCCTTTAACAGATGGTGCAAAGGGGAGAAAACACCACCAAGCTAGTGCAGGCAGAAAGTAGAGTAAATAGAACCAGCAGTGATCAGTTTCCCATGTCTGGAAAAGGTATGCAAGCAGTAAGACTGAAGAAACTGGCAGCCCCAGATATTGGTTTTCCAGACAGCAAGTTACCTCCTCTAACCAAGAACAACTTCAATTTGAATGAGACATCATCTGCTCCGATACCCTGTGGACACAACCACAGCCAACCACTATCAAGCAGGTTTGATAGAACTAATCTGCAGATTAGTGAAAACTGTGAAGTTGCAGCCTCCAGTACCTAACTATGTATAGTCACAGCTAGACTATGCATACCCACTGGTTGAGAATTCAGCAGTCTTTCTGTAATCATCTCCTTTGGTTTCTCTATTAGAAAGGAACATCATGTTCTAAAGATCATAAGTAGGCCAACTTTAATTCAGGAATACAGACAAGACATATATTAGGTACAATTTAGAGGGGAAAAAAACGATGATGACTAGTCTATCAAGCTAAGCAACCAGAAATGAAGTCTTAGCCTAAGGAATAGAAACATTCTTACTAGGAGTTATACCAGTACACTTTCCATGATAAGAGTTGATGGATCTCAATGTTCCAAATAGTCTCTTGAGGCAATTTTTTTAGTATCACTACATTTCTCCCTATCCTTCCAACACTTCACAAGTATAGCATCATCACCCTAGAACCTTGTCAGAGAGATGGAGCACTTCTTGACTGTATTTTTGAACCAAAGGTCTTAGTTAGAAAGTCACATTGCTCCAAAAACTTAATCCAGACCCAGCATATAAAACCTCTACATGTCAGGAGTTTGTGCTAGACTTTAGAATGCTGCTATTTCACAGAAAATTTTAAAAGAGAACAAGCCCATTCTATTTCAAGAGCTCTCATGTATTCTAGTGTCTCTGCCCACTATCTGTGTCATTGAACTGGGTATCAGAAACAGATAAAAACAGAGCTCTGGCTTCATGCTGGCTGGCTATTTCCCAAACTAAATCAATTCTCTGTACTGAAATCATATTCCCTACAGCTATTATTTGTATGATGGTGTCACCTAGAGGCTCAATTTCCAGTCACAGCTCCCTTGTGGTAACCAGAGCATAAAAGTAGTTCTAGAATGCAGTGCTCAAAGTTTAAATAAACAGTAAAAAGAGGGTGTGGATGAAAGGAATGTCAGAGTCACGTGGTATTTTGCAAATCTTTTTGCAAGGAAACCATTATAATGTCACAAGAAGAAAACAGTGTTTCTAGAGGAAGTAGTCACAAACAGATGAAATCCTTAAATGCAAGGAACATAGTCATCTTAACAAAATCACTATAGGTAATAAAATACAGAAGATGATACACCATAGATACAATGTTCTATAGGGGTTTCTATTAAACATGCAGTGGTCTTTAACTACAACAGGAAATGCAAACTGAATAATCAGAGGACAAATATCTTAATATATTCCTCTTTAACATGCGTATGAAGCAAGTAAAATTGAGGCACAAAGCAAACAAACAACCTGGTTTAATGACTGGCTTTCCTAGGAGTATGCAATATGACTGTTAATGTCACCTGTTCTCATGTGATCCAAATTCTATCCAGGTAATATGTGGTGGCTGTTCTGCGGTCTCTAAGATGATACTTGAGCACTCTCAGATCAGTTCTTAGTAGGTGATTACCGAAAAGAAATACCATCCCAGATGCACACACACCCCCACATCCCACCCACTCCCCTCCCTCCCCGTTGTTCAGCAGAAAGAACAGGATTAGCCTGGTTGGAAAACTCATTACACCTTTCAAATCTACAAGAACGTTTACATTGCATTCTATTACTAAATTTGTAACTACTGGTAAATGAAAAAGCACCAAGTTACTTGCACAATTAGGCCAATCCACAGTTGAATTTAGCATTATGTAAATACAGATTTTGACTACTCTCAAAATTGTTCTGAGCAAAGTATCTACTTCTACATCAAAAGCAAAGGATTCTCTTGATGAAAGGTAAGAGTAATGGGCCACTGTCATGGTTTGCTACTAGAAGTTAGAATGTGGAAGACACTGGTTCAATTTTCAAGTCTGCCCACAGTTCTCCATACAGCTCATAAGCCATTGCACCAAAGAAGCATTTGAGTTTCTTCTTGTATTCCACACAGACTTTTCCACATATCTCTAACATTTAAGGTACCAGCACCTTTATGCTTAACAGTAAAAAAAAATCACCTGGCCAGCAAAATTTGACTTATGAATTGCTTGTTAGTTTAACCATTGCCATTTTTACAAAGTAGTTTTTATTCTATTTACATTCCATATATTAGTAAATTCATACAAACAAAGGGATAAATTAGTTCATTTAAAATACTCTAAAAGGTGTATAGATAAAAATGTGTATGAGATGCTCCAATTGATTTACCTACCTTGTGCACACATTCAAGGTCAAATGATTTTTATCATCTTTGTCATCCTTTACGTTAACACTCAAGTCAAAGGCTTCCTGCTTTTGGGCAGATCTGAGCCTCTGATCAGTGTGTTTTGTGTTGTACATAACATTGAGCTGTGGATTGCAAATACAGACATTAGATGACATATGCAAAGCACTAAGTTTCTAACAGTGTAATGCCAGAGGAGTGTTCACAAGACAAGATACGGTGGACTTGTACATCTGGCAGTTGCATCCTTGAGATCCACAGGAATTCTCAGAAAGAAATACCCTTTCTGAACACTTCGCAATGCAGCAGAAGCAATGCAATTAGGAGGATACACCCGAGGCAAGCACAAGGCAGCTCTAGGACAACCGACAATTTTCTCCCTAGTAGCTATCTGCTGGTTTATAAAGTGCGCGGTTACTTCCTGACAGTGTGAACTGGGATGAATAAAGGGTGTTGGTGAGGGACTGGGTTAGAAGAGACATCCTGTATATAAAATCAGAGCAAGAGCAAATACATAGTGGTGTATGTCCAGAATTTGTCTTCAGTCTTCGTCACTGCATTCATACACTCAAAACAGACGAAGAATAGCACTCAAACTCAGAACACCACAGCTTTCTTGCAGTTAAACAGTTTCATTTGGTTCACCTGTACAAAGACAAAGCTATAGATTTGGTCTGCCTCAAGGATGGAACTCTCATCATTCCTGCTTAGCAAGACCCCAACATGCATTTTGTTTGGGCTAAAGAAAAGGGAAGGAAGAGTACTTCTGGTAAATTAGTCCCTGTACAACAGTTTCAGCCAGCAAGTAGAAAACTGTCAGTCCAAATTTAAAGGTATGATAGGTGGTTGCCCAGCCTACAGGTTAGCAAGTCAGTTATAGGTAAGCAGGTCTGTGCAAACAGATGAGTCTTTAATTTCTGATTTTTGCTTTCGCTGCTGTCGCTCACTCCTTGATACGGAAATTATGCTCTTTCTTTCTATCTACACACACAATTCCTGTTGCCCTGCCTACACTGCTGAATTTAGCATGCTGTGTGAGTACAGAGCCAATACTGCACAGGCACTCAGGACAACTGTGGTGCAACAGTGAAGATTTACTGTGTCCCAGGAGAAGGCAGTACCAAGGATGAAGCCAATCCAGAAAGTCTGCCAGTTAAAGGCACGCAAAAAGTTTGGTAAAGACAAGTTGGCAGTGTCTCAACAATGTGCCATCACAGAAACAAAGCTGTTTTAACTTTTGCCAGAAAAAGCTAAAGAATGGGAATTTACTGCCAATGCAGGATGTCTGAAGCCACATCCTGAACAGGTCAACCAGCTAGTATTTTCATGGAATAAATTATCACTGTTACAGTCTGACTTTCCCAATTTCTCATGAGAATGAAGGAAAACTTTTTCACAATACATAGTTTAATTAAAGCCTTCTTCGTACACTCTCACTGTGGGGACAGAAGGCTATTAAACAGGCAGTAACATTAAATCAACTAAATGAGCAACTGCATTTCTTACCTCTTTTAGGAGGCAGCTGACAAAGCTAAAGGCAGAACTGGTCCAGTCTTTTCATACTGCAACCAGTTCTACTGAGAGTCCTAAGAAGAGAAAACTAAAACCTAGTCTTCTGCATGAGAGTTATACTTGTAACAGTAACTGACTGTATTAAATGCACTAGAC
The DNA here is from genome assembly GCA_035041345.1 of Poliocrania exsul. Classification (NCBI taxonomy): domain Eukaryota; kingdom Metazoa; phylum Chordata; class Aves; order Passeriformes; family Thamnophilidae; genus Poliocrania; species Poliocrania exsul. Next base: position 85,528,751 of record JAWWLZ010000118.1, read on the forward strand.
TTCAAAAAACATGACATATTTATAATGCCCTAATCAATGCCTCTTGCCCTATCCTTTTCTTCAACTAGCAGCACAAATGAGTTTGAGTGAGGGCATGAATTCAGTGAAATCATCTCCAGTATTTTTCTGTCCCTTTTTGAGTTCTTAGTATCCATTCAAACTGTAATGGAGAAATACATACACATTTCATCACGTACCTTTTTCAGTACCGTCACGCCAAATAACACTCAGTCCTTTGCCTAAGTCTCGTAAAAACATGCTGAGTGGAAAAAACAGTCAGTGCTTTTCAGTCATGAGTAACAGGGGATTTTCAATTTTTTTCTCACTCCCTCTCTATACATGATCAGGAGAGATTGAGGAGATCTTGTTCCCCTACCCACTTTGCCCATACCCATCCTCACTGAGCCTGCCCACTCTCCCTGTGCTATTAGTCCTGGATTTCAGTGGCATTCTCTTTCCTCCCAGAAGGCACAGACCATGCCAATTTTTGAGGCATGTCTTAAGACCAGTTCACAGTGGTTCCAGACAGCAGAGCCGTGTTTCTTTCAAGACTTTCAGCAGGCCACCTACAGAATACTGGTCCTTTGACTCCTTTTCTCTAGAGAGTGTCTTATACCCCAACCCATTCTCTCTTCACTCTTGCGAGTGAGTGTCTAAAGTCATCCATGGTATGTGCACAACAAAGAAATAAGCTAGAAAACTTTGTTGACAGCAGGATCACAAAGCTACAAGTAAATGTCTGCTTTTGCAATTATCATATCTAAAATAAATACATTTTATGAGATCCTGCAGGGTCAAGAGTGAAGGCACTGCCAGCTTGCACATACAGATAGCAATATTTCACCCCCCTAAAATTAAGTTTTTCCCCTAAGGATCCATTCTGTTGGGAAAGCAGACATTTCCATTAATGAACTTAATCTTGAGGTTTGGGATATTTAAGTGAATTACTGTTTTGACATTTGGCCAGAAAGTCAAATTCCAGAACAGTGATTCTTACCACTGTACTCTGGTAGGCATAAGACAATGAAACCCAGCTAAAGAAATGTGATTGCAATGTCACATGCTATCTAATTTATTAAATTTGACCCAGATCTAGCTTGTATCTGGGAAAAAAGAGAAATCTCATTCAATGGCCTCAGTGCTCATTCCTTTAGAACACCACACCTGCCAAAGGAAGAAGAAGAAAAGAACTATCTCAACAAAGACAAGGTTTTGGAGGAGCTACTTGAGGGTGTTAAGTACAGGATTTTGAATCAAGTCACAGCAACTCTGACTCAAAGCTTGAGAAAAAGAGGCAACAGCACAGTGACCTAAATCTGGCCTTGGTTCCTGAACACCAGTTATTCGGGAGCACATTTCCATGTTCATACAACAAACCAAGAACTGAAACCATGGTGCTATACACCCTCAAGGAATGCTCCCACCAAAGTCAACTACTGGCTGTTCTAGGTGGAAGACTTCTGCTCAGTCTTCACCAGGCATGCTGGTTTGAATGAGAAATTTTCCTGCTGGCAATAACAAATTGGAACCAATATATTTCCACAAAAGGTATTAATTTCAGCAAAGCAGTGTCTTCCAGCAAGAAACAATTTGCTGAAAAGTTTCTGGTCAGCTCGCCTGACAAATTAGTTGACAATATCAGGGAGCATTTCTCAACAATGATTAAGTACTCTTAACTGTTCTGGAGCCCCACTTTGTTACATTCCATACACGCAGACACACACTGAAACCACAGGCGTGTGAACGCAGTCCTGCTGAGATGTTCATTCCTATCTTGGCCTGAAAGCCTGAATCTAAATTATCCTCTGAAACTTCTGAACTTTGCTGCAAACTTTGTACTTCTGGGAATTAATAAACATGGGTCATGATTTATGGCCCTGTGGGTTTTGCAGACTGGTGGTGAATGAATGAGGTGTATCTCCACCTTCTGTTTTCTGAAGATAAGCAGCTGTAAAGGTTTCTTTGAAAAGGTCTTTTATCCCAAAGCATATTTACCAAGCACCACCACGCCTTTTTGTTTCCCAGATGCATAACAACACTAAAGTGAAGGTCAGGTTGGAAGGAACTTGAGATGGATTCTGACTTGGCATAAAACTTCAAGACAATTAAAGGCAGCCTTAGTTGAATTTTCCCAAGTATGACTAGAAAGAGTCTAGTAGGAACTCTGTCTGGTTTTGTAATACAGTCAGTCAGTCTTTTTCTGATATGGTATTTCTCATAAATAAGGGAAAAACTTGGAGATGGAATTTCTTCAAAACCTAATCTCTGATATGAGGGAAGAGTAAGCAGCTGAAAAGGCTTGCAGTTTGTTGGTTCTAAACACAGTACGCTTTGATCCCAGTTTAATGTGTTTAAATGTAAGTGAAGATGCTTTGATGGCCCTGGCCCATGGTAGTGCCCCAAACCTGTCATCCAGTAGTACTTAAAAGGCCAGGTAATCATTCAGAAACAACCACATGAATATGTCCATTCACAATATTTGGTTCACAGAAGTTTTCAATCAGTAAAGTGCTTTGGTACTTATTTCAGATATTTCAGGAGATTGCTCCTACTAACATGGTTTAAAAATCTTCCAAACTATACCTTTCTTAAAGAGAGCGTATATTTAGCAAGAATAACTCCATTGCCTACCTGAAAGACAGCAAATCCCATTCCCTCTGCTGACACTGTAATTGTCATTGGTTGTGTAGGGGTAATCTGAAAGAAAGATGAGTAAACCAGTATTTTCAAGCTATTTTCAGTCAGCAGACTTGACAAAAGTATTCCTCACTTTCTACAGTACCTCCTTGGTCTGAAGCAGAAAACGGTTTTGAGTATCAATTGAAAATGTTTCTGGCATTTCCAAAGAAGGTGCTGTCACTGTTATGTCCATTTCTGTTTTGCTTGCAGTAGTAAGAGTTGCAAATAGACTCAAGGCTTGCAGAGCCACCACTGTGTCCTGGTGAGAGAAACAAACCCTTCAGTATTAGACAGAAGCAGCCTGCACAGTGTATAGGCCATGCCTTGGGGAGCTCATCATTCCTGCATTGACCCATTTGTTGATTATGCTGAAGTCTTCATGCAGCCATCTCCACATCTCTGTTGGGATTCCTCTGGCACGAAGGTCCCAGCACAGAAGAGAGACAGCAACACAGGATGAGAAGTTAGCTACTGTGATATGCAATGGAAAATGAGCCAGCTAAGGACGTTTTCCTCTCGTGCCAAGGTGTCTGAAAGACTTGACAAGGTGACAGACACAACAGTCAGAATTACAAAACATACCAACAGTGAAGAAAAATATATAGATGAATATATCTCTGATCTATATTATAGATCCAAGGAACGAAAGATCTTGTTGGAGAACATGTTTTTACACATCTGAAAGCAGAAATATACTGTCCTTTACCTAAGTTGTGGAAACCAAGCAATACCTTAAAGCACTTCTTTCTGAGTCTTTACAATTACATTCTTCACACTTACATTTCTTGCACTAAATTCAGAGAGAGTTCAAGACACCTAGAAATGCTATCTACCATTGCTGAAGGTGACTTCAGAGCTCTTCCACATCCTAGACTCAAATGACTCTCAAAAACACAGGCAGAAATCATGAGGGCAAAGAACCACCTAAAGAGAAGAAAAACATTCTCCTTGGCTGCTCTAAAGCAGAAGGCACACCCAAGACTCTTCATCAGGCAGTATTCACAGCTGAAACACAATGTGCACAACTCAGCATAACAATACACAACCTGAAAAGTTAAGGAGTATGGTTTCAAGTCAGACTCAGAAGCTCCTCTTACCCAGCAACACAGGCTTAGCAGAATTGGTTACTCCTCGCTATCATTTAAATCTACATTCATGTATGTGCTATTTTTAGTATTAGATGTATTCCTTTATATATATGAAATATGTACATTTATGCCCAAACATTAAAGGCATTATGAAGCAAAATATACTGACTGCAAATTCATAGTAAGCTATATCACATTTACAAATTCTAGTGAATTATCATACCCTAACTTACAAAGCATGACACATGCAACTGATTACTTTCCTCCTTATTGTTTAACTTCATATTAAGTTTCTAATGTAATAAACTCATGGAAGGAAACACTCCAAATGTTATTTTTTAAAGTAATCTTAGAAGCTGACAAAAAACTATGGGGTCATTTCTACAAATTGAAAAAGGCATCTAGTGAGACATCGGAGTAATTCTGAAAACAAAACAGTTTAGACTATGGAACAATAAAAGGATTAAATCAAATTCTTTTTTTCAGCCTCAGAGGTAAATGGTACACTGATGGATTTTTAAACTCTCTAGTAAAAAAGTTTCTGGAGAAGAGAGAAAAGCTTTTTCAACTCTTCGAGTAATAAGCAAGAATTAACACATTAGGAAAACCTAATATCTCAGGGGAACCAGGCTGGTTCCTAAATTGCATTTTACTTAGTAGAACTCATTTCTCTCAGATTATTACCAACTAACTTTTGAAAACAATGAAGGATAGCCTGTACCACTTGGTACAGAATCATGAAATATGCCATTTTGGTGTGACCAGCATTTGTAGTTAATTTAAAAACTAGTTTAAACTAATGCAATCCAAAGTACTATCTAATTTTTTGGATGCCAGCAGAGCTTACAAGATGTGGCTTCAATAACATGAAAACCTCCTGGAGATAATGAAGGTCTTCCAAATTTCATGGCCCATCAAAAATCTACACAATAATGAGGACAAAGTACATCATTAAGTAAAGAACAACTGCCAAGAGGCATTAGGCTAGGCTGTTTCTCTAAAACCTACAACCCATAGTTAAAAGCTTAGTTAATAGCCGTTCAGGAGTTTGAGGACTTGCACGTGGAAAGAACAGAGGTTTCTCTTATTGGAGAGAAAGTAAGCACAGTTATTTATCATATTATTCAGAAAATACATTTGAATACTTTTCTATGGGCATCGCTACCTTAATTTAAGATGTTTTGTTATTAGTATTTTATATAAACAAGGTCTCCGTCTGAATCTCTTTTTTCCTAGACCTGCCAAAAGTATTAAAACTGGCAGTCTAGCTTAAAGATTCCAACATTGAAAAGAATGCAAGCTTGTACATAACCAAGGCTGCTACAGCAAAACAAAACTCAGTAAATATTATGTAAAAAATGGTCCTCCTTTTCTTTTTTTAATATACATTGCTTGTTTAGAAAAGTATAACAAACCCACTCAAGACAAGGTATTACCTGAGTAGACGAAAATCCCCCAAGGTGATTTCTTTGATGACTTAACCATTTCATAATAGGGATTCCCTCTGCTAATCTGTCTTGATGAAAGTGAGAGAGTAGAGCATATGCTGCAAGTTCAATGTCAATGGACCGTGGCTGCCATGAGTCAGAAATTTCAGAAGCAGGTGTTACCCAGAAACGAAATTCTCCTGCAGAAAGAATCAATAATAACCTCAGATTCACAGGCTGAAGTAATTGGATTTCTGTGAAAGACTTAGAGGAGACCTCTTCACTAATGCTTACATATGGGAACTAGCAAGGTTGTATGAAATTGTGTTAATGTTTCGGCATGTGTCCCACAAAGGATGGACTTAAGTACTTCCTCAGCAGCAGCTGAATGTAGATACAAAAAAAGCTGGAGTTCAAATAGTCACTCACATTGATTTCAGTGAACTTTACATTGATCCTTTCACTGTCAGCCCAAAGAATTCACATAAAGAAACCTTGTGAAAAAGCCACTTTGTTGTTTGAGTGTTCCTTTCTCTTCAGGACTAGAGAAGGCATCTCAGACAGCAGAGCTGCGCACTAGACTCATTCTTAAGTGAAACCTTCCCAAAAAAGTGACTTCTTCCTTTCACAGAAGTAACTGCCCAAAAGGTCCAACTCAGTAAACACAGAGGGACACTCTAGAGGCTCTGTTACCAGGCTACAACATTAACTCCTTTGGATTTTTCAAGAGGATAGTTACTATTTTGAGCCAAAACCTTCCATTTCTTATATTCAATATAGTTTGTTCTTGCCCAAAATTAGGAAAATAAATTCAGCTGGGCTGAACTTGGAAGTTATTAAGCAGAAGGAGATGACAGGTGTCCAGAGAAAGTGCAACAGACCTCTGTATCGCCTTACTGAAAGTTCAATACTTCACCTCTGTTCCAATACTGATTGTAACTAATTGTCCCCAGATACCCTCCTGGTGTCTCTAAACCACTCTGGAATAGCTTAATTCATTCAACTGTCTCTCTTTAACCAGGCTGATCTTACACTGTGCATAACACAGGAAAACTGACAAGTCATGTTCTTCAACCACATCATGGTACTCCTATCAGGACCACAGTAACTGAGACTGAAAGGCCAAGCTTGTTGTGAGTTCTCATTCATTTATGGACAAATTTCATTATGACTGTCTTGGAATTCTAAGCTCATTTTCTATATCATACTCAAAACTGGTTTGAATTCTACAGGCAGCTGATGATATAAGATAGGTATTTCTAAATTTGACAAAAATCCATCTATACAACTGTGTAAGATAGTTGTGCAATACCTTGGTGTTCTGCTCTCTGGTTCAGCATATTCAGTGCTTCCTTTGATTTTGTACTTTTTGCCCAGGACAATGCATACGTCACAAGTGCCAAAGTGTAATTATCCAAAATACCTTCTTCTAATTTATCTTCTAGAAAGTTTGTAGCAGTCTTAATGGCATAAGCATGCTGGAAATGAAGATTATATTGAAGAATGTATAGTGAGTAAAATATATACTAAAATATTAAAAGGTAGAAGAAAAAATTGTAAGGAAACAGAAAAAATTACTAGCACCAAACAACCATCAAGAAACACTGAAAATTCTCTTTCAGAGTCACAGACACAAACCTCAAAGGCAAGCCTTTTGATCTAGCACTGTCTTTTATGAACAAGAGTAATTTCAATGAAATCTATGAATGACTTAGTATCTCTAAGACTAGTTCTCCCCATACATGCCTTTGCAAGTCCTTGGACTAAAGCCATGGCAATATTCTTGCTATAAGCAATTGCCTTTAGGTTTTGCAAAGGCACATAATATTGAAGGGCTTAACGGCACAATTTTGCATTGCTTTGGGTAGGTAAGGGATGTTTAACAAAATGAGGTTACATTTTCTCTCTGTTCAGATATCCCTCTACTTCTTTAAACTACCAAGTGTTTGCTAGGTACTAGGACAATTTATGAAGTGTTTCTGTAACTATGAATTGTATTTATGAATTCCACTACCTGTTTATCTGGGAACCCTAGGAGGGACGCCACGATGTAAGCTGTCAGAGTAACTGGATTATTGGTGCCTCCCTGAAGATCACTGTGTAACACTTTCCCAGGTTCATGAAACTCTCCATTTAATTTCTGATGACGGACAATCCATTTAGCTGTATCCATGAGTACATCTTGGTCAATATCTATGAACGGACGAGCTTGAAGGAAACATCTTAACACAAAAGCTGATAACCTTGGGAAAAAGATTAATGAAATATGACAAAATTAGCCATGTATTACAGCTTTATTACACTTCAAGATAATATAAGGTCACTGTAAAGCCTAAGGTGTTCTACACATACCTACCAAGCAGAGGGAAATACATGCCTCACCCAGATAAGCAAGTAGTCTGAGCATAATCCATAAAAATAAAGATACATCCTTGTTCCTGAAGATCACCCCTTCTGCAGCTGCTTTGTTCAAAAAATAAATACAGAGTATAGACTCCAAGCCTGGCAGCACATGTGGATCTTTACAGTTTACAAAGTAATACAGTTAAAAGTGTAATGTTAATTACAACCATTACCCCTATAATGATATCCTTGAAGCAATCTTTGTTGCTTTATTTTAAAAATCTCAAGTTATCATTTGACTCCCTTCTTTCCAAATGCACATTCATGTAACCTGTCGCTGCACTATTTAAGCACTAGAGTTGCCAGTACAGATAAATTACCTTTATTTTCCAATCCATCAATACTGAGTCAAAGGCAAACCCTGCTGATGTCAATGAAGGACATCCTATGACTCCAGAAGGAGTGCCTTGGTCAGTGGCACAGTAACTAGGATGGTTCTATTTAAAATCAGAAGCATGTACTGAAATATGTAAGTATATTTAAACTCACTGAACATAAGTTAGCTGAACAAAGTGCTGGAATTTCTCTCCATTATCTCTCTAGCTTCCACAACTATGCTCTCTATGCTTCTTGTGAAACTCAGCACCGAAAAGACTTTTTCAGCTGCTTTTACAGTCTCAATTATAAGAGGAAGTATGAGAGAGGCAAGTAGGACAAATTTTTACCACCAGTAACTCTGTTCACCCCCTAGGAAATGTCTCAGTCAGTCTTCAGTCTCCAGTATGGAGATAACTGAAAATCTATTTGAAGCAGTAATGATCACATAGCCCTAAATGCTTGCTGTCAACTGCAAGAATAAGTAATTTAATCATTATTCTTAATTTTTTTGAGAAAAGCAAAAACTTCTACACCAAACTATTCCCCTGGCTAAAATAATTCATCATTCATTTTTTTGCAAAATTAAAAAGCCTTACACTAATAATGGCTTTGATGGTATGTCATCCAGCAAGAAAGACCTTAAGAGTTGGCCTAAACACTTAATGAAAACCATGCAGAAGGCTAATACAGCTGGAAATTTTTGTCAGCTTCACAAAAAAATTTTTAGACACAGGAAAAGTATCTAAAATTCCACAATGATTCTGGCAGAACTACTTACCATGTGCTCCCAGAGGGATCTTCATTTCCAAAGGCACTAAAAGAGCCATCATCCCTCTGGAAAAGCAGCTCTCTTTGGTAGCCTGAAGTGGAAAAGTAGAGACTGGTATTGAACACTTTCCTCTGATGTGGGTTCCAGCACAAACTGCTGATGTGAAACAAGGCACTTTCTATGGCTGAGAAGGGCAGAATTTAAGCTCATATTTCTCAAACTCCCAAATATGCCGGACACACAAAGCCATGTAGAAGCTGATGAGAAAGTGGGCAGCAATAACACAAAAGATCCATCCAAAAAAGCAAAACCAGAAACTCCTGCTGCTCCGTCACGCACACATGACAGGGCAGTGCAGAGAGATGCTCCAACATGCTCAGGAGTTCTAGGAGCAGAGCAGTGACAGCAGTGCAGAGTAGCAGCTATAGTTCAGTGCTTCATCACTTTGAGGAGCTGGAGTTGTATACCTACAGACACACTCTCTCTTTCCAGTAGAAGGAAGGAAAAGCAAAAATTAAGTGTTTTCCAATTGGAAGGGCAAGGCTACACATGGCTGCTGTAAACCAGGCCCTTTCAGCAGCCAATCAAAGGACTAGCTATCAGAAAGAGCATGCTGGAAGAGGTTGTTTTGAAATGAGTAAAAAATGTCAAAACACCTAAAGATCCTGAAAACCTGAGAAGGAAGCATTTAAAATGTACCCTAAGATTTTTCAATATCCAGAACAGGTGCAGTTTTCTCACAAATGCTGGACATCGATAATAAAAGGGCCTCAAGGGCTCACTAGCTGCTCACAACCACCAGCAGCATCCTTACTCAAGAGCTGACTTCAGCACAGAATCAAAGTCTGTTAATGTTAGAAAGGAAGGGCTTCCTATGATAATGCTACTCATTGTAGTTTCTGATATCTAAAGCCTTTCTTCCATTACATTTTGCCTGCCACTTGTGCATCCCAGAAAAACAGTATCTATTTATAACATTTCACAAGACATCTCTTCTTTTGCCTTGCCTTTTCCCTTGGCTTGAATATTTTAGCTATTATAATTAAGAAAGTATATGCATTAGTCTAAAATCTGCTAGATACACACAATACAGAATAAGACAGGTAAAGAGAAAACTCTCAGGCAACATCAGTAAATCCTACTTGAATGAATTTATGAATACATCCTGTGAGATCCATCCAGTCACAACTGTTCCCCTGTAAAATGTTCCTTCTTTCACTGATAAAGGATGATTAACCTACTCACATACTATCTTGACTACTGATAACATACTCAGTGAACCACAACCTTAATTACTAAGGAACAAATGGCTTGGTCTATCAATTTAAGTGCCAATGCAAGATGAAACCCTAATCATGGTCTCTCTGGAATAGAAGAGATATAAAGACATGAATCTTAACTGCTACAGTATACCTGGGCACCTTCCCATGTAAGCCCAGTAGAATCAAATTCAGCTTTTGACTCAAGTCTGCAACTGAAATTTTCACTTAAATACAGGGGGGTTATAATGTATTTAGCATTACAGTGGCTCATTACATGGCTAAAACTGGTGGATCTTTTCCATACAGACATAGCAGTTATCTTGGTTAACGATATTGAGCAAAGCACTCTTAAATGGAAGGGGGGAAAAAAGAAGAAATGGGTGCCATTTCTCACCAAGGAAAGCAAAAGTCACTGTCAATTTAAGCCTCAAAATACTGTTCTGTGAGGAGCACAAATTCATGTATATATACAAATAGATTGCTTCCTCTTTAAAAATATCTGACTGCATGACATGAAAACAAGGTCTTCTGCTTCTTTGCAAGACTGACAATATGCAGCAACAAGTATAAGAAACACCACCCTGCTGGCAGTGTAAAAGCCCTAAACTAAGACCAACAGCTTGCTTAACAGAGACTGCTGTGCAGTCCTTATACAGGGATACAGTTATCTAAGAATTTAAGATTGAGAGGGATCAGAAATATGAGAACCAGAGGGAGAGATCAGTCAGCTATTTCCTATAGCCTGTTTGCTTGTGTCTCAATGCCAATCCCATTGCAGTCACACAAAAGTCTCCAAACGTGAGCATATCTAACATAGGGAAGCCTGCAGAAATGCTGGAACAGGAGACCTGGAGGCTGTGAACCACCACGTTCATTCCAACAGACACTCCATCAGACATGAAAAATGATACTTCAAATGTCAACACATACAAGTGGAAAGGCAAGGAAAAGAAGGATCCTATTATGAAGATGTACGCTAGTACTCCCAGAGGACTGGCTGGAACCCAGGAGATGTAGAGGAGGCTCAATGAGCAATGCTGAAAGAGGAGTGCATCAGAATGGAAAGGACTTCAGAAATATGTGAAAGACTGAAGGGTCTCACATTTCAAACAGCTTGGAAATACTGCTCAAACTCATTATTTTTCTGGATCTAAAAACAAAGTTTTCAGACCAGAAGGATTTTTTTCATTTCAGAAAAAGGGATTTAAAGATAGGCTCTGTCATTACCACAACTAAAGAAATGTGTTTAAAAGGCAACTTTTCTCTGGCTTTGCCTTTGCTCAAGGTAAACAAAACTCCTACAAGATCATATAACAGTCTCTGCTAGCTATATGATCCCTTCTTCTCATAAGCACTTAGTCTTAAAATTAGTTACATATACTTCAGATTCTGAGGTCACTTTGTCAAATAGTTGGTGAATTATGACATGTGAAAAAGTCTGTTTTAAATTAAATTTCATGACAATCCTTTCAAAAACTGAGCTTGTAAAAATTACATCTTAAACTAAAGATAAATTTCAACTTTAAGATTACACCTTAAAAAAAATCAGTGCAATAACTGAAATACATTGTTAAAATAAAGTGGAAAAAACCCTCCACCAGACTATATTTTAGACTGTGGTTCCTTTCTTTTAAGGTTACAAATATTTCAGTTTACTTGCTGTTTGGCTACTATGGTATTAAAAACATATACCTTGATTCAAAGCCTCAGGAAGAAGTAACACAATACTTGGTATGTAAGTGATATCGAAACCTGTAATTTTTACTTGCTGTGTAACACCTTTAATAAATCTGCTATTGGAAAACTTTAGAATAAATTATGGTCCCAAACCTCAAGATTAAGAATAATGGATTACTTACAAACTTCAGAATAGCTATTTACAAAATCTCTTCCTCCCCCACCATACTTCTCAACTAAACCATGGAAGGACTTTAGGAAGGACTTTAAAAAAAATTTAACAGGTTTAAAAAAGTCATTTCACTGCTTTGACAGAAAACTGGAATCCTTATGAAAGGAAAATTTATTTTGAGCTGCGCCTTTTCCAAGAGAAATGTCAACAACTAAAAAAAAAAAAAGTCAAACAAAAAAGACTTACAGAGTAAACAAAAATTGAAATGGTCATCACAATGCCTTAGTAGGGGTGTAGCTCACACGGGGATGGTCTCATTGCTCTCTGTGAACCAAGCGCTCAGCACGGAGACTAACATGTGGCAAGTGTGGTGCATCAAGTTAGATGCTGCCAGATCCAAAATGCACAGAGAAGCACAGTGCAACTATGTTGTCCACACTTCATGATGTCCTGGAGTATCTCCAGTTTAAAATATACAACAATTTCCAACTACAATCTTCCAGCTTTTGATTTCCAGCAGAAAGTTCACTTCTGAGCAAGTTTAAAATCTGGGGGGAGAGAGAGCCACCAAAGCAAACACCACCTCTTGAGCTCTACAAGGACATGTCAGGATTGTGTCACTGAAGACAGATATATAGATGGGATGAATATGGTTCCCTCTGCTCACTGACTAATTTTCAACCTCTGTGCCTCAGACAGAGGTCAGAAATGTTTGCTCACATGTGGTTTTATCAGACAAGAAATAACAACCATCGAGGAAATCTGAAAAAAATAGCAATTATATAAAACCAATATGTTTTTTTGTGAGCAAACATGCCCTTGTAAACAGAATCATTTGCTGTCTACTTCTGTCAGCCCAGAAGAAAGTGGAAAAGAAAAAAAAGTGGGGTTTTCTTCCAGTTCTCATCTCACCAAAGGAGCAATGCTTTAAACACTAAATGCAGAGTCACAGATACCTTTCTAATAGTAAGAGTTCTTACAAATCTACCATCTCTCTTTTACCCATACAGACCTTTTCTCATAAATGATACAGCTTTTGATCTAATATCCTCTCTCAGCTGCCTGGTTTTAGTCAGGTACTGCAAAACATAAACATTCGGAGCAAAATTGATCATATTCTGTTCACCGCAGCCATAAGGCATCTTAATCAATGATGACAAACCGTTGATAGAAGGCCCAAGTAAATCACCTGAAAGATAAAATTTAATCAAAACAAATTAAAGCTTATTGCACATCAATGCATATCTCACAAATACAGTGCAGTGCAATCTGAGTTGGGAGAAAATATGGTATATTAGGAATGTTTCTACTAAACACCACTAATCAGGCATAAAAGCTACTTCATCTTCTTACCAGCTTTACCGACCTAGCTCCCTACAGACCTAGCTCCCTACAGACCTTTCCAACTACAGATTAATTTCAAAGAGCCACCATTAAAACAAAACAAACAAAAAACCCCAAACACCATAAAACCCCATACAACTAAAATCTATTTAATCCAGGAAAATGTTTCAATAATGGTATGTATTTGAAACTTTCTCTATTTCTTCTCTCACCTACAGTTATCAAAGTTGAGATATCACAGGAAACAATTATCAGTCAGCTTATAGGTTTTATTCTGAAGACAGCAGAATTAAAACAGGATAATAGCAAAATTGGCAGGACCTTCCTCATTAAAATCCAGTTCTCTAATTCTGAAAACACAATACCAACACCATAATATCATAAACTAAATAAAGAAATAAAACACTCCATCTGTAAGGTCCTCCTATGTTTGTGATAAATTACTTTGAATTAATGATTCAACTTATTAATACTGCAATTTAATAAAAATTAATGCCGTTCCCTAAAGATGGAAACAGAATAAGGTAATTCTTACCAACAGCAGTGACCTGCACTCTCTCGCTGTCACTTACGACATCAGAAGGAAAAGTGAAATCCAAAGCTTTTGACGTCGATTGTCGTTTATTCCCAGTCAAATCTAAAAGAACTGTCTGAGAGTATGTCTGTTCCAATCCTTCAGCCTATCAAGACAGAGAGCAGATTACTGTAATCTCAATCAATTTATTGTTTTCAGGACAGGAGTTCTGCGCTTACTGTACTGAGGGATCTAGAACACCGTCAGGTGTTTTGTGCTGCTTGTTAACACATCAAGAACCTAAACTATTGGCCCAGTCAGATGTTTTTCTCATGAAGATCCACTTTTACTATTTGCATTTCAAGACCACCTGGCAATTACAAAAATAGACCTGCAAAGTCAGTGAGTGCATCTCTGATTCCAGTGCTAAGCACAGGCCAAAGCTGGAGGTGATACCTTCCATGCTCTCTGCAGTCCTACAGCTCGTCATACAAGGACTTAAACTGAAGTTAGGTACATGACCATAATGGTTTCGTTTCCTCATAGATGCAAAATACCTTGAGAAAAATTGTCCTTGTAGCAGATAAAGTTAATGGGTTTCTTTCCTTAGGCTGCACTTCAGTGCAACAGACTTTCATTCTCTTCTCCACAACAACTAAACTTCAACAGAAAGGGCAGTACATGGCTCCACCTGAAAACAGCTCACAGCCCCACAGAAAGTGCTTTTAAACAGTCTAAGGACAGGCTGAGACAGCTACCTCTGGTCAGCCTGGAGAAGAAAAGGCTCAGGAGGATGTCAATGGGTATCAGTACCTGATGGGAGAGTGTAAAGTCATGCCAAATAGCAGAATACAAGGCAAGTCACACAAATTTAAATAAAAGGATATCCTCTTAAACATAAAAAATTGCTTTTTAAACTATGAGGGTGTTAAAAAACTGGAATAAACTGCCTAGAGAGGCTGTGAAAACCCTGTCCCACAGGATATTAAAAACCTGACCATACAGGATTCTGAGTATCCTGCTGTAGTTGATCCTGCCCTGAGCAGGAATGTTGGACTGGCCTGTTCAAGCCTCAACCATTCTCCGATTCTGTCATCTTACGCATTTTTTCTAGGATGAGATAAAAATGCCTACCAACTTCCCATGAAAGGTAGCCTGAACATGAACTAGACTTAAACATCCAATGTTAGGCAAGTCTTATCATTTTCTGGAGCCTAAAATTCCAGCACCAAGAGCAAAATACAGAAATGTTCATATAAAATAAGCTTTGAACAGAAGCCAAGTATATGGGAAAATTGATTGTACTTATCTGTAACACAGTTATTAGGTCCACTCTCCACTGATTATTAAGCTAGCTGTAGCACCAGGGGTTCACTGATGCACGAACAGGCTTCATCTAGAATTCAAAAGTACTGACTAAATAGGTGCTGTAGAACAGATCTATGTGCCCATTCCTGGAAGGGGATCTAAAGAATTTTAAAGGAGAAATTATTTTAAAATATGTGTTTTCATCATCAAGCCACCTGACACCAAACCAACCTCACAGAGCAAGAGGCAGAGAAGTAAATTGGTTTGCCTTTTTGCTGCATTCATTTGCCAGTTTTAGGGAACAACTTTCTTCAGGAACAAGCCAAGCTACGGACTGTTTACCTTTACTAAAACTTTCTGGATGACAGCATCAGAAGCAGCAGATGATATTGCTGTCACTTTGATGGGAATCTCTCCCAGATGTTTCGGCTTGATTGGGAATTGAACAGTTTTCCCATCTTCACTTGGTACAGATACAGATTGTTGATTTTCTGTAGCATTTATTTCATTTGATGTTAAAATAATTTCAAAAGCATCATTCATATCCAGGATCACAGTAACCTGTAAATACAGTAACATTTGCAATAAAAACTGTTAATTTTGAAAAGCTGCTTTCATAAGCTGCCACTTATTTTGTGTATAAAGAAACAGCTTTATGGTCTACCCACTAAAGAAAATACTCCAGTTCTCACAAAAGAAACATGGTCTCCACCACTAACAAAATCCCCGCAGTATCTAGAAATGTTCAAAGATATAAAGACTGTTATTTTACCTCGGCTTCTTCTTTCAAATAATTAAAGATGTTCACTTCCAAAATGAACTGCTCTCCTCTGATGATGGAGTATGGAAGGTTCAGGAAAATGAAAAAAGGTTGAAAAGCTTCTAACTGCAAAAGGAAATCAGCAGTGAACCCCTACAAACAGATACTAAGAGGAAAATTACTGTACAACTTGTCTTCCAATCACACTTAAATTCAGATGACAAAGTATGTTTCCTTGCACTCTACAGCAGACAAAACATATTACTGCAGGGCCGAAACAGAAGGGAAAGATGCTTCTGATCGTTAGCACCTTGGTGGGAACTCAGTGGGTTGACAGCTCTGACAGCGTAAGGTCCCAACAAAGGCAATTGAATTAGGACTAAGAGTCTCTTACCTGGCAAGTTTGGTAGCTGTGATCTCATTGAGGTAAATGTGAGTTGTTTTGAGTGCACAAATAGTGAACGATTAAGACTCTTTCAGTTGCCCTATCTTTATGTCAATATAGAAATGCATGTTGGAATATCAAATCACTAACTCTCCCAAATTTTGTAATTCAATATCACCTTAGAATGAGGGGGTTTTTTATTTTGTAATAATTATCTTGGCAAAAGTTCTTTAGTTGTATTTCTAAAACATGTATTTTCTTAATTAAAATAAAAACTGCAGAAATATACCAGCAAGCAGTTACTTTGGAAGACATCTTGGCTTTAAGAAGTCAGTGGTAAACTCTCATCAAGCTGGATGGGATCAAAATTTCACTGTATATGAACATCTGTACAGTAAGAATGGCTGAGATATGAGATCCTTTATTAATAAAATGTCAACTAAAGATGGTTTTAATTTGGTTTTCATTTAAGAAATTTTTCCAAGTGTTTTGAGTTTCAGATCCAAAACCCCTTCAGCTTTTCTTTTCTAGCTAGCAAATATTTCAATGTCATTTTTTTAAAAGAAAAAGTTGTTTACTAAAGCTCTCAGTGTCAAAAACTTCTTTAGATATTATAGAGCAGTTCTGAGGGAGATTTTTGGATTAGTTCATAGTCAAGGTCTTCCCTTCATACCTATTTTCTTTGCCTTTTTTTGTTTTATTTTTCTTTAAAGTTTTACACTCGGAAATATTTCAGTATATTACAATAAAATATGACTCAGTTAAATTACTGACATTCAGTGTAGTAAAAGTCAGAAAAAACTAAGATGCAAAGCAGTAAATGACATTAAGCAAGCAGATGTCACTTATTTATTTCCTCATTACACTTCCCATGTATTTCTTTTATTTGCCTTTCTGTATGGCACCAACATGTTTCAGCCATATGGAACTATAAGTGCAACCTAAACATCCCAGCAAGGGTGAAGTACTGAAGTACTGAAGTGCATGTGGGTGATTATAGCTAAATAATAATCTCAACATCTGTTCTACTTGCAGCCTTCTCAGATTTGAGGATGAGAGGCCAAGAGTGTATTTCCACACAGTCTGAATCAGAAAACTACTCCTCTTTCTGTCCCATCTCTGCCAAGCCAAGTGAAAGAAACAAGAATCATGACTTCAGTCTCAGTGAAGTCTTAACCTCAAAATCCAGATTGGCTTCCAAATTCTGTGGTGGAGTAAAATCAGGATGTTCAAAGCACATGTTCTGTGGCTGATCTAGCAGCCAACTACAAAATCTGGACCTAGATCTCAATCTGGATTGCAAAAATTGCCCCTCCCCAAGAATTTCAGGGCACAGAACTTAAAATGGGTAAATAGCTGCCTCCAAGCTATGCTTGTGCTAGTCCAGGCATCAAGATAGCAAGCTATGACTCAGTACTGCAGTCTCAACCTTTCTAAACTTTGGTACTTAAGTGTCAAAATGGAAGGAGGTAACTACTTTCAGAAGGTTATCCAAGGTATATAAAATACTAGGTAAATGATATTTCAGAATTAATTCCTATTTTAAACAAGCAATCTCCTTGAACACAGGGTGAGCCTAGGACAACTGCACTTGTATGGCACTGAGAATCTCAGATTAGAGATCTAATCTGAGGAGCACTCAAATTGCTCAACTCTTTGGACACTTGGAAGCACAAAAAAAAAGCCTCAGGAGACAAGAATTTGGCTGCAAAAAGCATCTTATCCAGTGGGTATCTCTCAGTGTCCACTCTGCTTCTTAAGCTAAGGCACACAAAACATAGTACCTACCACAGAACTGCAGACTGGTTGGGTTGGAAGGGACATCTAGAGAGCATCTAGTCTAATCCCTTGCTAAAGCAGGTTTACCTAGAGCAAGTTGCACTCATATTTACTCCAAGACTGGTTTTGAAAGACAAATGAAAGCAATTTAGTCTTTAAGCAATTCTCCCATTCTCCCTCCTGGGGCATTATTAGAGCAGCAGACAATGTGCCTGCCCATCTCAGCCACTCCTTTCCAGCTAGTCTGTGCAAACTTCACTGTATGCCTTATCAACTCATGGAATGAGCAGAGCCAAGAAAACATGACGCACTGTCCTCAGGCAGTCATTCTCCCTTTCTACATACAAAGATTCTGAAGTGTGCATATTCTGGAAGTGCTCTAACAAAACAATAGCTCTAATGAAAACAGGTATCCAAGTATCTGTGTGGATTTATATGAGCAGGAAGGGAAGGCAGATACAGTATGACGTATGTCTTCAGGGATGATGTTTTCTTTACAGGTTGAATACACACGGCCTCCTCTCAATCTCTTAATTTGTATGAGGAGATGGCTGCTGTTAGAACTAAAATACAGCTTCCAGTACTAATCCACAGTGTTAGAGCCTTAAAGGCAAACTGCCTAGTGCTATCGTACCTCCACTGGAGCAGTCGTCACCCCAAGGCCGCTGTTTTCAGAGATCACAAAAGCACTGGCTACCCAGGATGTGATGGTATCAGGTACAATGACTTCCATTGTGGTTTCTGTGTCAGATCTGATGGCAGAAGGGGAGAGCAGACTTTCAAAACCATCCATTTACAGACATCAGTAAGTGGACACATATGTTTAAAATGCATGAAAAATTAGGTCCAAATTCATGGCAGGAAAAGCTGCTCATTATCTTTTTTTTCTTTTTCTGATTATTTAGGAATAATGTGATGGGGGCAAAATTATTTTAAAAAATTTAATTTATTTTAAATTACATTAATTGAAGGTAATTACACTGAATCATATTTAATCCACTTTTAGAGATCCTCTAAAACAATCCCAAGATGATGGTTGCTTCCTGAACTTCTCAGCTGCAGAAGAATACAAGATTTATGCTTCACAACACAGGTCAGATTTCACCATCATCTGACAGTTTGAACTGCTCATTGAATTTGGTGCCAATAGCAACACATTTTCCTTTCTGGGCTAATCACCATCTTCTCATGCACATCAGAGAAAAAGGCTGGGTCTCTCTATTCATTTCCTCCTCATCTTTAAAAGTAAGAGGGTTTTTTTGCTTCCAGGATTTTTTATCTAGTTTATATTGAAACTTCTAGGCCTTCAGTCAGGCATAGTCCTCTTCTGTGCAGTTGTACATCTCATTTTTTGGGTCTCCAATCTTCTTTGTTGCCTCTAGGTGGCAGCAGAATATAAATAATACTACATTTTTAATCAGTGTTTTTCAGCACCAGTTCAGAATGCCACTAAAACCTGCAAAATAACATGGTTAGCGCAAATCAGTTTTTTCCATTTGCTTCCAATCTTATACCTAGTTTCAGTGTCGATCCAAAGCCATGTCTCTGGAAAACGTGTCCTCACGTAAAGATTGCTGAAATCAGGAGGTCCATTTTTAGATACTGGCATATCATCACCGAAACCATCCTCTATGGGTATCATTCCACCATCTACAAAACAAAAAATACTGTCCCACCTACAAATATCTGTATTTAGAAAAATCAAACTAATAAGAGTATAGAAAATTCAAATTGTTTGGAGTGTAATCTATAGCTTTGCTATACATGGTAAGATTACTCTGTGACACTAGGAACTTCTTTTTTTCTTGAGGTTTTGTTGGGGGGTATTTTTTTAAGAATAAAAAAAGTTTCATGCAAACCTAAATTTCTATATGGCCTTTCTGGAGTGGTTATTAAACAGGTGCAATTTGACTTTATTTTGCAACACAGATCAAGTGAAACTGCAACTAAAACTCCGTTCACCCTCAGGCCTTTAAGGGGCAACATTACTCATGATGGCAGCAAAAAGGAAGTTTTTGACATACTAACTGTACACATTTTTAAGTCTTGAACCTTGGAAACAGTAATGGTTTGTAAGGCTGGATGTAGCCTGTATGCAGTACAGTCCAACACAGTAAGGGCCCTAAACCATGTACCTCCTTCCACACTCAGTAAATTTTACTACTTACAAAAAAAATGTTCCTTATCCTCCTCAAGAACTGCATCAGTTGATACCCAAAGGCCACATTTCTGGATAAAATTTATACAGTATATGTCAATACAGGATATTCACGACATCAACAGTGCTTATCTATTTCCTTTTCCTTTCCTTTCTTTTTAAGTAAATTAAGTATTTAAGCAATCAGAGAACTAAAGTAAATAATACACAGGAACCAACAAAAGAGAGATCACAGGAATTTAAATGAGAGTAAAGTTTTCAAAGGTAAGACTGTATCAAGCATAGAGCAATCTGTATTTATGGAAGTATAAACATATTTATTTGCTTTCAGAGTATTTACATATTGATAAATTTCCCAATTAAAAACCCATATAAGCCATGACAACAGTACACTGACTACCGTTCCAAACTTTTAAAAGTGCATTTTCTTCTAGCAAGTGATGAGCAAATTACTAAGCAGTAAAAAAAAAAAAAAAAGTCAGCTTAGAAATATAAAAAAAAGTACCTGAAATATGCCCAAGGAAACTCGGACCAGAGGAGAATACTGCACTGTGCTGTATAAATTGAGCTCATGGAGGATCTAAGAAAAAAAAAAGCCAAAGAAATCATTCAAAGAGTGAATGCAAACACACGTTTTTCAAAACTTTCAGTGCTGTAGATGCTAATTCATAAGAGCTGTACCACAAGCTGTAGCTCACTTAGTTCTCATATCAAAGAGAAAAGAATCTGTGACAGGATGAAGGGGATCATGATTAATGTAAGAGTGACCAAGACTACATATATAACCCTGAAATAGAGCCTACAGCCCACTGATATTTTATGATACTTAGGCTAGGTCATTTGAGCGCTTTAGGAATTATATATATTGCCAGCTCTTTCAAATTGTTGATGCACTAGAGCAAGTAAAGAGAATCCAAAAACATGAATAATTTATTCTGCTCTTCAAAGAATAAAATTCTTTATTTAATATTGCTAATGTTGAAGTGCACAAAGCACAAATCATTAGGGTTTTTTTCTGACTTCATCTTTCCTGAAAGAAGAAACTGCCAAGTCTTAACTGAGTAGATTATCAAATGGAAGAACAATAACGTATTAATTTGAGTTAGAAATGCTGTGCCTATTATCTTGTAAGCCTTACAGTCTTTTGTGCTCATGTTACTTGCAGAAGTAAAAAAAATTTGCATCATTACATACTAAAAATCCTGCCCAAAGAACATTACTTGTTCGGCATATAATCTGTAACATTTCTATAAACATACATCTTTCATACACACAATAATGGAAACCTTTAATTCTCTATGTACTTACAGAATCCTCTGTTATGTCACTACTTTCTCCTAGAAGCTTTGTACTTTTATCAACAACTGCAAGTCCAATTACTGATCCTGGTTCTGTTGTACTGATTTTAAGAGAGACTTTCTCGGATGGTTTGACCTTATTTTTGCTCCAAGAGATTTGAATCTATAAAAAAGTAAAAAACAGCACTGATTTAAATTATACAGTGATATTTACAGTCATTAACAACTCCAAGGAAATATTTTTTGAGATTAAGACTCTGGATTTGCTTTCTTAGGACCTGTGAACCTTTGAGAGTCCTTTTCCCAGGACTTCAAGTTCTGATAAATCGTTAAGTGAATGGAGGCAGTTTTCATACAGTAGGACAGTCTCCCTACAGATGTCTCTGGTTATAACTGTTAAAGTTTCATAGGACAGAATGAATTTGAACATATCAATATCCTTTGGGTGGTCTCACCTGTAAAAAGTTATAGTGAGGCTTTTGTTTGCACAATGGACCAACTCTTATCCTGGTAAACTGGAAAAAAAATCAATTCATAGATGCAATAGGAATTTTCCCATTCCTCTTAATTTTTTTGAGTTAAAGTGTGCACAGTCACATGAAGCAAACGCTCATTACATCTATGTACAATGTGACCACTGCCTGGTTAGAACAAGGTCTTTATAAACGTTTACAATTCCACACTTGGAGCACTTAGGAGTACCTTTGCCAGAGTAATCTTTGGCTCAGTAATTGACCAAACTACTGAAAACATAAGGAGATGTTGTGCATCTGTTTATGTGGAAAACACAGTGCTAGTAGAAATTTCTTTCAAATAGGCAATAGCTGGAATCTAACTGCACTGATATTATCAAAAGTCTTTCCAAGGACTTGCACAAACCTCAGATTAGATCCACAATAATAAAGTTTTTTCATTTACAATCCTACAATCTAAAAACACTGCCACGTGACAACTAGACAAAAACAGTCTCAGACTCAAGGTCAATATCGTTACCTTGTCATCCAAAACAGGATTGATGGGGACAGTGAGAACATCATTTACTACTACTCCAAGCTCATCAACATAGAATACAAGTATTGATGCCAAAGGAGCCCAGGAATTTTCTGCTGTCAAAGTGAATGTTTTTGCAGACTTTGTGCCAAAGTCCATAATTTGTTCCTTAGATAACACCTGAAATGGAAAAAAAAATCACTCAGTCTGTTGGTATCTCTGTTATAAACTCAGCAATTCCTTCTACAAGTAGCTATTAAAAGAAAAGACATATAGCTGTGGTTTATCATTTTTACTAAGTGGTTGACCAGTTCTGTGAAAATGCGCATGGAACAGGTAGGTAAAATAATATCCAAGTATTAGTAATAGATTTTTCTCTGTGTTTTAGTTCCTATATCACTATGGATAAGTAAAGAACTACAACGACTGCACACATATGCTACAAGAACATAAAAATACAACAGCAATAGGGTTGGTTCATATAGGTCATCTATAAAAGCATTTGAGTTTGAATCAGGTATATAGTCCTAAAAGCAAACTTCCAAAATATCCCTACTTAGAACACTTTGGTTTGCACCATGGAGAGTGTGAACTGGGGCCCAGTAATGTGCTCCAGTTAAAAGGAAGCATTCATTTTACCAGATCAGATTAGAGCTTGTCTGAAGACACCTCAAAATACCTGGAGTTCAGGTCCATAGCATCCATTTTTTCACTCTAAATCTGTTCCTACTGGATTATAGCTCTTACTAATGAAGTCAGAGCCATGAAGGGCAGTTCCTTGCCTTTGATTCATGGACCCAATTTATTTTAAATCTTCTAGAGTGTTTCTATTTTAGAAAACACATATGAATGCCCAAATTTTATATGGTTTCCTTATTCAGTTTACTGTTAAAGTCTCTGAAAGAAAAAGAATTGTAGCTATCATGATCACTGTGGTGCAGACTGTGAAGAAGACAGGCACATATTAAAGAGGATGGGAGACTGATGATATGTTTAATAAATCCTTCAATTCAGATGCTGCTGGATACAGTAGAGAAGCTCAGCAATTAAACAAGCCATTACCCAAGACATTTATTTTAAAATGCTTCTACAAAATTCCCTTGTTAACAATACCACCTTGCCCAATGGACCATCTGCTTCCTCAACGAGCAGGTCTTCTCCTCACCCTGTACCCACAGGTTCAGCCCTAGCAGTCCTGAACGAGCATACAGGCTTCACCAGGCACCTGCACCCGCAAGACCTGCTGACAAAACCTCAGCTTGGGCTGCTCCTGGGACATCCCTGTCCCTTCTCCCATTGCAGATGCTTTGCACAGTCAGAGATAGTATTGCTCTCACAGTTGTGCCTTGTCTCACATCTGCAAGCAGAGATAACCCAACACCCAAATCAGAGATGTGCTTTTCCCAGAGAGCACCTCCTTACAATGCCATGGCCATTCCTCCTAGGGAGCAACACGGAGCTCTCTCTCAGAAACGACCATCCTAGTGGAATGGAAGTTTTTGAGTCACCTCTTTCACAAAGCACAATAAAAAGTGCTGAGTAACTCCAATGTTTAATCACATTCCCCTCACTGGAGTATTTCTCGAGATGGTAGAAGTCATCTTGGACTGTGCCTGTATATAAAACCAGCAACTTACCAGATAGTGGAACTCTCTCACTGGCTTGTTGCTGGCAATGCTCAGCTCAAAAGGCTTCCCAGCCTAGGAAAAGCATACAATTCATATGTATGAGTATGGAAACATGATGAGTAATTTGAACGGTTCTTATCTTGGTAAGTTTGGTCTCAGACTGTACCTTTATATCCTGGCTCTTTGTTTTGACTTGGAGGTAAGTCTGGCTGGGGGAGCTGAATACATCATAAACACCTATGTCAGTCCTACTGCTGAGGAACTCTGCCTGCAAGACAGTGCAAAAATAGCTCTTTAAAGCAAACGGCAAAATCTGTGTGATGTTCACATATGGTATTCTTTACAAGAGCATGGCACTTCTACAGGTGGTACAGGACCACTTTACTGCTTGCTTTAAGTGTCTGTTTAGTTTTTTCCCCTTGATATCTTGGTGGAATTATTAGATTCCATTTGACAGGATCTGTCACTTTCTTTCCAGCTGCAACATGAATATGAGGTAACAAAAATAATACCAGGTGATATATCAGCTGTGGCAGGTGGTAGTAACAGTGTATCATTGATCAAGGCCCACTTATTTTGATGTGTTGCTGCTCCAAAGCCACATATTACAAGCAATACCTGAACTCTCAGAGTTTTTGTATCAGACAGGATTGGAAACTCAATATCAATTATTCCATTTTCTGGGACCGTGAAATTCAGGACATGGACTGTCAGATTTCTCTCCTCTGTTGCCTCATTTTCAAGGTGAGAAAGTGAAGAGTGGTAAAAAAGCAGGTCTGACTGTTGTGCAGTGACTGTTACAAGATTCTGTCTCTCTTCAGCTGTCAGCTGGTTGCTATCAGAACGTGACACCTTTAGCTAAAAACAAAAAGACAACACTCATTGAACAGGGTCAAGCTACAATGCACAACACAACATGTAACAATATATTTGCGCTCAAATCAAGAAAACAAAGGCATCCTCAGATCTCTCTCAAAGAATACGCTGTGTTGGAAGGGATACATAAGGATCACTGGGTTCAACTGCTGGCCCTGCATAGGACCGTCCTCAAGAGACACCATGTGCCTGAGAGTATCAGCCAACCCTGTCAGGCCTGGTGCTGTGACCACCTCTCTAGGGAGTCTGTTCCTCTGGGTAAAGAACCTTTTTCTAATATCCAACCTAAACCTTCCCAACACAACTTCAGGCCATTCCCTTGGGTCCTATGACTGGTGACCACAGAGAAGAGATCAGTGCCTGCCCCTCCTCTTCCCCTCACAAGGAAGTTGTAACTGCAAAGAGGTCCCCCCTCAGTCTCCTCTTCTCCAGGCTGAACAGACCAAGTGACCTCTGCTGCTCCTCACACAGCTTCCCCTCAAGGCCTTTCACCATCTTCATTGCCCTCCTTTGGATACTCTCTAATAGCTCAATATCTTTCTTATATTGTGTGACCAAAACTGCACATAAGTAACTTTATTTTTGATCCTTTGTAAGCACTGCAGGTAGCAAGTCAGTCAAGAACAAAATTATTCACAACTCCAGGGAGTTAAGAAAGTGAAAAAACAAAGCAAATAGAACTGAAAGGTGACCTCCCTTTCAGCTCTTCCAAATACTCTTCTTGTTGAAAATGATTATGTCTCGAATTACAAATATCCTACCTACAGTCTGAATATTTAATTTTATCACTTGTATTTCACCACCACAAGAAAAGACAGCCTTATATGACGAGTAGGAAAATGAGTCAGATGAGCAGACATGGTGCTGAGTCAGATGTGTTTATGGATTCAACAAATGAGTTAAGAAAAGACTGAAACCAGGCCCAAAATTAACAGTCTGCAACTTCTTACCATTTACATCAGCTTTTGTACCCACACTCAAGCAGATTCTCATCCACCATAAAAACATCCTCATTCTGCATTACAGACTCCAAAAAATCAACTTTGGTATTTAAAAGCACTGAATTAATGCTTTCCCTCTCTTTTTCAATCCATAGATTTGTCACTGTATTACCTATCCTCCTTGCCATTATTTTCTTATCCTCTCACTGTACAGCATATGCAGACCTCTACTTCTTAGTAATAGCAGCAGTTGTTCCTTCACACTCCTCTGGAAGTATAACTGATACCTTCCTCTGTGCCAGCTGCAAGCACCGCTAAATGCCTCAGCCACCTCTCACTCAGCTCATCTTTAGGAAAGGAGGAAAAAAACAGGTCAGAGCTGGAGTCAAAATGGAATGCTGGCAAGGAAGATGAAATGGACAAAAAATAAAAGCCGAAATCATCAGGCCAGCATGAAGCTACAGCTTGAGCTAATCTACTCTGAAAGTGTATATTCATATTTTATTGGTATTTAGGTCTGATGTCTACACAGTAAAGACTCAAGAATTGTAAAGTTGATTACTCTTTTGAAGCAAAATGCAGTGGTACAATACATGACCTCTGCATAACACAGAAGTACTGAATGCAGATTATGGACAGCATGAAGAATATGAAATACATCTTTGAGTGGAATGCAACTGTTATGAGAAAGACAGCACAGAAGGCAGAAATGACACTTTGATTTGAGAGCAATGTAGTTTGATGAGTTTTACTGTATTTTTTCACAGCAGCTTGCATAAATATATGCATTATGTAAAGTGTATGTTTGTGTGTGTGTGTATATATATATATATATATACACATATATACTTAGATATACAAATATTATTAGGAGGGTTGGAATTTAGTAACTACTCTGTGGTTTTAAAGCATAGTCACCTAACAGGAAAGAATCAGCTAGAAACTGAAAAGATTTCTGTTCTGTAAGAATGCCAACACACTACACTCAAATATATCTGCCAATACTACAGCATTCCCTGCCACTTCATACTTTTCTAGAGCAAATGCCTCTAAGTTTAGTATTTGCTGACATGTGTCCTTAAAAAGAGGTCATTTGAAAACAAATCTGTAAAATTACACTTAAAAATCCAAGACAAACTTCAGTATCTAAGCAAAAAATACCAGAGACGTCACATTTGTTTATGCACAGATCATAATCAAAGAAAAGAACTTACAGTAGCTATGAAGTTCAGAGAAGGTTTTATAACTCTAGAGTAGTCCAGAAATTCAATAAAATAATCACTTTGCTTTGGAAATATGATGGTACTTGAATTTTGGGAGATTCCTGTTGAATAATTGCATATGTTTAGACAATATGCATTTAACATACATATCACTTTAGCAGCAATATAATTTACTGTCCATGATTTATACAAAATTCCAACATATTTTTCATCATTTCCACTTCTATCACTCTCCACCCTTTCAGCTATGCATCAGTACAAAGGTGGTATATGCACTGGTACTGCCTCTCACAACACTAAATAAGACATACCATGTAGAGCTCCACTCTATGCAGACATCAGAATGACACAAGGAAGCAATTTATTAATACCAAATCAACTAAATCAATCACCCTGACAGGGTTTCTACAGAAAATCTGTAATGAAACCTAGTTTCTGGGACACGCAGGAATTTTGTACAAATTATATTTTTCTAAGATGCAAGGTGCAGTGGAACACAAACTCAAAAAAACCCTTCAGTTTGCCAATCAGTCAGTCTATAGGTGACAACATGGGGCCAGAAAATTCTTTCCACTACTGTGGTTTACAAACATATGAGTAAGGTAAGTTTATGATTAAGCTTAAATTTTTAAGATTCAGGCTAATGCTAGCAATTCCTTATGCCTGCTCATCTCATCAAAAGTGATCAGTCATTGACTTAAAACTCCAACCTGAACATATTTCTTGGTTATTTAACAAATCATTTCACATAAAACTCTATTCAACCAAGTTAACAGCTGGTTAAAGTATTTCTTATCTAGGCAAGCAACAGTTCAGATAATACATTTGCTTGTGGATGGTTTGCACTAACATCAGCACATGATGCTTTCCTAGTGCTCCAAGCTGTTCCATGGGGTAGGAAGCTCTTCCAGCACCACCTACCCTGGATTTCTCTCAGAAGACATCACACAGCGACATACCTGTGAGTGACTCAGTGACCACCGCAATCATTTCTATTGGCTCTGTGTAATCACTATCACCTTGATGCCACGACTGCTCAGGGTTCAAGTTTTGCAACATAAGTTTATTACAGGTCACATTCACAGATCCGTTAATCTGCAATGTAGAAAAAAACCCCAACTGTTGAGCCAGAAAAGCAAAGGACACATTTCTGTCTACAACAGCTTGTCTTTGGTTATGTCCTGTAGCTCTGCTCTCAAAGTTTTAGAATGTCAACACAAGATCACTACTGTTTTAGAGGCAACAATGCTTTATGGGAAAAGGGGTTCCGCCTCCCCCCCCCCCCTCCCCCAATGTCTAGAATTACCCACTTCTACTTGACTAGAGCAGTGGCACCTATGCTTTATAAAACAATATAATGAGCAGGTCCCTGCTTGACGAGGGGGGTATACCCTATTCAGCATTTCTGGGCTCAGAGTTTCTGTAGACTAAGTGCTGCAGAAGACACTGAAGTCAGCAAACAGAAAAAGACCAGCACACCATGTAGCAGAAATTAAACCTTTTTTAAACACAGTCCACAGTAAAAATGATTTTGCAAAAAGAATGCAACGAATCTATCATCTCTTTTAGGTCTTCAGATCAAAACTGTATGTATTTTTAAAATTTTTTAATTAATGCACTAGCTCAAATGTAATTACTAGGCATTTATTAGGCAAAATGCTTTGTTTTCTACCATGGCAGAGCTACACCTAGACAACTGGCCTTGTAACACAGGCCTGAGCATGCAGGGGCAGACACAGGGCCAGGGAGCATTCCTGGGCACGGGTCCTCCACCACCTATGCTGCTACAGTGGCTCCTGGAAAATTTTTCTACCTGGGCCAACTAGCACTCTCCAAAATAACTTCCAGGCTCAGGTCAAGGAACCACAGATGCAAAGTATAATTCCCAAAAAGCCATCTGAACTGACACTGACACTTTAGGCTGGAAATTAAAAGAGAGTTTAACACTCTCCATGTAAGTTACTCCCTAGACCATGCCAGCTGAACTCGGCATTCATAAATGGTTCCAGGCATTATTTAACACACAAAATGGCACAAGCTCAAACCAAACCCTAAGAGGCAACTCACCTCCATGGTTGTTGTTATATTTCTCTTGTTTGTCCAGTAAGAGACAGAAAGGCAAGTGATTGTTACAGTTCCCTTCACTGGCTTTCCATATGTGTACCTGAAACACATCAGTCAAAGTGAAACAACACACCACCCCTCCAGAGCTTGATCCTCTGAATTGCTCTCAAGGCAAAAGATTCTACCAAAATATTATACTATGGCCTCAGACATGGCTGGAATACATTTCTACTTTGAAACATGGAGTTTGCAATACCGAGACCAGTTTATCAACACTAAAGCTGGAAGCCCAAAACCTGGAGATGATACACAGTGTTGTTCTTTCCTGCACATGAGCTCCATAAGCTTATTACAATTACTATGGGCTGTGCAATGTAGAAAAATTAACTATATTAAGATAAAAGCTGGAAGCAAGTTATTGAATAGAACACCAATGTATCATAATTAATAGGCAGTAGAGTTAAAATGGGATGTGGAAAGTGCAAGTGTTTTGCTTACCAAAAGCTGCTAACACAAAATGAGGTATCTCAAGATATTTGTGCTCAAATTATTTAGTAATCACAGTCCCAAGAAATCATTACATTATTACATAACACATGTAATTTTCAGCTGTGGTAAATCTGAAAATTCTAACATATTCACTTCTTTGGATGACATTAACAACCTGCACTCACTAAGCAGCAATAAAATAAAAATATTGTATAAATGTTTCCAAGTTGTATGTAAGACAAACCATGACATTATCAGATTGAGACAGAGAAGCAGGACAGGGGATGGGGAAGGACAACATGGGGACAGATGGGACACAAAATCACTCTAGTCCTCAGCAGTCATACATTCAGATGTGGTAACTTTGAAGTACTTTAAATCATTATGCACCACTTCAGTAATATCAAAGCTGGAAAGCAGAGGGAAAGCAAAATCAAACAGCATAGTTACAAGAATACTCTTGACAATACTGTTCTGTATCTGAACTCAGTCTTTTCATGCAGACCTAATTACAGTAACAAGCTACCATTAATCTTTAATGATACTGCCACTGGGTAGCATCCCTGTACTTAACGTAATAACACTCCAGAGATGAAAAACGGGGTTTATGACATCTACAAGTGTGAGTGGTATATAAACTCCTTGCATAAAGAGGCATTATGCCTATAAAAACAGTCACTTGGAATTCAGTCATTCTCTATAAATAATTATGATGTATCGGTAAAACTTTGTCACAGCTGGGATTCAATCTCAGATGATTCACCGGTGTCTAAGTACAAATTTATTGCAGCAGACAGTTACATTTTCAAATACCTTATGAGTATACTAAATGAAGGAGCCATGTACCCTGTGAAAGACCAAAACAACTTAGGAAACCAAATACACACTGGCATATAATCGACTGCAAAAGCAAAGCAGAAAAAATGAAGAAAATTTTTTTTTTAAAAATTGCCCCTTATTAGATTTATAGAATCATAGAATGCTTTGGGATGGAAGGAACCTTGAAGTCATATAGTTTCACCATTCCCTGCCATAGGCAGGGATGACACCCACTACATCATGTTGCTCAGGGTCCCATCCAATCTAGCCTTGATAGTTTGTGTTATCAGATGGTTTATAGTATCAGGTCGCACTGGCTCTAGGAAAGAAGTTTTTTCTCAAGTCTAAGCAATTAATTTAAATAGCTTGTTAAACAATCATTTCTAAATTTCACTTATAACTGGAGTGCTTGTTAGCATCAAATAACCCACGAAAGACCTTTTATTTCCAGTCTTCTTGGATGTATCTATCAGGTATCTCCATGTGGCTCTCAGCCTCCAAATATAAAATTAATTTCTATCAGAGATTATTGCATACTAAATTTTTGTCTAGGTATTTGCTCAGCAGAAAAATAAAATATTATTTACACAAGAGTCTACACTGACTCTTCACCCATTTACAGGTACAGGTACAGGTATAGGTAGGAGAAATCCATACTTGAAATCCACAATATTGATATATTGGATCAAGAAGGATATTCATAGAAGTTAGACTAATTTTCCAAGTAGTATAAGAAAATATAGTCACTCTACCTACAGACTTTGACATAGTAAGTTGGAGAGCACCATAAAATAACCATAAGAACAAAAGAATGCCTCAAAACACACATAATAAGCAAGAAACTTAAAATTCAAATAAGGTAGCTGAAAATGTACAGGCTGTAGTCTAGAAGTACGTTTATCAGACCAAAAGAACTTACTGAAGTCTCGAGATCTATCGAATCTTGTTACAACAAAATCCAGTAACTAGAAATAGCCAACTAATTTTGCGTAGATGGGGCTTTTTTACCATTCTAAATATACATTTTTACTTTGACTCTTAGAGACCCACAGTAATTTTCTTAAGAGCGAGGGTGACAAAACTATCAATGATTTACTTACTTGGCAGTGACAACACCAGTTACATCTTCATCTCTCAGAGAGTAGTATAACGGTGTTGCTATCATGACATCAAATTTTGGTAAAACTAAAAAAAAATTCCAAAAAGCATTAAATTCACAGAAGGATTTTTTTTTTTTAAGTAATAAGGGTAGAACATGTGATTTGATACAGATGACTACTACTATAGTTTACTACGGAATATAAGGTAAGATATATTTTTAACCCAACCCTGTGCATGCTCCAGACTAGGACTTTTTGTTGAAAAGAGAAGAAGCATCATAAAAGCAGCCTTCACATACATTTGTAAGACTGAAATACAAATAGTTTAGCTTATTCAGCCTTTACAAAATCATCAGCAAGCTTCATGATCAGATATTGTGCAGATATTTTGGGCTGAACACATTGCCTCGATGATCCTGGTAAAACATGGACAATAACTGCATCTCACAGGCTTAAGAAAAGCATTTTAAAGATTGAACGACATCCAGATGCTGCAGTAGAAGGTCATTAAAACTACAAATTTTAAAGCAGGCAGCTGATAAGACAGGATTTATTCGTCAGTCTTGGAGAAACAAGAGATTTTGAAATTAAACTTTCTATGAGTATTTAAAGAGTTCATGCTAGCCAAGGGAAGCTAGTATAAATTAATAGACAATCCCTACCAATTTTGGTCACTACTAAATGCCCTTAAATAATACTTACCATATTCCATCACTTTAAATCTTTGATAATGAACTTGACCCTATTGAAAAAAATTCGTATTAAAAAATGCATACAATTGTGGTTAGATTAGTATGTTTAACATACCAAATCCCACCCATATTCAAGTTAAATTACAATTTCTGACATGATGTGATTTTAAATCATGGCTTAACCACTACCACCTCCCATAGGACCCCGCAGTACGTATTTGCGCAACAGAAGGACACAGTTCACATGCAGCAGAATGTAAGTATATACAATGAAAAGCTTGCGGAGCTTCCAATCTACAGGCATCTACATACGCCTGGTTCCTGTATAAAACAATCAGAATACTCAACCAACTAGCATAAAACTATCTAGAACTAAGAAGTCACAGTCATCATGATACACCATGATTGACCTACCAGCAGTATCTTTACGAGCTCATTTAAAATTAACTTGTACAAATGAGAAGTTCCTACGGTCTCTATCTAGTAGACAAAACCATGTCAAAATCATGTATAGTCTTGTAGTTCTACATTCACTTAAAAGGCATCTAAAATTTTGTTCAAATCCAAAGCACAGTCTCCAGAAACTAATCAGTGACATCAATCACTATTCACACTATGAGATCCTGACTGAATCCTGACTGAGCATTTGCAAACTATTGTATACACAGCCAATGGCAAAGAAAGCAATGCCTCTTTTAAGCCATTCTATATACAACATCAAACTTAATGGATCAAATATGAAATCTATTACTGACCTAGCAGTAAAACATGACAGAACTCACAAGTGGATACACTGTAACAGATATAAACACCCAAAAGTTAAAAAAATTCAAAGTGTAAAGTATATATTTGATTTTGAAAGTTGCTGTATACCTGAAGACTTTAAAAAAATTAATACTCTTAAAAATAATTTAGAAAGCCCTCATTGCACCTGAATATTATCACTTTTCAATAGTTGATCATAAATTTATAAATAACAACTTCCATAGATTAGATTACAAAATGCCACATAACTAGAAACAACCTCTGGTCAGAGATGCGTGCTACTAAAACAGAACAACTTAAAGCCTTTCAGGAAAAGGCTCCACAACAGGAAATATAAGATATCCAACTAAAA
Organism: Poliocrania exsul; assembly: GCA_035041345.1. Taxonomy (NCBI): domain Eukaryota; kingdom Metazoa; phylum Chordata; class Aves; order Passeriformes; family Thamnophilidae; genus Poliocrania; species Poliocrania exsul. The sequence continues at coordinate 85,562,031 of JAWWLZ010000118.1, forward strand.
TACAAGGTGGAGACTTGGGAACCAGACTGTAATTACTCGTCTTGAGTTTTCCTGGAAGAGCTGTACTAACACCTGAACTCTTACTGAAAAGTACTACAGGATGTTTAACAGCAGCAAGCAGCCAAAACCTGATTTAAAACAGGATTCAGAGACAACACTTCCAAGAATCAAAACTTGGTACACTTGGAAACTGATCTGTAACCACTAGAAGGGAAATGTTATTTACTCACTTAACAACACACTTCAAAGAGAGAAACCTGAGAAAGAAAGGCTGGACAGCTGGCATTTAACTAGAAATTCAGGTCATGGCATTAGTATAATAAATCATGCAAGTATCAGTCTGAGTTTGTCACCTAAAGATGTTGCTAAAGCCCTGCATAGATCCATCAGCTGCATTGAGTGCCATGCAGACCCAGAGCCAGCAGTACTAACTAAGGATAAACAATCTATCAAAAATGCCAAACATATTCTAAGTACTCGTTCAGCAGTAAATCTAAGTTCTCAGTGACCTGTTGTCAGTAAGTGAGTGGTGAATCTATGCAACATTACAAATGACACAATAAAAACCTGTACTTCCCTTTGACAGCAGAACTGCTGCAGAACAGCGAGGAATATCCAGAAAATAGTCAGGAACACCCACTAGGAGTGATCCAGTCACTCACTAAGCTTTTACTGAACGCCAGTTAAATCTCCATCACATCACCAACATAGAGACATCAGCACATCTTAAATCTCAGACTGAATCCCATCCCATATGACCTTGTATTTAAGGGCAAAAGCTCACTTGTAACCAGGAGAATCAAGTATAGTTTCCCATTAGAAAAGTTCTTTCCCTTTATTCTGCAAGGTTTCTTGCAGGTTTCATTAATCCAATGATTGTTGTGCTATCAGAAAAAGTAAGTCTGTGAGACAGTACACCAGGAAGACCTAATGTTATAGTGTGAATATTGCAATAGTCACTTAATATATTTTGCATACAACAGCCTTATCCACTGTAAGAAGCTGTGCAGGCACATGCTACAGAAATACTACATATTGCTTTTACATATTCAACACTGAACCTGAAAATTAAAGTGAAGCAGGTGGGAACAAAAAAGGGCCTGAGAGTAAATATGACTGTGTGTGGGGTTTGGGGTTGCTGTTTTATTCCCAAAGGATAAGCACTGTAAGAATAGCCATGTTTTTCTGGACCTCAAACCCTAAAACTTTTTTTCTTTTTTATTATAATATACTCTTGGTTTTTTTCCTTTAATTTTCAATTTTAAGAATTTTAGTGTCAAAAGAAACCACTTAGCCTGACCTCCTTTTATCCCAGGTTTTATTCCTTCGTATTCAGCTACTCCAGCGATCTGCATTTGGAATGCATATTCCAAAAAGCCAACCATCAAGTGAGAAACTCTCACTCCCACTTTTTCGTTTGTTACAATGACTAAGAGTCTCATCAATGAAAGACATATATATGCCAAACAGAAGTTGTCTGCCTTCAATTTCTATTAGTTGGTTCATATTATGTCTTTCTCCACCAGATTAAAAAGCCTCTTCAAACCTGTAACAGCATTCTCAGACTGCTATCAGCAAATCTGCTGATTCATTTGATACTGTGATATACAGACAACAGAGGGGAATTCTGCAGTCTTCTACAATGGAGCTTTCCTCCCTGGCTCCACATGCAAACTCTGTCATCAGTTTATATTAGAAACACCTTAGGTGAGTGTCAATTGCACAAAACTCAACCCATCCTTCTTTGACAAATTGTACATAAACCATCGTTTTTCATTAAGACTTTGTACAGTGAAAAGGTTCTTCAAAAATCTGTTACATCAGCAAATCTACCTTCTTAAACCAATTCTGTACTAGCCTTAAAGAATGCAATTTTTTATCAGTGGAATCCCAAATCACCTTTGTCATTGTTTTTCCTATACCAGATAAGTCAATATTCCCACATTACCTCACATAATCTTTGTTGTTAAGAGCATTCATCCTCTGCTGGTCTTTTCAAAACACCCCATACTGAGACTCGCATAACTACTCAGAACTATCATTTCTATTACAAGTTTTCCTCTCTGCCACACAATTACTGTTTCCTCAAGTTTCTGGGCTCTGCCACTGCCGGCATTTCTTTTGTTTCTAGGAAGCTTTAAAAACTCTTTCATATTTTTATTAACTATCAGATTTTCCTTAGGATCTTTAAATTTTCTAAAAATATGCAAGAGAGTTTCATTTATATTGCTAGCTATCTGCTAGTTCCTATTTTTTCCCCACTTATTAAACACAGTGTTTCTTAAATATTAACCATTTCCTCTGTCAATAAAAAAAGGAATTCTGCTTCTGTTCTGCTCAAGATTATCTTTTCCCAAAAGACTACTTTAATATATGTACTTTCCACCTTGAATTATCTCCTGTAACAATGATGAACACCGAAAGATATCCTAGAGTGATTATTATTAGCATTATCATATTCTTCATGTTGCTGAAGCATGTAGAGTTCTACTATGAACCCTAAACACTCTTATGTTAAAATTCTAAGATATAAGAATTTAATAGTAAGGGAAATGAAATGAAAATAGGATACAGACAACCTAGGTTAGGTTGTAACACAATAGATCTAACATGAAGGCAAGTGTCCAGTTTTTGGCAGCAAGGTCCAATACTCAGTGAACTGCATCAGCTAGGGTGGCCAGCAGTGACACTCTGTCTTGACCTGACACCTTGGGGCTTTCTAGTTTTCAGTTCTCAGTGGATTGTACTGTGAGTTTGTTCAGACATTTTTTTATTCCATCTGAATTTTCAGTATTCACATTATCTGCCAGTGCTGTGCTCTGAAGTTCAGTTATGCTGGTTTAGTTATTTTGAAATCATTCTTTAACCTCCTTTACCTGATGCCCTTTAGCTATGTGTTGAAAGAGACAGTGAACAAAATGTTCCTTTGTTACTCATGACTTGAGAGACGTTCCCACCCTGACATACGTCTTCCAGGACCATTAACCTTCTGCCTAAAATTTAGAATACTACTATCAACTACAGTCTAGTAAGATTTCACGTAACTTGTCTTTTCTCACAGCTGTTTCACTAGTCCAGATGAATCTATAAGGCATTTTTCTTTCAACTTTATAACTTCATTTTTTTTTCTGGTTTGCTTCAGGAGGGAGTGGCACTCATTCAGATCCCGAAAACAGCTGCTGCAGTTCCTTCATAAATGATCCCCTGACTTCAGGATTACTCAAGACTCTGCAGAAAGCCCAAGCAACATTTCATAAACACTTTTTCTCCTGGCAAGTGAGCTGCTGAAGGAGCCCACAGTTGTCACTAGCCTTTGCTCCTACATCTGGCTGAAAAGCACTTATGTAGCAGTGAGTGCAGATGGCAGTCAACCATATCAGTGAATCAGTCTGGTCTAGGCAAAGGAAAATGCTCAGATGCTTTTCAGTTTGGCCACTTTCCTGTTGTACTTTAGATCTCAGCCTGACTACGGCGGTCTCAGCATGACTGAGAAGCTCCTGAACAGAAGGCTGGGGATGGGAAGGAGTGGCAGAGTACAGGGACGAGGGCAGGAGCAACTGAATATGTTTTTCCCATCACAGACAACAGTAACAACTCCACACCCACATGAGAATATATTTGAAAAATTCAGTCCTGACACTCACTTGAGCACCACCCTCACATACCTCAGCCTATAGAAACCTATCAAGCATATACTGCTACTGGTAAACACTACTCCCAAGCAACTCGTGACCACATGAGTTTTTCTGCTTTCTACCCACCATCTCTCTCATTACAGAACATTAAGCAGTCCCGTTTGTATTTGTTAAATGTCTCAAGCTACAGGCATTTAAAAGTACGCTGAATAAACCTGACACACAGTTTTGACTGCTAAACCTCCAGCTATTTTTGCAACATTTTCCATGGTGTATGAGGACTGTACAGCTTAAAGGATTGAACTGAGAGAACTACTACCAACAGCAACATGCAACACAGATCGTTCCAGTTTTGTTAAGCAATAGTTGTGCAGTACTAGCCATCCTTTCTATGTTATAGTTATTTTTCCTCAGTAACTCATCAGTCATTGTGAATTGATGGAAAACCCCTGAATTTCTGTGTATTTGCCTGCAAAATAAATGTTAGGGCATGTCACTTAAAAAAAACCAAAAAACAAACACAGTTGTCCACAAGGTCTTTCCTTTCCTTCACATTAACATAAAAACTCCTCACTTTTTTAATAACATTTTTATTTTTAGACTTAAAACACAGACTTTAGGATACAATACATTTGGAAGGTTTTGTATCCTTCCTTACAAAACCATATACTACTGAAAATATTGTGAGGTTTGCATAATATCTTTGAATAGTATCTTGCATAACATTTGTCATAAGGGAAGGATTTGCTCATCTCGTGGTCCATGTTAGTAACTAGTTTCAGCAAAGTAAACACAATTTTATTTACATCCAGCAGAAGAAATAAATCTCTCTGTGATTTGGCAGTGTCAATACTCACGTTCACTTCCACCTCTATGGACCAGTCTCCAAGTGGAGGGTTCATTGATAACTGAAATTTTTTGGAAACTACACCCAGATCACCCTCTTCCATCAACCACTGCTGAATCAACTTCTTCCGAGGGTCCTAGAAGAAAAGTCAAGTTGCATGTTAAATGTTGAATGGTCCTGCTCACAAGACTGAGGTAGCAATACATATGATCTTTATTTGTCACATAAATTTGGAATATATAACACATTCCAGGATGCAACTATGCTCCTGTGGATACTTACTCGGATATATATATTCAGAGGCACTTTGTAAGGTTTAAGATCAGGATAAACGGTGACAATCCGAAACAGCACATCTTGTCCTGGTTTGTACATAGATTTATCAGTCTGGATGAAAGTGGAGATGCTCTTTGACGTATACATCAAGCTGGTACGATTGGAGAAGATGAGCCGGCCATCAGCACGGCCTTCCACCACCAATTCATAATTCCCAGCAGCACTGGTCAAAGGCAGCTTAAAAGAAAAGAGTGACTCTAAGTTAATTATCAAAAATATTCTTGAAGATATTATTATTTTAAAAACATCTGACATAATGGTCTAGTAAATATCAGAACTTGTCAATTTATGTAAATTCTCAAAAAGGGAAAGGGCGTTTTTTCAGTACTTTAAAATGTTATTTCAACAATTACCCAAAAAGGCATTATCAGAAGCATCTTTTCAACATACTTGCATCTAATTTTCAGTAGCAATCAGGTTTTCAACAATATAAGTATATATGTATTCATATACAGTTCATAGACTCACAAACACACACAGTCACTTTTCACAGTCACATAGAAATTTTGTGCACTTGATATAAGGGGCTGATATTTTTCTTACTTCATCACTTTCTGGTAACAAAATTTTCAAAAATAAAAGATTTGAACAAGGTAAGTGTGAGCAAGACGAGCAGGACACTAAAGATAACCTTGCACTTCTTTTTTTTTACAATCTTTAGCTTCATGTCCTATGGGGTAGAAAAATCAAATACAGAATATCTCATGAGGTGAGATACTGCTTTTCAATAGAAATCTCACTGATTTTGTCTCATTGCAGTTTAATGATTCATACCACATACCGTGACTCATCTAGAAAATAAAATAATTATTCTTCCCAAAATATTAAGAAATAAAGGAAGAGATATTTTATATTGTTAACTTATTCAGGAAAGACATTGAAGGCTCCTTCAGTGCTGGCAGAAATCAGACAGGTATCACTGGCAAATAAATTTAGACCACATAAGATCAGAGTAATCATGCACAGGTTTCTCTCTGTCTTTCCAGTGAACAGAGGAATTCTAGAGCTCATAATTCAGATACAGCACTTCATTTCCTGAAGTTAACTGGGAGTAATCCCAGTCACAGGGATTGAAAGGTTTGAAGCAGAGATGCTGCAGCACATGGGAATTTCACATTAGCAGAGCCTTCACAGACAACCAATGACCTCAAGGACACCCCCAGCCCAGATGCTGGCTTCTGTACCGCCAGAGTGTCTGTTTGGAATAGGAAAAGGGTTTAACTGAGCACACAGCTCATTCCAACAAGTAGCCCTGCTGAAAAGCTTAAGAGTCACATGCTTCTGTTTGGAGTTACAACAGTAAATCTGGAGTAAAACCTCTGAAGTTAAGACAACTAAAGCAGACAGGCTTGCATTTTTCAGCGTAACATATGGAATTGAAGCACTCCTCCTGCGGGGTAATGAAAATTACAGCTGTAAACTCACCAGGTACAGCACTTCAAAAGTATCCTACCAAGTCTTATAAAGAAAAGCTGTAGTGCTGTTAACGTTCATTTTAACAGTGCACAGCAAGGTAACGGGAATTCATAAACAAGGGTGACAAATGAGGTCAATGCAAACATCTGTACCAAATACATTTCCCTCTCTTTGTGTTTACCTATAAAGAGGAATCAGCTATAATTCCATCCCTCTCTGTTGATTTTTTCTGCTTTGAAAAACAAGCTAGAAAAATATCAGGAAGGGGAAAAATAAACAGGTCCTTTTTACTCATGAGCAGGCACATGATGACACAGGAAGAAGATATTCCCCCTTTAAAATCTGGACTTATATAACTAAATTTTAGGTGCAAAGGTCCACACTGAAACAGATCCTGCATTTTCTTCAGCTTCAGGTTTTTGTACACACATTGCCAAGAACGTATGATTCACATATTTCCACACACTCCAAGTTCCAGGCCAAGTATTCTGCAATAGCTTAAATAGCAGGAACAGCTTTAGCTACTGCATCTGTCAAATATTATCTCAAAATTAATGTAGTTATGAATATTATTACTTAGTAATGAAGCTATATTCCCTAAAAAGCAGATAGGATTCCCTACAAGATGTCCAGGACACATTATAACCATTCAAAATCAAAATAGGAAAAGAAAAATCAGTTTATTTTGGTTCATTATACAAGTAAATTGTGCCCTTACAGCATTATTTTAAATTTCTTGCAAGTGTTGTCTTTAACTTTTTTTTAAAAGTCTGTAAATGCTATTTAGAGACTCAATATATTTTCCTGTAGCTCTTTCCTATGAAGAATAATGATAGATAGCATGGGTTGCTCCCTAGATTTTTTGTATTTTTTATAGTTCCAAAGATCTTTCCTTCCTGCAATAGGGTGACAAAATTGCCTATTATACCTTTCTTAATGTAAAGGTCAGAAACAATGAAATTTACGTTGCCATGGCAGTGTATTAGGACAGCTGAGGTGCAATGTAACCCACCTCCTGTTTCACACATCTATGCTAACTGCACTAACACTGCACTTCCAGAAGGTCATTGCTACAACAACAGTAACTACGTCAGCCCCACCAACTCTTTCTCTAAAGGGTTGTTTCTCAACACAAATACAAGCAAGGCAGCTTTTAATACTAAGCAGTAGGAACTTCTTGTGAAAATATTTTATCTTAGTCAAAACATCCCCAAATGAATGGTATTACTATCTCCAATTTGGCCCTCCTAACACAAGAGAGAAAAAGGCCATCTCACGTACTTCTGACTACACCAGCCACCACCACGAGCATCTCAGACAAGGCAGCTACTGTGCTTTCTGGAAAAGATAAGGCTGAATCCAGAAACTCATTACCCACCTTCTGTTACCAGCAAATCATACTTTGGACAAAACGTAAGTAAGTCTACTTCATTATTTTGGAATGAAAAAATTAAGTATTGCTATTTCAGATAGCGAGGAGAGAGGGAGGAATTCACCCCACCTAGTTAAAGGTACTTGAACACTTTAAGATCTGGCCAGTTTATATTAAAGGAACTTGTTCATCTTTTTTTTTTTCTTTTTCTTTTTTTTATTATGAACAGAATTTTCTATGATGGCTAATGTATAGCTCAGAGAGATGTATTTCAACCTAGCAATGTTCACAATGTTGAGCTACTCATTTTGATTATCCATCTATAAAACATTTCCAGAGTATTTAATCAGACACACAGTTTGAGTTCAGAATTTAAACCCACTGGATTTAGGGATACTCAGACTTACGGATGACTTCAGTAAAACTTTTTTCCTGAATACCTAGTTCTTTAGATTGGGTTTTCAAGATGAACATCCAGGATTATAAATTCAGGATTCATAGAGGACTCACAATTCAAGATACACTTCTGTTGCTGATTATGTACTTCCACTGAATGTGCATTTCCAAATCCTTACAAAAACTGCATATAAATATATTTTTATTTTAGTAGTTCTCAGTTATTACTTTGCACAATTCTTTCAGCTCCAATTAGCCCTCATGGTGTATCTAAAATACAGACATAGGTATTTGCCATTCAAAAAAGCCACAAACCAAAGTTCTGTGTTCAAGTTTTATGATAGTTTGTGTTGATGCTGGAAATCAGTTCCCAAATTCTGTAATTACTTCTAACAAGCAGCACAGCATTTGATCTGAAAACTCCTCGGCTTATTGGTCAGTAAATACACTCATTAGAGACTATGAAAATAGCTGGGATCACATGCAAAATATATCTAATCAACACCAACTGATTCTAAGTTACAGACAGTAACTGAGGAAGAAGGCAGGGAAAGAAATACTTACTACTGGAAGAACAAGAGTCCCAAAGGAATCTGAATTAAAAAAAAAAAAAGAAGAAATATCACACTGTCAGAAATCTGTAAGATTAATTACCATAAACTTAACCAAAACATAAACATTATCTTAGATGAGCAGTGCTCCTCCCCACTTCACCGCCCATAATACCCACTGGACAAATAAATTCCCTTGATGCAGCTCTGGAGCTCAGGCAGGGCACATGGACCATCCAGGCAACATACATGCAAAGGCTGTTACTGGCTGGCCAACCTGCACACGTTTATCAGCCCACTGATTGCTGCCAAACACTGTCTGGAAATGAAACTAAAAAACAGATAGCCTGGAGCAACTGCTGCATTAGTCAATATTGTCATACTGTGCTTATATTTCATTGAACATCTCATTCCCCACAGTTATTCCTCCCAAGTCCTCTTAAGGCCACTGCTGGCCAACTTCACAGATGATGGGATAAGTGGCTCATCTCCACAGACACATGAAGGAGCACAAAGGAAGGAAAGCAGATGTGGAATATGAGTAACACCCATCCCCACCCCAAGGGAACACTCAGCCCATCACACACGCATCACCACAAGCCCAGACGCACACCAGCAGGGGGAAACCCCAATAACCTGGTCAAAGATACTATCCCCCAACCATTAAACTATCAGATTCAACTCCCTAACAATCGCCACCATTACAAATCTGCTAAAAGAACCAGTGAGACCAGAATAACCCAGAAAAACTAAAATTCAGTGCTCTGCTTATACAATGTTCTGAGGGTACCAACAGGGTTCCCACTGGGAGCTACCTGAACAAGGTGGATATAGTTTGGCACTTTGTCCTTGAGAACCATTCCTTTCTCAGATATCACTGCCCTAAGACCAAAGCATCCCTCTGGTTCTCCAAAGTTGTTTCTGCAACTCTGGCACATGTAGGAGAAACTCAGGATAATTTCTACTCATTTCCTCTGCACTTTAGTAGGTAACTACTTTCTGTAGTCATTTTTATCACGATTGACAACTTTTCTAGAAGGAATAAAAAAAAAATGAAAGTACTTTAAATGACACAATAATGGAGAAGGCAAAACGTCAAAGAACTGCCTTAATCCTGGCTATTCCCTCTAGCAGTGACCTCCTACCTGGTGGTGTCACTGGTACAAAACAAAGCCAGCAGCGTGGCAGCATGTCTGTGCTGAGCTGCTACCTCTATTGCAACCTAAAGCTGCTCTTCAACAGGCACTGGCTCATCCTCCTCTTCCCCAGATACATCCATCTCACCCCTTTTCCCCTTACGTGGCTGACGGAAGATGTCTGATACCTTTTGCAGGGCTGCAAAAATATGAACTCCAATCTACAGCAAATTACCCTTCTCTCTTTGGGGGAGGGCTGATGTCCACATTCTCTAGTTGAACTTTTCCTTTGTATTCATATACACTGAAACACTTTTATGATCCATTCAATCCTCTGCTCCATCTGAGTTACATTAACCATTGATTCTGCAACCCAAATAATGGCTAAAATTTTCAAACCCCATAGAATTTACCACCCTTAAGCAATGGAGCACCCACAGTTACCCTCACTGCATTACACCACCATAGGAATAAGAAACCAATACATCAGTACATTTGGGTTAATACTACTTGTTGTTTTAACTATTTTAGATAATGTGGCCTCAAATATTTTTAGAATCCAACTAAATGTGCTATTAAGCTCCTGGATATAACTACATTGTGAAGCCATTAGTGTCCCAGCTTTTATATATCTTAAAATAGAAATGAACAGAATAGAACAGAACATTTCAGTTGGAAGGGACCTTCAATGATCATTTAGTCCAACTGCCTGATCACTTCAGGATCACTGAAAGCATGTTACTAAGGGCATTGTCCAAAAGCCTTAAACACTGCCAAGTTTCAGACATCAACCACAACTCTAGGAAGTTTTTTCCAGTGTCTGACCACCCTCTCAGTATAGAAGTGTCTCCTAATGTCCAGTCTGAACCTCCCCTGGCACAGCTTTCAAGCACTGTTACCTCTCCTATCACTGTACAGCAGGCAGAAGAGATCATACCTCCCTTTTCACTCCCCCTTCTCAGAAAGCTGTAGAGAGCCATGAGGTTGCCATTCAGCCAAACTAGCCAAACTCAAAGTCCATAGCTGCTCCTCACAGAACAGGCATTCCAGCCCTGTCACCAGCTTTGCTGCCCTCATCTGAAGGCATTCAAGGATCTCTACATTCCTCTTATAGTATGGCGTCCATAACTGTACACAGTACTCAAGGTGAGGTGGCATCAACCCTGAACACACTTCTCTGTATTGGCTGGTAATGCTGTTCTGGTAATGCTGGTAATGCTGTGCTTGATGTACCCCTCAAGGCTGGGGGTTTCTCTTTTGGCTGCCGGCGCACACTGGTGATTCACATTGACTCATATTTTCTTTTTCTGATTCCATTCAGTTAGATCTTTTTTAAATCTCCTAAAAAGCAATGGGTTTATAACTGTCTTTTGGTCAACTGTTTCATGGAGTAAGCAAAAAATAAAAAAAAAAGGAAAAAAAAGAAAAAAAATAACTAATTTACTTATGTCCTTCTTCATCCTGTATATAAAAAAGCATCCCAAGATGAAGCAATCATTTAACCTCTGAACTTCAATAAAATGTTAACTTTAAAAGTCAGTTAATTCTTTCCTTTGACAGTGATAAACAGAAGGAATTCACAATGAACTGAACACAGGTTGTCCTGGCTGCTTCCAGAGCACTAAAGGAAAAATGCCATTCAGCATGTACTATCTACTCAAATTATAACCTGGGTTAAACCAAGTGACTCACATCCCACAAACAAAGTTTGTGGGTAGCACACTCCAGTACTTCATTTTGGTATTCAAAAGCTCAGCAGGGATGGGCAGTACTGGGCCCCAAGGAACACAGTTCTTTCCACAACATGTTTATGCTACTGTTAAAGCTACCTTTTTTTTCCCTACCTCCCTCTTCTCTCTTCACTTGCAAAGGAACCCATGCAAGCATTGACTCTGAGCAACCTCACTGGCCTTCAAGGTTTTCCAGACAGAGCCTCTGGCAAAACACATACTTTTCTCAGTAGCCAGTGGAGAGGGAAACCTGCCCCATTGCACAGTGGCAGGGAGCCCCACACTTAGCCAAGCTTACCTGGCACAAAGGGCTACAGGACAACCACCAGCTACTGGAGAGGAATTACAAAGTCCTACAGAATATCTGATCCACAGGCAATGTAAACTCCTTTGGAATCACTGATGTATTTATTCCCAACATCTACACAAACAGCCCCACGCCCAAACAATTGCACTAAGAGAGACATCATTTTAGCTGAAGGAAAGTTATGTCTTCCTAGCTCAGGAGAGAGGGAGTTACTGTTAACTAGGAAGAGTTCTTTTTAGAGGATTATATTTCACTGTAAAAGGAGCAAGATGAAGGATAACAAGCAACAGGAGAGATGGTACAAAGTTGCCTCCTGCAATTTCTCTCAGTTGTACAGTAAAAGCCCTTCTCTAGTTTATGGCCGTCTGTGAAATAATGCTGCACTAAAGCTGGGGTCCATAGCACTGTGTCACCAAAGAAAAAAAAATAACCTTTGTCATTACTCATAATTGGTTATTAACAAGGAACAGAAAGCATTTACCATGTGTCTGAATGGACATGCACATGGTTAAGTAATACTGCACTACCTTTAATGTAACCCACATAGCTAATTATAGCAATGGCTACAGCAGTGACTTCAGTACACCAGGAGACAGCAAGCACAAACCTGATACTCATAATATAGCCCACACCACAGCGTTTCTATTTCCATCTTCACCCACACCAATGCAAACACAGTAGTATCCATGTATTGCAAGGGCAGAGCAAGAAGGGGACTGCTGCACATTGTCCTGTGCAGCATCCACCAGCTTGCAAAGCAACCTTGCAAGTAACAGGGCAGGTACTTCACAGCCTTCCTCATCATGGCAGTGTCTGCTTGCCTCCACCTGTTTGGAGAACAACTAGAATGTAAAAGACAGAAATCTGAAGGCATGGCTTCTTTTGTGTTCCCAGGCCTGGGAGACTTAACATCAGGTCTGAGCGAAATCCAGACATGATGCAGGTGGGGAAAGAGTTGGAGAGGAGGGAGATGTATATCACAGTTACTTTTCCTTTGTGCAACTCAGAAAGCATTTACCTTCTGAAGCAGTGGTAGGGAGCTACAGCTTTCCTGGCTGCTGTGATACAGCCCTGAGCACTGTCTAATTCCCAGCCAGCGGAAATCATAAAAGAGGCTCTGGGGCATGAGGTAATCTTCCAAATCATGCCACTACGTAATTATTTTGTTAGGAACTGAGCAGCCTGGGCAGATCCGAAATTCTTTAGCATTGCAGTGAATTTCCCTGTCATGCAAGATTTTCCCATGTTCTCAGAAACTACTAAGCTATAGTCAATTCCCTGGAGCTCTGCTCAGCTATGCTTAAGGATAGCTTCAGATGTGCTCAGGCAAGAGCCATAGGCAAAATGTTTCCTTTGTGCCAATGCTGAATTGCAAAAATTCCTCACATTTTTCTATTCACTTGATAAATTAAAGTTATATTTAATAATAGAGCAATTTCAGGTTTATAAGGAATTAACCAAGGTCCAACAGCTTAGAACATGGCACTTCTCTGCTGGAAGCTCTGCTTTAAGCAGCCAGACACTTTTACCCACATATACTTCACATGATTTATGCCAAGATCAGTCAAATTTACTGCCCCCAGAAAAAGCAACAGTTGTCACCCTCCTTCAACACATCCCTGCATGGAATCAATTTTGTTATAAAATACAGCTCCCAGTGATTACAGGTAACTAACTCCAGGCAGAAGAAGTGAGTTCAGAAAAGAGCCCAGAACAGTTAAATCACCTACACCAAGCACTGCAGACCACAAAATGCTTCCTCCTGACTCATCTCACCTGCTCTCCACAGCCGCAGAGTAAACCATCACAACTGCAATGAGCCACTGAGGGCAAAGACCAGGCAAGGGCACAGGTCCCTACTACCACAATGTATTAGTTGAAGAAAACTTGCAGCTGGAAGCCATGACCTAGCTGCAGGGAGAGGCAGGAAAATTCAGTGAACTGTTGCAGACTAAACTTGAAGAAAGTTAAAAAACAAACAACCAAAAAATCCCAGCAGAAGTCACATGAGCCTTCAAGAAAAAATATCCTTCCCCATCACTTGCAAAACCATTTCTTTCACAGAATTCCTGAAGCTTGTACTGTATTCATTCAATAAATACTGCATTGAGAAAATACATGGAAATACAGTGTAAACAAATGCCACACTGTCCTGCCTCCTTTTCCTGAGAATCCTTGGCATTCAGGATTATCCAGTAGAGGAGGAATCAAAGACAGTGTGGTAGTGACCTGTCACCAGTACAGATCTCAGGGGAAAATTGTTGTCTTTTAATGTACCTTTCCACCCTGCCATTTGTCGGTGGTCTAATAGTATTGTTATCAATTAAGCAAATAGAAAAAGTTCTACAGAATGATACACATGCATGTTTTTTTAAACTTACGGAGAGCTGCATGAAGAATGGCATCTTAAGTTCTTCCCCTTCAATGGGCCTGACTTAAGCCCAGAAACTTATGCTACCCTTTCTTGAGCTGACACCACTAGGACTACACCTAAAAGTTTCAGCTTCCACTCCCAAAAAAGGACAGAGGTTCCAGAAAAATGACTGTATGGCTTGGCACAGTGAACTAGAGCTTGTGTCAATATGTATCAGTACAGCAGCACTTTAGTCTCTACACAAAGTTAGGACTGCCTATATTCTAGCTCATGAGGCAGGCATTGCTACAAATAGACTTTCTCACTTAAACTCTTCTACTTATGTCCTCATTCCTTCTTAGTCTTGTGCAAGAACAGAAAAAATACAACTGGATTCACTTCAGATTGATTTACTGAAATGATGCCACATCTTTCTTCTGGCAGCTGTGTTCACATATCCATGATTAGGGAATGTTTATAGAAAAGCATTTTCTTTGCAGTGGTAAATGGAGTTTTTTCTACTGCTATTTCAAAAACCTCACATCAGAGAAATAAAAAATAATGTTTCTCAGTGTTCTTCCAGATTTTTATTCCTGTCCAAAATATATACTACTTTTGTGTTTAAAAAAGAAGGAAAAAAAAAAAGAGGAAGCATAAATACTAAGGTCTAAAATGACTAGAGAGTGAAAAATACTTTTTCTTCAAATAAGACGACCTGCAAATCTGTTGAATTTACAGTTTTGTTTATATTTGTTATACTCCTCATCTATCATCCTAAAGCTTGCACCCAAATTAGCACTGGTTAGTTACACAAATAGCCCAAAAAACCATAGTGAGAGCCACTGCTCTTAAGTTATGGCTAAATTTGGCCCGGATGACAGAAGGAGGGGCAATACAGCCCTCAAAAGCATGCAACAAGGATTGCCAGGGGACGTCAGCATATGGGCTACCATCCAAAGCCAAATGAGGCCAATAAGCCTGTAGGAAAGGGGTATACACTTGCTCTAAAAAGCCTCCTAAACTTTTCCTGTCTGCCAGCACTACACACACTTCCGTCCACAGCCATTCACTACTGTACTCTATTTCCACTGCTCCTTATCCTTTTCATTCCTTTTTGCAAATCAGGAGGCTAAAAGCACTCAGAACTTATAAAAGGAGAGAGACAGAGGCAGGGTAGCAGGGCTGCCTATGGAGAAAGATGTAAAAGGACAAGAGGAATAATCTGAACTGGACCACAACTTATCACCTGAAGGTCTGGTCAAGAAACAGGGCACCACAGCTCTAGAGGACAGAAGAAAGGCAACATGCACAGACATTTTTGTGATTAAAGCCACATTTTAGCAAACTCAGCAGTTGCCAGCAAGTTCTATTTCAGTCTGCAATGCAAAGCGCAGGGATGTTTTTCTGACAACTAAGGAAAAAAAAACCTTCTCTAGCTAAATACAAAGGTTTTCCCCAACCTGCTTTTCTCCATGATCAGAAGAACAGGGGAAACCCAACCACAAAAAGCACAACCAGAAACACTTATGGCCAGGACAGAAGAGATACACACCAGAAGGTATGAAAAGAAGGGGCACTGTCTTTCCTCTACCCCTTCACCATGGCATTTCCCATGTCTTTCTATTTCACATGGCAAAGGAGTTGTGGTACCTCCCTGCTTGTCCCTTTTACTGGTTCAGCCATTCTCTTGTGAGCCCTGTCAGGAAACCCTGGAGGAAAACCACCATCTCCCACCCTCTCAGACCAACAGACACTTCTGATACTGGGTACCTCTTCCCTTGCCTTGCCACATCCACAATCCCTTCCCCAAGCAAGCACCATGTTTCCTGCACACTGGCCCTTTTTACACTTAGAGCATAATTCAGACATTTAATTCTTCACTCAATCTTCTAAAGCAAAACAACCAACTCTATGGATTATACTACTGTTATCACTTTCAGCTGAGTAGTCAGAGACCAGCCAGTTGCCAGAACACAATACTTAAAACACTCTCTGGTTTACCTAAGATACGGAACACTGTGCAGAGAAACAAAACAACTTCATATTTCTAAAAGCAAATAATATCTAATGAGAGACTTTCTGACAGCTATCCAGCTACTACCATTGCAGACACTTAAATTCAAGGACAGCCTCATTTCAGCTTCTCCAATCTAAAAACTATCCACAGACTTTTTGTCATGCATATGACATCACTGCCTTCCATACCAAAACAACTATATTGCCATGAGGTATACATTTGCAGCTGTTAGCAAGGCAATTTTTGAACACTACAGAGAAAACTTTCTTGACATCAGATCCAGTCTATGAAACTACAGACAATTCAGAACAATCTTAGACTTAAGCCTTTTATACAACTAGATGTGAAATACATTTCATTCCCTTGGTGACTATACACAAACACACAAATTCACAGGCATCTGCACATCCTGCTTTCAAAAGACTACTGGCCCTCATTACTATCCATTCTGATGTTCATGAAATAAACAAGACAAAGACACTATTAAGGCAACTTAAAGCAGCTGCAGTTTTTATACCAAGTTTAAACACAGAAAGTCTTACTGGGACAAAATGTGGCTAAGCCCAGACATTTGGCAGTATTAACACCACCCTCATCACATCAATCGCTGTAACTGGATCAAAATTCCAAAGTCAAGTTGCCTCTCAAACTTATTCACAGCAAATAAAGCATTCGGGACCTCTTTAAATTTCTGCTTAGAGGAGTGGAAGAAGGTTTGTTCTCACATTGGTTTTCTTCCATTTTCTGAAATACATTCAGAGTCTGTGATGACAAAGCCACATAACTTTTCAGAGGCTACCAAGATATTTAAATATATAAAAATCTTACCAGAGACTTCTTTCATCGATTAATAAAGGCAATATAAACCCCTAACTAGACCAAATAAGCAGCTAGACCTCACACCTGCACCTCCAGGAAGCCGGAGAAGTGGTCTCTAATTGTGGCCACGTTTTCTACATACATACTTATTTGGACTGCAGTGAATCCAGTTGAACCAGCATCATCTCTTGCCATTTGCTATTCAATCTGTGCTGATAGGATCTCAACTCTGCCTTCACAAACATGTAGTCATGGATAGCAGAGCATGGAAACCACTAACGCTGGAGTGCTGATTGTCTCATGAAAAGAGAAGTCACCTGTGTAGGACTGGAAACTCGTAAATTTCCCACACTTGCTGCCGCTGCAGTTACTTCTATAAGACAACACTTCAGCCTGTATTTCCTCCTAATTAGACATCACTAAGGACATCACCCTAGACCCATCTGGAGATGTACTCTTAGCTCCTAGCCTTTCCTCTTTAAAGCAATTTTTTATATAACTAACAGTACATAATAGATGCATAGTACACTTTTCCTGATACTTTACCCCAATTCCTCCCATCTCTCCCCAGATGCTTTCCACACTGTAGAAGCGACTCCCAAGGCCAAAACAAAGTAACCCGTTCTTGGGTGCTCTTCCCAGACTATGCACTCTGAGGCTTGAGGCTTGAAAAGCCAAAATTAGTGTCTTTATAGTGGACCTTTATGGACTTTTGGCTCATAAATTTATGCAATCACATTTTCCATCCTCAACAACTGGGACATGGAGTTCCACAATTTATTTTCATCTCATGTGAAGGCCCATTTTCTTCTGTCAGGTTTGAACTCGTCTCCTGAGAGATCTCCAATCTCTCTCTCTGCTCTCTCTGGAATTTCTCCAGTTGGTTCACTGCCTCCATGAGGAGTGCCAAAGATCAGGCACAGCATTCCCCAGGATGCCTAATCAGGCTGTGAAGATTACTAGAATACTTTCTCATAGCTTACAGAAAATATTTCTGTGTATAGCTTTAAGTACAATGTTTAGCTTATTTTTAAGCAGTACAGTATTACTTACAAGCTTTCACCTTTAAACAATCACTCCCCCTATACACACTCCCCCTTTTCTGCAGGACTGCTGCACCACTTTGTTCCCCATCCATTAAACACACTCTTTTGCTCTCCAACAAAATCAGACTCATGCATGAATCACACTTCAGGTTTTCCCCCAATCATTTCTGGTATTGCCAAAATGAGTTCCAAATCTAATCCTCTCTCCCAGCAACCTTACCACTCCTTCACTAATCTAATAAATATTCTCCCTTTTTCATTCAAGTCAGTCAGATTGAACAATGGTTTCGCAGCAACATACTTGCAGTTTGAGAGTGAGATACACCTAGACCTACTTGATGAATATTATTTGCCATCCAGCCACAAACATATTAAATAAGAATTTTATGCTGTCCCCGCTTCCCCAGCTGGCTTGTCAGAGTGCTGTGCCAGACTATCAAATGCCTTAGTAACATCAATATATAACAATACCTGCTTTTTCTCCATCTACAACCCCTGCCAACCCATGGTTGAACACATTTTATTTGTGGGGTCTCAATATTCCAGAACCTCTCTCCACTCCTGGCTTCAAAACTTCAATAGCAGATTTAAAATTATTTCAGTCAATTCCCTAAATATTCTACAGACAAATTTATCATGTCTAAACATCTGTTTTACCAAAGCACTCTTCAAACTGTTCCTCCCCTTTTATTGTCTTAATTCTTAACCCCTTTCCATGACAGTGAGTTGATCCTCTTAGTGAGGACTGAACACTTCCTGCCTCTCAGCATCATTAAATAATGCCCTTCTCATCAGAGTGATTAGGAAGCCACACCCTTTGCTAGCCCTCTTGTTACCAATGGTATTTAAAAACTCTGCCTTATTCTTCACATTCTTTCCTACTGATGGTTTGGCCTTACCAGTTTTGTCCTTTCTTACCCATGCTACTTCTTTAAGCTCAGCCTTTGTAATCTGACCTCATTTTCAGTTTATACATACAGTTTTCCTTTTTTCTGTTGTTTTTTGATGAGTGAGATCCTGTTTAGTTACTTTAGTTCTTACCTTTCTGCTCTGTTAGGGTAATGCGTTCTTATCCTTTTAGTACGCATCCCTCAAGAGCTTTCTCCCTTTGCTTCCCTTCTTATTTCTGACAATATCTTACCTCCCAATTCCTGTTATTTATTGGCATCACCTTTTTTTTCCCTAATTCACAGCTTTTACTTTGTTTTTCTCTCTCCTTCTTTTCCTAAAAGCTGTAAAGCCCTTTCAGTTCACTGTAGCAAAAGGGAACCCCACATTGGAACGTGTAACATTCCCTCTTCTGTAAGAGTTGCCCCACCATCAGCATTTCTACTGTGTTCCACTCTTCTGAAGGTACCGTGAAAACAGCCTGTAGCACTTGATCTGCCACGATCTTGGCTCACTACCAGTGAAGAACACAGCACCAGAGAGACCTCATGTACGAACACATAAGCCTTGAGTCACAGAAGGACTCTTCCCCTCCAACAGCATGCAAGCAATAAAATAAAGTACTGAATGGGATCACTACTCCCATTTTTCTGCTAACACCTTAATGGGCCTGTTAGCAGGGCAGATTCAACACCAGGCACAAAAACCTTTTTTTTCTTTTATGTACTCCAGAAATATAAAAGCCCGTAAAAGACTCCCTTCTTCTTTACTAGCTCCCTCATCTCTGGATCCAGCCCCAATACCTCCTGCCCAAAATATTTTCCTTCATTCTGATTTTGCTTAGGTTATCTGCATATGCTGACCATTTGACAAGTTATTTTTCATGAGGCACAGCTATATATATTGTTGGATGTAGAGGTTATGGATGCAAAAATCACGTAATTCCTGCTCTCTCGCTGCTTGGCGTTTAAGGTACTGATGCAGAATTAGGCAGATAGGAGATGTCTCACTAAACTGCCAGCAAAACCCCACAGATTTTCAGTATAGACAACATAGTCACCAATAACGCAGTAATTGTATTCTGACATAAGCTACAGAGATAACTCAAGGTTAACAACATGGACTGGCATTCTTAGGCCACTCACTCCCATTTAGGTGTTACTTTACAACTCACTGTTGCTGGTGGGTTTCACTGTTTCACATACTAACGTGGTTATTACTAAATACATAAGACATGCCTTCTGGTAAACACAGATTTTCCATTGTCTGTATGGAGGATCACTGCATGTCTGAGCTTGACAAATGTTCTCACAGACTCATGTTTCATAAATCCTAGTAAAGTATTTACCACACTGTAGCTCAGTAATCTCTGTTAACAAGTAAGTTTCATCTTCTCTAGAAATATACAGAAAACCAGTGCAAATTAGTTAAAATGTACAAGTAATTTACAAACTATGCATGCTATTGTAAACCAGAGTCTTCAGTAAGTTCACAAAGTAGTTTTCACTCACCATGACTTAAATACATTGTGTTGTACCTTACACAGCAGAAGCTCTAACTAAATCTTATTCTTTAGAATTAAAAAGTCACGCCGTCAGGTGAATGATGACACCTCATTACACAGGAAAGCTTTTCTTAAAACTTTTTTCCAACCTACATGCTACTTATTCTTTCCAATTCATTCAATCAGCAACATAGAAAATATTTTTCAGAACCTCTCACAATTAAGGTATAAGGTTTCTCATATATGACCATACATAGCAATGTCTGGGTAGCAAATCCCATAATACAGCAACTCATGACAATTCAAACTACATTTTTATTGATCAATGACTGAATAAATGTACATGGCAAGTGTCACCCTTCACTGCAATCACTAAAAATCAAGCTATTCATGCAGGAAATTTAACTTGCCCATCTGTTATTCCCATCTTTCTTTTTGCTGTTGACCCAAAAAACCCAAGAGCTCCAATTGCACACCAGCCATTGTTATCTTCTGCAGTCATTTTCAATCAGGGTGAGGATCTTTCTGATACTGCAGCTCTACAGAAAGTGTGCCAAGCCTTGGTACAGTGCACAGAAACGGCTTCAGTGCTTTGGTTTTTTTCTAGAGTCCACTGTACGCAATGGAAATCTATTCTCTCCTAGTGACGCATTGACTTTTTTTCTTGGCTTGCTTGCATAAAACTTACCTGTAGCAGCAACCTTCTGCTTGCAAACATTCAGTTGGTCTTTTTTCACTACATTTAATGTAATCAACTTCTGTAGCAAAACGTTGGTTTTAAACAATCTCCCTTGCTATACAGTTTGAGCCAAGCTCAAATTATCGGCGCTTCTTTAAATGCATGTGCATGCACAATTTCTCCCTCACTCCAAATAATACTAACCACTTATTAATAAATACATTTATTTGCCTTTTGTTATATAAAAAGAACAATAATAATGTGAACCAACCTCCCCTGCTAATGCCTTTCTGTAATGGGCAATTTCCCAAGAATCACTCAGACACCAAAATTCCCCTTCCAGTAACATTAAAACAGTAAATGTTTTGTCAACCATCAGAGGGCAACCACTCTATTTCTTATATACAGGAAGAGTTATATTATAGAAAGAAAAAAACCTGTACCTCTAATTCAACAAGATCATTTTATGGAGCTAATTAAGAAACAGACTAGTATATGTATCATACTAAGCTGCTACTAGAGAACCAGGCTGATCCTTTAACTTAAAGCAATTGCAGAAGCACTTTGCCAGGCTGGTAAGTAATAGCTGTAACACTTAGGTACTTGGCTGAACTTTGCCTACAAGACTAAGCATCCCTAATAAAAACTGTGTCCTCAGCCTGTTCTCTGCCTTCAGCATCCAGTTACCAACTCTGCACCCATCTCAGTTCCATCAGCACAAATGTTTGCACACTGAACCAAGGGACCTGGCTGCCTGAAAAAACATTCAAACAAAATAAAAACTTTTTCAGTCAGATCAGTTTCTCAGAGCAGTTAATCCCCCTGCTTTTGCTGTCATCATGCAAGGAAAAATACAGAGAATAATTCAGCCATCTTAGGCAACAGTGCCACTGAATTTCCAGTCTAACCAAGGTAGATGGTCAGTGTCAGATAAAGCAACATTTTCTGGGCACTAATATATGCAGCAATGATGTAATTTAAAGATTTTGTGTGCCTGGAGATATGCTTGGATTTTTTCCTTTAACTGCAACAGCTGGCCTAATAAAACCTCCTCCAGTCTTTCTTCAGTGAAATACTCAGCCATAGCAATACCACTTCATATTATATCTTAATATTATTTTGTTCTTCAATGAAGAATTTTAAAGCTTTAGGATCTTACCCTGACAAACTGCTTTTGCTTTTCTCTGACAACTTGCTTTTCCTCTGAGTCAGAACTAGTCCACTCCTACAGCACTTTTCAATACACACCTTCAACATTACATCCTCTGTTACTGTGCAGCTCCCTTTCTCCTGCCCTTAAGAGTTTTGCTTACATATTTGTTCATAGAGAACAAATGACTAACAGATTATATAACCTGACTAGAAAAACTGATGGCCACATACTAAATGTTAAGAATTTTGCAAAAGGAGAAATGCACACAGTATGCTCAGCATCTTTTTTTTCCTGTTCCATTTATAAAGTAAAAAAGCACAGAAAATTCCAAGATACATTTACAAGACAGGAGAAAGATTAAAAGTTAGTAATGCACTCCAGCATTTCTCCTTTTTTCTAACTGTATCCAGTCTGGCACAGTGTCATACCTGTTCCTGATCACCCACCACTCACTCTGACTTCAGCAGCTCCCAGTGTGTCAAGGATTGTTCTGTACGCTCAGCAGATAAAGACATCCATATATTTTCACAAGCTTGGAATTACCAGTTGCCTGTCTGCCTTTTAATGTTGAAAAGGACAACAACAGACAGGTTGAAACTCATGCAAGGCTCACTGAACTCGATGTTAAAGCAGACCAGAAGCAGGAAATAAAAGCCAGCATAGTTAGGAGATGATTTTTTTTTCCTTTTAAAAAGTTTTGCTTTCAAAAGAAAACAAAAAAAATATTAGTTGGTTTAGGTTTGTTTTGGTTCTGTATCAAAATACTGCCAGGAAATGTTTGAAGAGGAATCCTAAACTTAAAACAGCAAGCTCATTACTAATAGCACAATACATACATCAAAGTTAATTTCTCCACAGAATAAAAATTTTCCTTTTTCCACAGCTGAATCCTACACTATGTCTAGTCCCTAGGTTTGGTCTAGAGTTCTGAATATCCAAAATCTAAATCTGGCAGGTAATGTGTTACGGAGATTTAAGAATAAGGACCGTAGGCATGACAGACAGTCTATTTCAGTTGCATGCAAATTTCAGTTGCTAGCAAATTTGTCCCCCTAAAGTAATTGCCTTAGGCATACATCACCACAACTATTAGTGTTAGACTAGGGCACTAACACATCAGGTGTATAAAACTGATTTAAATCAGAAATGAACACTGAGATTCATTTTTTTCCTTAGCCATACCACACCACTACATAAAATTTGCCTCAGGTTTATGCTTTTACACTGGAAGACATGACAGCTGATAACAATGGGCAGATAAACAATAGCCAAATTGTAAAACTACCAATGTATTGCTCTTGAATTTTTTTCAGAATACTTGAAATAACAATAGGAGTTTTGATCAGATTTGCTTTTCTTCATCACGAGACCATAATTTTTTTTATCTGGTCAAAACACACTACGTCACACTCAAAGCCTCAGTCTTCTCTATAGGTTGTAAAGAGCTGTGGGCTTTCCTGAAGGCATTGAAATAAATTGTGATGCTTTCAATTAAGGTATGTACATTAACTATAAAACATTAATGGAAGAATTACATGAGCAATAGAGAAAGTGCTTTATAGTAGGGTAGATTTTCCAGGACCTCATGCTGCTCCCAGACTCTCTACTTTTATCAAATAAAAAGCTAGAGTTTGAATGTCACATATATTACCTTATACTAAAAGCAGTGGAAAAGCTCGACTATTCATACAAAATAGTTTCTTTCTCATGAGGACAAATCTCAGGCAGGAGATCTCTATGCTTCTGTTCTCAGGTGACCTTTCTGAAAAGGAACAGTGCCCAGGATATCTCAGCTCTCCAACTATTCAGAACTGCCACCACATCCTCTACTGCTACCTGGTGGCATAGATCATTTCAGCCTGCTCTAACATTTACTTATCTTCGATCCCCAACCTGACCACAATTCACTTCTCAATCCTTAAAAACTTCCGTTTCTTCACATGCTCAGAGCTTCCAAGTAACAGTGTCTGACACAGTCATCTTCACTTCCTATGGTCTTCAGGTCTTCCTTTTCATAGGGCATGAGAAGCAGCTCCAGTTGCAGTATTACCTTCTGCATTCCACCCTTACCATTCGCCCATATGCTTCCACTTTGTACCTTAACAAGCTATCGCAGCAAGCAACTCTTCCTCTACTAGTTTTTCAATGGCCCCACTACGTTGACCAGAGTACTTTGTGGCTCCACTCCACAGAAATCCTACATCCATCACACTTTGCTACTATCTGATGATTTTCAGAGTTCACAAATAGTTAGCATACCCATGCAACTAGTTGCTATCCAGCTCAGTAGCCCAACTGCAGACAGAGCCAGCAGTGTACAAGATCATTTTCCCATAGCGATTCCTACTTGGTAGAATTAAGTTCCTGTTTTTAGTACTGTTTAGAAGCTGTGATATTTTGGGGGCAACAAACTATTTGTGTGAGAAGGCAAATCTAAATACTTCCAAATCAAGGCCATTCTCTTACCTTTCTCAAAGACTATCTCCCTGCTCAAGACGGTCTCGTTATCTCTGATCACTTCTCCCCTTACGGTGACCTGTGCTGGGCTGTCCGGCAGCAGAGCTACACCAACAGTCAGGTTTGTTCCAGGCCTGATGTTCCAGGGAGCTGCCACAAGGAACGTAGGTCTGGAAAGTCCAAACGGGCAAAGGGAGACAGGGCAGGGAGTGAAATACAATCCCCAAAAAAGTAACAGCGTCCACATAAAGACATACGACACATATTGCAAAGCTCTCCCGTTGCTCTCCGCCGCTGAGGCTGGAGGTGATGCTCACGCCCGGGGCGCTCCCGGGTGCGCAGGACGGGGAGTGGGCAGCGCTGCTGCGCCCGCTGTCCGGACCGGCTCCAGCCCGGCGCCGGGAGCCCCGGGAAGCGCCCCGCTGCCCCGCAGCCCCGCGCCGGGCGGGACGGGAGGTGCGGCGCCCCCGCCCGCCCCCGGCCCCACGTACCCGGCCGCCGCGGAGCTGCAGAGGAGGAGGAGGAGGAGGAGGAAGAAGCGGACATCGCCGCGGCGCCGAGCCATGGCTCTCCGTGCGCAGTGGATCCGCCGCTGTGCACAGGGCCGGGAGCGGGGCTGGGGCTGTGGCCGGGCGGGAGGCGCCTTGGAGGGCGGGGGAGGGAGGGAAGGGAGAGGCCGGCGCTGCCCCAGCGCCAAGCGCGCTCCCAGGCAGCGGCACCCGCGGGGGCGTTCCCGAGGCCGGGGCGGGGGGGCCGCCCGGCCACGGGACACATCTCTGTATGCATAGATACCCCTGGGATGCAATTCACCTCCCCTCAGCCATCGCTCTTCGCATCCTTGGGCTGATGCAGCTAAGACGAACACAACACCCTACAAAACAAACAATCGAGGGCAATGTTTTCTGCCTGCAGCTCCGAGTAGAGCGGCAGTCAGTTTGGGGAGCTGCCCGGTTGTCGGCTTGGAGAGACCTGGAGAGCGCGCAGAGGCGCGTTGGCGTGGGGCTGCGGCTCGGAGTTGAGTCGGGAGCGGCTCAAGGTCTGAGCACGAAGAAGGATGCCGACAGAAATTCAAGGAGTCTCGTAGCTACTTAAACGTGAACTGATTGATAATGTAGCTCTGGCTGGACTGTTCTCTGTGCCCAATATCTGCAAAATAAGGTCATGTTTAATCATTCATCTTAGCCCACCTCCAGAGTCCAAAAAGGGTACTGAAGCAGCTTGGGTGAGATTCTGTTCCTCTTTAGTGTGTTCATTGTAACTGTGTAGGCTAGACATATCTAATGTTTTGATTTATCCAAATTCTTTCATCCCTGCACAAGTCTAACACATTTAGAAATTCTACCCAGTTCTTGCAGTCTGTCTCTTCAGGAGTGCTGGGCTGGCATCCTCTGCATTATGTTACATAGAAAAAATACAATCAGTTATAGTCCTGAAGAGAGGCATCATGTTATGTTCTCATGAAAATCAGATATGAACAGTATCTGATGTACATAAACATCTGTTGAATCTTATGTACATACATCATACGTACATAAACACTGTGTTCTAAGTGTATCCCAGGAAGTCATAGTCTTTTCACATTGTTTAAATTTGCTTTTGTAATTTTTCGTACCTCTGCTGATTGTTTTTGGAGCACCAGTCTTTGTAGTGACAGGTGAGAGGGTGCCGCCTCTGTATACTAGGACAGGTATGATAGTACAGCAACCAGAGCTGATGCTTGGAAAGACAGTCCTGGCAGCCCCTCACCTGCAAAAACTGAAGTTGCTGAAGAGGCAAAAACTCTGGGAAAAGTTTGCTGTTGCTTTTAGTAAGTCCTTGTTGTATGTGAGAAACAGCTAGAGAAGATGAACACTCACTGCCACTCCTTTTCTTGGAGATAGTGGGATAAAGAGCTTACAAGTAGCACTGCATTCTGAGAATCCCAGCCTCAGGCAGTAAAGCTACATGTAGTACCCATCACTCCAGTCTCTGGCACTGAGCCCAACTGGCATTCCACCATACCTGTCAACAGTAATCAGCTCTCTCAGTCTCCAAAACAAGGTGATTACATACAAAATTTCTATCAGGTATAATCCATGCTAACCCCCAAACTGCACCATGAATTGTCCAAGAGAACACTCTGGCTAGGGCAAGACCATGCCAAGGTCAGCTTGAGGGTAGAGACAATCAGCTTCCAGTCCCAAGAACATTTGCTGGCATTGTTTAATTCATTAGCACAAATGTAGCCCAAAGGTTTATTAGTGAAAATGCTTGCAAATGTCACAGATTTTGTCCAGTTTTGCAACTGTATTCTGGACTCCCACCTTCTTTTTTTTTTCTCTCTAAGGGCTTGTTATTTAAAGATACTTTGGTAAATGTATTTGATCTCTTCCTCTACAAAAATGTCAATAAAAGAATTGTATAGCAGAAAGTAAGAGAACAAATGGGTTATCAATATTAGGATTTCATTTGTCCTGAACAGACTTAGAACAGATAAGAAAGAGAAAAAACAGAAATTGTTAAATGCCATTCTATAAAAACATACAAGCTCCATTTCTTACACATGTATCCATGCACTCAGAGATGTTTTCATAATTTCATTTCCAAACAGGATATACTACACTGTAGGTACATGTAAAGGGTTTTCATGCTTAAACATACCATTTTGGAATCAAATATGGTATGTAAGAATTCAGTAAGCTCCCACTTACCAGAAAGATTAAACATATATTAGCCCATTCAGAGTCATGTCTTATTAACATCTAAATAAGGTCTTGATTTTCAAAAGTGCTCTGCAGCTGCTAATTTTCATTATAATACAAGCAGTGATTTCCCTGAAACACCACTACAAACTCCTACATTCTTTTATCAAATGTGGTCCTTCTTTAGTGTCCAAACAACACTAAATACTGTACCTGGACAGGGAGCACTTTTCCTGTGTGATGGTTCCCAT
This sequence comes from Poliocrania exsul, assembly GCA_035041345.1. Lineage (NCBI taxonomy): Eukaryota > Metazoa > Chordata > Aves > Passeriformes > Thamnophilidae > Poliocrania > Poliocrania exsul. Next base: position 85,589,605 of record JAWWLZ010000118.1, read on the forward strand.
GAGAAAGCCAGTTCTAGGAGCTCCCCCTTCCATTCCCCACTCAGCACCTCCCAACTCTGCTGTCTGCAGCCCTCCCAACCCTACTCTGTAGCCTGTGCCATACAGTTCTTTCTGAAGAGAGGTTTACTACTAACTCAGCTCGTTTCAGTGGTCCTATTTGCAACACAGTCCCACTGCTCCAGGAGTGGCTATCAGCTATCATAGAAAACTGTGGATCATGAGCAGAAAAGAAGTAAACCAAGAAAATTTTAAGCCAACTTCAGCTCTATAGCCAGTGAATGCCATGTATCTCAAGCCTCCTCTGCACATTTCTCTGCACACTGAGAATAAAAATGAGTAATGAGCACAGTTAGAGAGAACTGGGCGAAGCTGGTATCCCATTTGAGCTCAGTAAGTGTTAAGCTATTTGTTCTGTTAGACTTGGGTTTCAGGTAAGCATAATTGATCACACAACCCTACCAGTTACAGGAGTATTACATTCCCGTGAGCTCTGTTAATCTGCTCATTTCCGCTGGCAGTTGTCTACATTAGGGCTTTATTATGTGTTTGGGCTAAACTGGTCAAATTTAAACTTAGGGGCACAAAGCTTCTGTTACAGGGCACAAGATACTCTCATCCAAAAATACCTCTCTATCCAGAATAGGCAGAAGAAACAGATCACATGAGTACTAATTAACTGCTAGGACATCTATATTTTAGCTAAACAAAAGACCTTAGCTGGGCTGCATAATAAGTGTATATTAATATAATAAGTGTATATTAAATGCCTGTTTCTGACAAATACCTGAGAGACAAATTTGTGCGCAAAGATCACCATGCAAAGGAAATCTGTTTTGGACTTGACTTCTGCATATTAGGAATAATTTTGAAGAAGTATTACAGGATTTAATAATCTTCAACTGCTCTAAGCCAGTCAAGGGGCTACTCTGGAGATGCCATTTGGGAGGTAAACAAGGTTGTTGTTGGTTTTGTGCTCAGCGTGCCAACCAGAGAAACTAGCTGAAAAATCCCTCTCTGTTCAATTTTCACATTTGGGAGTTAAGCAAGTATTATCAGATTCAATTTTACACCTACCTGTGATATGTCATTATGAAAATTCCAATTTTACCACCTTCACTGCTAGCCAGTAACCTTACTTTGCTAATCCTTCATGGTGTCTTACAAATAGAGCCTCCAAAGGCTGCAGAAGTCATCTACAGGACTGGCTATGGTCTCAGGCAGCTAGCAACTATATTGTTGTCTGTTTCTATACAGCTTAGTTTCAGTCTAGCCCAAATATATGTACAAGTACCAGCTGAAATTGCACCTCCAAGTTGCAGCCTAAGTATATTATAAATAAAAATATGTTTAAATAAATACAGAAAATCAGAATGGTTCCTTAATGAGTCCAGAAAGCAATTTCTGCCTTGATACATTAGAAGGATCTAATTAGAAGGATTAGCAAGCTGTAGTAATTGTATGAAGATTGGCTGGAAATAAACACATGCACAGCAAGTCTGCTTTTCTCTAATAACATATGTGGAAAACTGTACTGTTCAGTAAATGTAAAAACCTAAGCACTACAGTACCTAAAATACTGGGGGAAATCTCCACAAAAATTACAACAGTGAGGACTTGAATGGTCAATGCCCTGTCCTGCTTATAGCATTAGACAGTGAACTTGGCTGGTTTGATATTCAGCTGGATTCAGCAGGCATTCAACCAGATTGTGGTACAAACAATGTGTGTTTCCATGAAATGAAGCAAATTCAGGGAAATCTGAAGCACTGTGTTATGTGGAAATTTGAACTAGAAGATCACTATAGTCTCTTCCAGCACAACATTCTCTCTTCTAAAGCTTAGCCAGTTGCCTTATGCATCACTGAACTCAAGACTTGCAACAGAGATCATTTAGGGGATGGATAAATCTTTTCATTAATTTAAATAGGCTTTGGATGAAGTCCTAGCTGAAACACTGATTCAGCAGCTCAGCAGCTCAGGAACTAGGAAGGAAGCAAAACTGTTTTATCACTCATAGTGAGTGGACAAGAATTATGGTGAATACTAAAAATAGGTGGGTGGAAGATCGTTCATGGTAGCAGGAGGGTACATTCCTTGCATGAATGTAAGCCTGAAGAATTTGTGTTTGCTGGAAAGTACTGACAGGAGCATAGGATATAAAGCTCTCCCAGAAGTACTCAGTAATAACATCTCTGATGCTGTTTCTGATGATGGAATGTGTCATAACGTTTTACACTACACTGACGATGGGTGTGCCATGCACTGAAACTTGCCCTGAGCTATAAGGGTGGAGCTTTATGAAAATCTGGTCTGCAGTGCAATTAAGATCTTTTTTTTTTTTCCTAGTAGTTGAAGACATCTCCCTTGGTGAAAAATGTTATTTGCAAATTCTCTTCCAACTTGAACTGTAACTGCAGCCAGAGCAGGTAGGATTTACCTGTTCAAATGTGGACTGTGCAATAGTCTACAACTAGTTATTTACATTCACTGGATAGACAATGGAGGGAAGTAGGCACTCTTCAGAACAGATTTGTATGACTCATTGAAATACCAACATTCAAATGAACAGACATTCAAAAGTGGCCTCTAAACAAATCAAGTGAATTCCATTCCTAAAGCACCAATTTCTATTAAATTTCTGAACAAGAAGTACAGACAAGTAGTTGAAATACGTTGTTGTCTCCAGAGCATATGACTATAGCTTAAGAGTCTTCACTGAGTATTCACTGAATCCAACCTAAAGATAGAAATTAATTTTGGTAAGCTTTGGATCAGGGATACCTATTGGAAGGTATCAGATTTTGTTTCTATTTGTTCAAAGATTAGCATAAGAACAAGCAAGTAATATCCAAACAGGAGAAAAGCTTCTTCTTTGTTAAAAAATAATCACAGAAAGACCTTATTATCCTGTAAATACATACTTATATTTTCATAATATTTTAATATTGTAACACCTGTACACATATTAAACATACCCATAAAAACATATGTGATCAAATCTGTGAGTACTATATTATTGCATTATGTGTAATACTATATATGGGCTTTGAAAAACCGCAACAAAGTAAAGCACTGTTTTTTAGGAAACACACCAAATGTAGAAGGACATAATGGTTAAGGCTTTGTGGGATTTTGAGAGATTTACTTTTAAAAATGAGATCCTGAAAAAATGAGAAGTAAAGAAGAAATTACTAAATTATACTATGGGAAATGTGGAAGTCTGAGGAGCAAATCTATAAATGATACATGTAGTTCCTCTCCAGCAAAGATAATCCTCAGTTACGAAGTTTCCTGGCCCTTTTGAACTAATGAAGCAGTGCAGAAGGACCATAATGGAATGAAAATGAGGACCTTGTCCCCTGCTTTTCCCAGAACGTTAGCTCTCTGCAGCTGATGGATCTCACAGAACTGTAATGAATTGGTGTAAAATGAACCTATGTTCTTGTTGCTGATATGCCAAAGGTCCTCCAAAGTGCACATGAATGGCGTAGTTGTAACAGGTTTTTATATGTAGCTGAATTTTCAAATTTCATCTGCAGGAAGCCTCAAAGTAGACTCTTGCCTTTACAGACATCAGAGGCACTGAAATCATTACCTTAAGTGAGATCAGAACTCAAAATTGTATTCTCCACCTTGCTGAACTCTCTGTAACTTTGATAAAGAAATGAAGTGGGGTTTTCCATTATTTGCTGCATTTAGCCCCTTGATTTTGACTGATATACTGCATCCTCTCTGATACATACATGGAGAACATTTAGGAAGCAAGGCCATGTAATGCCTTTATTTTATTTTACTATTTTTCTCTGACTGTAAAATGTTCAACTGTACAGTAGGGGCATGTTAAAAAACATGCACAAACATGCTGTTTCTATGGAAGTGAGAAAAGCTAAAAACTTTTACAAATAGTGACAGGTTGTCTTCAAAAATCTGTTTTCCTAAGGCAGTATTTTTTACAATTGCATACGATGAAATTCCATTCACCAAGCTTCATTAATCATTTTACGTTAACTGTCCTTATTCTCTTTGCTCTCTGGGTGTTTTCAAAAGGTCACTGAAGCCCTTCCCTGTTGCAAATACTGCTGAAAGAGCCAAGAAAAACCTTAATTTTTTAATAACAATTCAGCATGAATTAACACTATTTTATTTTAAAGACGGTAAGGATTCCCTGAGGATTCAATTATCTCAAACTATAGCCTATAATTAGACTGTAAATTTAAATTACAGGTTTTTGAAAAGGAATTCCTAAAACCAGTGTTTCCATAATGTCATAAGACTAGTACATCACAGCACTCTGGAGTCCATGCATTCATATATTGTAATTTCACTCTAAATTAAAGACATAAAATCTGGCAGATTTTTTAATGAATATGTGTTCCTGTAATAGCTATTTATGACATTCATCTACCCATAAAATATGGAATGTTAGTACAGCAGCCTGTTTTATGGACCAGTGTATCCCTGTAGGGAGCGGCAGCTTCCTTTCAAAAGCAGACTGTAGACAAAACTAATTTCCTACATTTTACACAGAAGTAAGTCAAGGTGTGGAGAGAATGCTCTAAACCACCAGCCTAAAGAGATGCATGTTTTAATTAATCAGACAGAGAAGGCTGGGAGGGGCCTCCATGACAGCTTTATTGAATGCAAATAACAGGTGGTGATCTACTGGAGAAAAACTTAAAAAAACTAATGGTCAGGCAATTAAAGTCTACCAAATGCAAATTAAAGATGTGCATGGCCAGACTTCGCGAACGAAGATTTGGAAAGGGCTCTCCCCACATGGGTGAGCCCTTCCAGCCTGCGCAGTGGATTTTTTAGGTGAGGCACAGCGTGCACAGAACTGGCCCCACCATTTAA
>JAWWLZ010000118.1:85608847-85654024 GCA_035041345.1 Poliocrania exsul
CTTGAAAATTTATCTGAATAATTTATTAATAAATTGTAGTGATTAGACTCTGGGCATTGGTATCATGAAGTAGTATACGGATTGTTTCATTTTGAGTGGCTTAGGGGTTTTTGACTAATTAAAAAACTTGCCCTGTATTTTAGCCTAAACTTTTCAAAGAAGAAAAAGGGATTTCTTTGTAAGGACACTTGAGCCAAAACTAGAGTTATCCTTTCACATTTTTCAGAAACCAGGACCTCGGAACAGTATCGTTTGTATTGTTGCTGCTTTTCCAGTATATACAGAACCAAAAGCAGGAGAAATTAATTCTGCCTTCTTGCTCTCACACCTTGCACACTTTTTTTAATTAGTTTCTTGATAAACAAGAAATTTAACAGCTTGTACTACTGCTTTTTAATGAAATATGCTTTGAAACATGTAAAGTTGAAGGGAGTTCTAAAATTCTTGCATTTCAACAGAATGAAATGTTTTCCAGGGTGTTACCTTCCCAGCTATGCATTCAATGTGGTCTTCTTGGGCTCCTCCACTGGAACGCAGCAAGCTCCTTAGTATTTCATATGCAGGTGAGAAATTCCCACGCTGATAATGGGATTACACATTTTTATTGCAGTAACAGGGAGGATTGACTTAAATCAAAGGGATTTATATAACAAATTTTAATTAGCTTTTAATCCAGAAAGCATAACATTAAATTAAGACTTGCTTTGAATTCGTTATCTTCATTTCTTCATGGCTTTTATAACCCTGAGAAAAGGTATTGATCTGCAATGAAGTATAAACTTCAGGCTAACTTTGGGATAAAGTGGTGCAAAGAGTTATTGTGGAGCTGATTAAGAGAAGATACTGTAAGTAAAAGAGAGTTAATATTAGGAACTAAAAAGCTGGGGCAGTCACAGGATAGAGATGTTTGGTTGGTTGCTTTTTGGAGAGTTTTTTTTAAAGTGTTTTGGAGGAACTTAAGGAAGAAAATATCCAAGGTCCCGGATATTGCTTGAAGAGCTCCTTGTCAAAGTCCAGTACTCCCAGACCTATGCCTAGAAGGTGTAATGTTTGCTATGAAATTTACTTGTTCAAAGATACTTGATGTTACACAGGATTTTTGATTTAGCAAACTGATACAGAATATACTGAAAATACAGTACAAATGTAAATTAACATTTAGCAAAATGTGTCAATTGCAATACATGTTTGAGTTGAAGGCAGCTTTCAAATCTATTTTCTCTCAGAAATTCTATTGTTGTATTATAGTATGTGTTGGGCTGACCCATGTATTCACTCCCCTTTTGTTGGTCTGGCTAACTCAGGGAGATGGTCACACTTTTGAGGAACTGAATGAGGAGAAACATTTATAGCGTCAGCTGATCCACTCGACTGACATAGCTGTTTATCTAAAACAAAGGCCACCCTCTGGTCCCCTTTGTGTTGAGATAAAGACAGTTGCTTTGCAAGACCTGTGGTTTGTCACACCCTGTGCTGTTCTCTGAGCCCAGTGGACACATTGCTCTTGCCCACCTCCACTGAGCCTTCTTGCATCTTAGGGGTTTATTGATCAATCACATTGCTCAATGCAATATTTGTGGAGCAGGTGAAACACATAGGTTTCTTAACTTGCTAGTCAAAAGTGATATTATTTCTTTGAGGATGACAAATTTTGCATTCAGTTAACAAAGTAATGGTTTGCTTTGGTCACTCTTGTTAGTGTTAATTGTTGCAGCTTTTCTATTCAGTCTGGGATTCATCAAGACAGGCCTATACCATGAAAACTTCAGCTGCAGGTTTTTAAGCAGCTAAGCCAGTGTAGTGACTCGCTTGTGCCAAGAGGAATGAAGCCTTAATCCTTTTTTCCCCATACTTCTTACTTCCCTCCTAGCCAAGTGTCCAGTTCCTTTCTTTTTGCTATTTCAGGCACTCATCAGACCTGTCAGTGAGCCACTTTAACCCATCCAGTGCAGCAGAAAGCTTTTTTCCTCTCTTTTTTTTTTCTGCTGTATCTTTTCTGCCTTTGTACGTTATTAAATCTGCTGTGGAAGAATTGAGATACAGCACAAAGTTAAGCAGAGAGCACAGAATTGGGATTGCCTTCTACTGCATTTAGCAGTTGGGAGTTTTTAAATTGTCCTTTTGTATTTTGTGGACTGTATGCTAATGTACTAGTTGAGAAGAGTCTGTACCTTGAATAGGTAATTGTTAGCAGTCATGGGTGGATAAGGCATCTTGTGTAAACTTGGCAAACTGTTTTCTATCTGCCCTGTTGGCAGTCATGTGGTCTGTGGTTCATTTAATCGTGATCATGTTGATTTTCTGAGAGAACATATGACTGAAGTTACATGTTGTTATTTTGATTTATATTTAGCATGACATATGTGGTTTTGTTGTTCACAGTTGAAACTTTCCACCTCAAATAAAATTACTGTTTCTATGAAGATGGAATCTAGGTAGCCAGAATATCAAAATAATGTTCTCTGAGTTGAGATTAGGGTTTGGAGAAGCGATTGTACAACTAACAGGAGATAAGATCTACTGTTTATCACTAGTAGAGTTTCTAAGTATGTAAATAACTTGGGTTGGATTTCTAGTTTAGATTTGCGAGAGGGAAACGCCTACCATCCTTTGCAAAATGTATGTTGAATTAAAAGCACAGGTGTACTTCCTTCTTGCTTTTTGCTTGTTTATAAACTGTAATCTTCTCATCTTTCCCTTTTTCCTTTCCTGATCCTACACCCTGTGGAATTTAAGGATCATGGGATTTAAACCTGCTGGTTATATATGGATGCCTTCTGGTTCTTGTTTCTAGCATTCCTGTTTTTGTGGAGCTAGTAGTAGATAAAAGAAATGCAAACAGATTATATATGAAGTCAGAATATTATACTCCCAAGTTCTTAATTATACTGTGATCCACTCTCTCTTGTTTGGAGCAATACCAATTAAGTCATTTGCATTGATTTGGATGTATTAGAGCCATCACTTTATGGAGACAGTTATTTTTCATTGCTCTTTTCTTCTGATTTTGGCTGCCTAGGGCTTTGTGGCTGTTTGCTTGGAGCTGCCTAAGCAGCCTATTGTGTCCGTGTTTCTTTAAAGCAAGATGCAGCCCTCTAGTGGTAGTGACAGATCTTTATGCATGATTTATTACAGACAAATAAAATAACTGTGAAGTGCCACTTATACTTAAGGGGATCTAATTACTTTTTCACTTTGTTTTGCTTTCTTCTGGTAGGTGCACAGCTGGGAACTGTTGTCTCTCTGCCACTATCTGGTTTAATTTGCTACTATATGAACTGGGTTTATGTGTTCTACATATTTGGTGAGTTTGTGTTTTGATTTTTCTTAATTATTGAAGGTAAATTCCATATTCGTTTTGAAAAGCGTTATATATTATTTTAAGTTAAAAATATAACTTATTTTAATTACAAAAGCATATTTGGCATGTTGGGCTGCTATTTTATCCCTTCTGGGCAATTAGAGATATTTAAAGCTAAGTAGATTCCAGTGAGTGGCTGTATAAGCCTTGCTTCCAATGAGCAAAGCTGTCTCTGAGTTGGACAAAAGCTCGTACAAGTCAAATGCTCTTAACTCTCCCATCACTTGGAAACAACAGGCTGAAATTTCTTATCTGAAGTGTGAAATTGAGTTAATAACTTTAATCCTAGGAATAAACTTCTCTGAATGAAAGAATGTGTGAAAAGTTATGCTCCTTAAAATGGAAGCTGTGGAAAATCTCTCTAGCAGTCACAGGAACCCTGAAGGAATGCCCAAAATGCAAGGCATAGCATGTTTACTGTGACTTACATTCTAGAAGAAGCTCAAAACAGAAAATATTTTTTAACAGCATGTCACAGAACTAACTGATGCTTTTTACAGGTCTATTTACATATCTGTGTCATTTCATATCCTGCATGGGGGAGAATTATAATAGAAAACAAAGGCTACATTTTTCTCAACAAAGCCACATCAAATTTTTTATAAATTGAAAGGTTTCAAACTAAAGAATTGGGCAAAATAAAATAATTATTTAAAATGTTACAGAAAAGTGTGGTTAATTTGGACTGACTATTGAAAAGTTACGTTTTTTAAATTACAGTTCTGGGGTTGGCTTAAGAAAGAAAAGAAAGATTGGCACACCAGTTAAACTGTATGTAGTGGTATTCTGTGTATGTGCACAAAGTATTTTTTGTGATTAAACCAAATGTGAATTTTATTTCCTGTGGGTAAGCCATATCCTTTGTGTTCCATGTGACTGATAAAAATACAATTTTGTGATGTGTATGCAACTTTCTTGCTGTATGAAGCACTTCACTTAGAGAAAGAAAAAAAGAGGGGAAAAAAACAAAACAAAAAATTTCTGCTTAGTCATCTTCAGTGTTTATTATCTCTAAATGCGTGTCATTAAGCCACTTTGGGGAACTAGTGTTTCTAAGTAGATAGAAGAATAATGTTTTTAAAAATTACATTAGCACATTGAGAAAACAGTTCTGACTAAATCATCTAAAAGTGTTTTTCACGCAGTATAATTGCTTATTTTTTAATTTCTATCTCTTCACCCATCTTTTCCCAACAATAGGGGCACTTGGTGTATTATGGTGGTTCTTCTGGATGTGTTTGGTTAGTGATACACCAGAAACTCACAGGAGCATTTCACATGCTGAAAGAGAATATATACTGTCTTCTCTAAAAGATCAGGTACACCACTTTTGTATAGACCTACTTACTTAAGTCAAAACATAAACAAGTATTGTTATTAGCATCATGCTCTGTTTATATAAAGAATAACATTCTTAACCCGAAAAGGAAGCAGAATTTTTCAAACAAAAAATATAAAAAATAGTGCAGTTGCATAACTGAGAAGCATTCAATGATCAAACAAAATATTTATAATAATGTCTTTTGTTACAGACGTTGTGGTTCTTTACTTAAAAAAGCTCAAATCTATCACTTTATACTATATCCAGACCTGTGTGATGTCTTTACCATTTGCAATACAATATTTTAGAATTTTTTTTTGATGTGTCATCTAGAGTAAGAAGGAAATTACTGTTTCCAGGAAAAATGCTAATGAGCCAGTTCCTAAAATATGCATAAAAGTTTTAGTACTGTGACTAGGAATATATATTTACAAACAGTGAAGCTGGCTGAGAGACCAAAAGTAATATCTAGGATTGAGTAGGAAAGTTTCAGCTAAATAAACACCTGAGGGGTGACTAAATATTTAATTACCTACAGTAAAAGCAGAAGACATCAAATTTCAACAAGGGAAGGCATACTTTTAGAAATTCTGATTGCAAAATGTAATACTAGTTCATTTACTTTGCAGTAGTAAACATCAGTAAGATACATTAGCATACCTTCACTGAGAATTGAATACAGTAATTAATTTGTTGCTGATGACTTGCCCCATCAACTGAGACTGATTTTGTGCCTTTCAGAATAGATGATCAGCATAGATTTGGGTAGCTTTGAAACACTATATTTAGTAAATGTTCATGTCAGTGTCCTGATTGCTTTTTCTCTTCTCTTTGTCTCCTTCTTACTAGCTTTCTACACAGAAATCTGTTCCCTGGAGACCTATGCTGGAGTCCCTTCCTCTCTGGGCTATAGTTGTGGCACACTTCTCTTATAACTGGACTTTCTATACTCTTCTAACACTCTTGCCCACCTACATGAAGGAGATCCTGCGATTTGATGCACAGGAGGTAAGATAAACACAAATATAATCACTTTCTTCTGAATTAAAGAAACTAAATAACAGAGATCTTCCTGGTTTCTAGAATAGAGGAACCTGTTTGAGAACTTTGGAATGTAAATGTATAGCTGGGAAATTATAACCCCGCACAATTAAGTAGATACATCAAAAATGTTTCCACTTTTTTGACTAACTTGACATTTAGCATAGTTTTAGCTTTTGAGCTAATTTTTCTCGTTAAAGACGCACATTACCCACCTTTAACTGCTCTGTTTTAAAACAGTAACTATAAAAATATTTTTCCCTGTTACATGGTTCAGATTTTATACCTTGTTTCACAGCTTCTGAAATACTATCTACTTCTTTGCTTACTCATAAAGGAGAACATTTCCAGTTAAAAAAAAAAAAGTAAAACTAAGAAAACCATTGGACAAGTGGCATTTTTTTCAACTATTTTAAGAATTGGGGGAGAGGGGAGGCAAGAGAGAAAGGGATGAGGGAAGCTTCGTTGTGATTTGGATCACTTTCCAAGTTGTCACTTTTTTTCCTTAGTGAGCAGCAGAGGTAAAATACCTTTTCTTACTAAGGTAAAAATGATGAAACAAAGCAAGAGACTTAAGATCCAGATATAGTGCTTTACAAGGAAATTTTTAAAAATGAAATTATTCATCACAGAAAAATTATGGGGTGGGGCAGGTAGAACATTCTTATTTATAGCAATTACTTGGCTGTACTGGTATGTCTCTAATGAGACAGTTTTGGTGATGGCACATTTTACTTGGAGAAACTGGTATAGCTCAAGTAAAAGGTGCTCAGAAATTTCAAGAAGTTAAACATAGTCTTAGAGTGGTTTAGAACAAACAGAAAATGCATGCCATGCAAGAAAGAGGTGATGACAGCAATCTTGGGAGGAGAAGATGGGGAATCTTGGCATTAGAAAATAAGATTGCAGTAGGGCAAGCTGCAAAAATGGCTGGAAAAAACTAACTGAAGTTGCTGGTTGGCTTCCTTCTTATGCCTCTTCAGGGAATACCTGTGAAAGTCATTTGCTACCACAGCTCTCAGTTGCTTGTGTTTTGTAAAACACAGTTGAATTAAATGGTAGCAGGTTCTGCTGCGAAGTGATTTCCTATGTCTCTGGGTTATGTTTCTTCTTTTTGGAGTGATTTAGAGTACTCACTGTTGCAAATATTAAAAAAAAAAAAAGCTTGCATAATAGTCTTGGACTAGCTTTGTCGCCTCACATTTAGATAGAAATTGCATTACAGTGTAAAATATTATACAATTGCTACTGTATAGTACATGTTTCCTTCCTAAAATAAAGGAATTGATTAAAAATAATGCTTTGTCTTTGAAAAGTGCTTAAAAAAAGCAGTTTTTTAGTTACTGATACTATCTTCTATTTTGCAAAATTTTACTTACTGGTTTTTGAAAGCTGAGCATTGAAACCCAACATACAACATGTTTGAGTGCTGATAAAAAGGACTTCAGGTGGCGATGTGTTTCTGGTCTCATTTCAAATTAAAATTCCTGGGGGAACCTTTCACTTTTTGACAAATATACATCTCATACTAAAGTACAAAGGTTATAGTATTCTATTCAAATACCTCTTTTTAATCACAGAATAGGTGAGATTACAGCTCTGTTATCAGTAATTATCCATAACTGTATGGAAAGGCTGTAACCATATGCAGTTGAGTAGTACCTTTTGTTTCCCTTCATCAGAAAAACATGCAGAATCAGGCAGAAGTCTCTAAACAACACTTGTGTAAAGTAATGGAAATTAACTGGTGACTTCAGTGTAAGTAATGTCAAGTCACCAATAATAGTTCTGCTTTAGTATCATGGGATGTTCAGCCTAGATCTGATGACAGTCCTATTCTGGATTTTGTCTCTGTTTACAGCCAGCATCAGATGTTTCAGCAGACAGATATGGAATAATGTAATGTGGATAACTTACAGTAGTACAAAACCCAGAGATTCTATATAGTTTTCAAGATTCTGAATAATATTTACAGCTTCCACTTACGCTTTACTTACTTGCTTGATATTGGTGTTTCTGGAAACTTTCATGATCAGGTTAATGTCCACAGGATATATAGTTTTCTTTTTCCTGAACCCAGTTGCTGATTTAAACTTTTGAGGTTTTGGTCTGCCTGCATTGGTAGTAATGGCATACATTATGCAATGGAGAGTTTCCACATTGGTATCTTTAATATCCTTTGCTTTTTCTATCCCTAGGTTTCTCTCTTATGTGATACCAACAATTATGTGGATGGATGGTTTTGACACCTCTGTTCAGCCTCTGTTAATGTTCCACCACAAGGGATTTTTCAGCATGTTGATTTGTCATTTCAGTGTTTTAACTGTCTTTTTTTAATCTCCTTAACAGAATGGATTTTTGTCTGCACTACCTTATTTTGGCTGCTGGTTATGTATAATTCTGTCTGGGCAAATTGCTGATTATTTACGGGAAAAACAGAACTTCTCCACTGTTTGTGTTCGCAGATGTTTTACCCTCATAGGTGGGTGCAAGTGTCATCTCTTGGAATATATAAGAATATCAATCCGGGAAAAATATAGGGGTCAAGAGAGCAGTCTGACATTCTGCTGTGAGATGAGGCAGCATTGTGCTTGGCTTGAAAGGAGCAGTTTTATTTGTATATTAATGTATCAAGACTAAGTCCTATCTTTTTCCATGGAAAGTAGGCGTATTGGATAAGGGAGTGGTTAAGAGATTGCCAAAAGCTTTGTTTAGGTCAAGATACATCATGACTACAAGCAAACTGATCAAATAAATGGTGAGATAAAATCACCATGAAAGGAGAGATTATTACTTGACAGAATGAAACCTTGTTATCAAACAAAGTTTATCAAACCAAGACAGGATACTGTTCTTCATGAGCCTATCCCCAACCCAGTGTTGTTCAGTGTTTGTTTATCTAAGACTGAAATAACTGAATAGGAATACACTTGCAAAATTCAAAGTTGCTACGAGGGTAGGAAGAATCCAAAATGGTCTTGACTGATTCAGAGGAGATATTATCTGAAATCACCAACGGATCAGCAGGATCAGGTTTTTAATGAACACAGGTAAAAGGCTATATTTAGGAAAGGGAAGTTGATTGCTGAATAAAAGAGGAAGCAGGGGAAAGAAATTAAAAAAACCCAGAGCACAGGACCCACTCAAGGTGCAGCCCATTTGATGTATGGCCATCCTTGCTGCCTTCTCAGTTCAGCTGATTCAATTGCTTTCTTTAAAGCAGCTCTTATGATAAACTCTCAAGCATTTTCCTTGTCTGTTTGTTTTAAGCCTACACACCATTTTGGTGATTCAGTTTACTGCAGGGCCTCACAACTCACACCCATGTATGTACAACTCAGGAGGAAACACGTTGTTTTGTTAGGAAAAGCAAGACTTAGGTTAGCTTCAACAGAAGCATGTACTTGGAGCTGTTTACAGAGGTCACGATGGGGTCGTGTAAATGGGCTTTGGTACTTGGAAGTGGGTACCAAAGTTGCTGCAGACAGAAAGCAGCATGCATTAGCTCATGATGGCTGATAAGCTGTTGCCAGTCCCTGATGTGGCTTCTCTCAGGCTAACCCAGGGTCTCTGCATGGGGCAGAAAGCTCTGGTGTACAGGTACCAGGCATTCAGATTTTGTAAACACGAAATAAGACTAACTACAGAAGGTGCATGCAGGAGAAGTATGTGCACATATATATATGTGTCTGTATTTGTATAAACTCTTCCAGCTCAACTTTATTATGAGCTGAAAAAGTCAGTGTTTGTTCCTGAAACACGGAGAGTTAAATGCAGATAATTTTTTCACAGTGCACTGTTCAAAATAAAGCTAATTTGTGAAGTAATTTTCAATATATTTTGATTTTTTCTTAATTTTTTTAAATGGAGTTCAAGTTTGTTCTTTGCAGCTAGAGTGGAATTTTTGTTATGTGGCTGCTGTTTCCTGAGACAGCAACAGGTTTGCAATCCATCTGCTCTTCCTTTTTATAAAGACATGTAGTGATAGGACAAGGGGGAATGGCTTTAAACTGAAAGAGAGTAGATTTGGAATAGATATTAGGAAGAAATTTTTTATTGTGAGAGTGATGAAGCACTGGAACAGGTTGCCCAGAGAAGTTGTGGCTGCCCTGGCCCTGGAAGTGTTCAGGGCCAGGTTGGATGGAGCTTTGAGCAACCTGGTCTGGTGAAAGGCATCCCCCATGGCAGGGAAGTTGGAATTAGATGGTCTTTAAGGTCCCTTCCATCGCACTGTAGCGTGAGCGGTGCAGAGCCGCGTTTTGTACGCCAGGGGGCGGTTGAAGTTGTTTGGAAAACCTACACGCAGCTTGGAGCCTCCAAATCGTTGATCCTAAAGTTTCTGTCTTACAGGAATGATTGGACCTGCGCTGTTCTTAGTAGCAGCTGGATTCATAGGCTGCAACTATGCACTGGCTGTTGCATTCGTGACTATCTCAACAACACTAGGAGGATTTTGTACATCTGGCTACAGCATCAACCATCTGGACATAGCACCTTCGTAAGTATTGCTGAACTTGTAAGTATTGCTGAAGCTATTGATAATGCATGTGAAACATTTATGACACCTTTTTTTTTAAATATTGCTGAAGTGCCTTGGAAATGTAGCTATGGACCATGTGCTGTACAGACCTGGAGTGTGAACACTGACAATTACTTGTGTTTACAGTATTAAGCATTGTATTTGCAAAAAGTGCAACTTTGGCAGAGGATGTGATATAAACAACAGTTTAGAATCGTTCCAGTTTTTATCTTGCAGTAAAAACTTATATCACTCCTGTAATGATATTTGCTAGATTTTGTCCTATTTGATGCATGATCTTAATATGACTGTTTTTCAAACAGCACAATACAGTTGAGTGTTTCACTCCTTTAAATTTTTCTATCAGAGATATGAACCATTAGCAGAAAAACATTACCATATTTAAGCACTGTGATACAGGTAGATTATTTGTATTTAAGAAATGTTCTGTGCACTGGAACCAAAATTTCACTATAAGCAGGTAACCTGTTGTCAGTGACAAATCAAGTACATACAATTCCTCTGAAATTAATAATTTTTAAGAATGGAAAGTTAAGACTTCAGGCTGTAATTTCTCCAGTGTGTTACAAATTCAGAATCTGACAGATCCATTAGTTTCCTAAAGACAGTGCATATGAGCATTTTTCACACTAGTAAAAGTCAAGTGCTAGTGCTAGCACTTAGTTGTGAACTTAATGACTTAATGTCCAAAGAAGAGTGTGTTTCTGTGTTAATGTGTAAAATGAAAAGACCTTAAGTGTAAGTAAAAGAGGAAAAAACCTTTTATGAAAATGTTACATACAGAAAAATTCTGAAGATCTAGACCACTTATATGGCAGACCTTAGATCCTAATTGAAGATATTATCTAGGCTTTGGAAATTGAAAAGATGGTGGTTGTGTCCACAATGATGGACAAGTTTTGACTTAACAAACAGATGTGAATTAGTGGGAACCCAATTAATTTTGGCAGGTGAGGTTAGGTAACAAGCAAGAGGGGAGGTAGCAGCAGCCAGCTATAAACAGCTTGTATTATTGATTCAATTTGAAAGTAGGAAGAGCTTCTGTGATGCACTTTGTTTTAAAGCACGTAGAATTACAAATTTAGAAGACATAGTTAAAGCACTGCATCTGGGGTATTAAGGGGCCATTACACAACTGTTTCAAGTTTAGTTTTGCAGAACTACAACAGTTAGTTTCCAAAAAAAGTATTAAATACTGCTTGTGAAGTGAGTATAATTTATCCTGTCCACAGAATGCAATAGAGCTGTGACAGAAAAAAGGAAATCACGCAACTGTAGTGTATGCACACAAAGAACTTCTGTATGCAGGTGATGGCTGAGGTTTCCAAACTAGGATGTTGTGTGTGTTTTCTAATTTGAGATACTTCACTTTGCATTTCAAATGTGTTTATTTCAAGAGTTAATTTGTATATGACAGTATACAGAGTATTTTAGGTGTTGAAAAAAGACACAAGAAGAAAATAATACACAATGCTGATGCATGTCAGCAGGCATAGTTGGGTTCCCCACATGAACTGCTGCTGATCCCTTTGACCAAATCCCACTCTGTTTTTCCTGCCCTCAATAAAGTCCTACTTTTATTCTCTTTGCATTTACAGTAGATATGTTCCTCTAGCTGTTCTTCCCTCTCAGACAGTTGATTGATTATGGGTGCAAGAAAGCAAAGTGTCTTGCTGATAGTTCAGGGACTGGCCCAGCATTGCCTCTAGAGGCAAATGGCTGGATATGTGGGAAAAATTTCCCTGATGGTGATGTGGTCAGGATGGATGCTGTTCCATTGAAATCAGTGATTTTCTATTCAGCACATATACATTTAAATTCAGGGTAAATCTGTCCAAATGAAGACAGAAGGAAAAGAGCATGTTCTTGTAACAAAGGTCATATTAAAAAATTCTTCAAATACAGAAATGCAAAAAACATCTAGATGAGAAGAAAAGGAAGAATGTATTTCCTCCTCCCTCCCTTACTTAACTTTTTGCAACTGTCTGAATTTTGCTGGATGAAATGTTCAAGGCAGACATCCACAATTTCAAGGAAATGCTTGACATAATTGTAGAAAGCTTAAAACAGGGTCTGCATAAAATTGTGAAGAAAACCTCTCTTAAGAGTTTACTCAGAGCTCAATATTTATTTTTCTTAATAAAATTATAACCATGAGTGATTCAAAGCACTCTCAAAATGCACACAAATGCCTATTTTAATTGATTAAAAGTATGCTGGCTAGAATAGCAAAGGGTCCCTTTTTACTACTAAAACTTTCATTATGCCAAAGAAATCATTATTATATTCACAGGAAAAAAGTGAATGAAAGTACCGATACTTAAGTAAAAACGATATTTACTATGTGGTTTTGGTTTCTAACATACGTTTATTATGTTATCAACGTATATAAATTGGGGGGAGAGTTGGGGACAGGAGGGAGACAAGATTGTTCATATGGGGAAAATGTATTCTATTTTAGCTCTTTAAATCTACATCAGTACCTTTCTCTTATTACAGATTTTAGTATTGCTGTTGCCCTGAACTCTTGTAATATTCATGTGGCTCTGTTACCCACTAAACACTTCACGTACCTGTTTTTTAACTCTTGATTTTACTACTTGATTGCTCTGCAAGCGGATTTGTATTTGGTTACCCCCACTATGCTGTAAGAACCTGACCACAGCTTACTGTTGGTCTTGCTCTACAGACATGTCACTTTTTGCTTTCCCTTTTCACATGGGAGTCTCCACTGTGCTGAGGGAGTGGCATCACAGTTATCTGCATCAAACAGCAAGCATTATCGAGAATGTAACCTATGTCAGAAACACTGGGCATAAACAGAGGCATTTGGCCAACAATTGGTTGTCAAAATCTTTGGCAACTAGGGAAACTATTAAATTATGTTTAGTTTTGAAAGTGTGCATTAGCAGCATTGCAGTGTTTAAGCATGTTGAAGACACAGTGCATTTGGTTCTACTTAAAGGCTTTAAAAAGGGAATTTTGCTACATGTGCTTATTTTCATAAGGGAGACTGTTCATAAGGGACACTTTGACATTCAGCTTCATAAAGGCCTGATAATTCCAGAACACTTTCCAAGATAAGAAGACTACATGCTATGTTTATAAGAAATAAAGATGGTTTTAACTAAAGCATTGGATCTCAGTCTAAAATATGTTACCATGCTTTAAGATGACTTTCAGGCAAAAAAATCAACCACTGGGCTAGATAATTGATTCCACTTTAGAGAGAAAGAACATGTTTCTCTAATACCATTGGAACGAATACACATACCACAACCTTTTGTAACAATGCTGTATGGTTTAATTCCCCTGTTTTGATAAATAATCTTTAAAAAATACACATTTCTCCTTAGACATGAAATTATATTTCTGATATGTTAAAAGTGGTGAGTACATAATTTACTCTGCAAAACAGCCTAAAACAATCACTGGGAGATGACTCCTTTCTGCTGTGGTAAACTGCAGTTATTAGTGTTTTTTATGATTCTTCAGCCAGCAAATCCACCCTGACAGTCTGAACTGCAGGGGTCTGTGCATTGATTGGAAAGTCAAACTCTGTTGTAGAATGGCTCTTAATTATCTTCAGTCTCCCTAACAAGTCTACACTTGTGGTACAGTTTCAATCTCTCAGTATTGCAACATGCCTGTGAGAGAGATCTTTAATTGCTTAGAGATCAGATGCTCAGACTCAGATTAAGCAAGTTACCAGCTTTTCCCAGCAAGTTTTTATAGCCACTGGTGCACATGCATACATTTGTGTGTGTTAGAACAGCAGCCTCATAGAACAGGAAGCCTCAGAATTGGAGCTGCAGGAATGGCAACCACCAGAACTTGTTTAGTAAGACACATATCCCATTGGCCTTGACCAACAGAAAGCTGAAGGGAAGGACTGTCATGGCACTCCAAACTTCTGTCTTTGGAATATACGCTCTCTAGTGTAAGTGGGGATATCCAGCAGTGTTGATACTGCCTTCTTGGCAGACAAGTTTTAAGCAATGAAACCTGAAACAACTCTTATTGTTGCCAAACAGCACTCTGTCATACTCCTTGTTGTGTTTCTACTTCAAGGCATGCAATGTGTCTTTTCTAACTGCTCTAATGGATCCATTCTAGTTTGGTTGTGACTCAGCAAAGGGATTGTAGATTTCGATTAAAGGTCTTGAGCAAAACTACAAGCAATTTAAGTTAAATTCCATAACTAGTCTCTGGAAAATACAGACATATAGAATTATTTAGGTAGAAAAGGACCCTAAGATCATTAAGCCCAACCATTAACCTAACACTGCCAAGTCCACCACTAAACCAGGTCCCTAAAAATATGTTTACCAAGTGTCACTGAGTTGTTACTAGAATGAAAGCAAGTAATTCCGACTGGAATGTTTGTGTTTTAATTTGTCTGTGTGATCAGGATGAGGCCTTTGTGATTAGATTAGGCAAAATTGTATCTATGATTGATAAGCAGGACAAGTTAATAAGCAGTGTTAACAACTTCTGTTGCAGGTATGCTGGAATTCTTCTTGGGATCACAAATTCTTTTGCTACTATCCCAGGAATGGTGGGACCAGTTATCGCAAAAAACCTCACTCAGAATGTAAGTCTGCTACTGTTTTTTCAGTTGTTACATTTCTGTGTCAGTTGAACAGAAATTCTGTCTTCTCAAGTCTGCAGCCATGAAATTAAACCTGGGTTACACATGTAAGTCATATTGTTCTGTTGCTGTGAATTACATAATTTCTGGCCTTTATTGTTCTCATTTTGATCAGGAAAATAAAAGTAAAGTCAAAGACCTGTGTAGGAAAATTTTATGACTCACCCCTTATATTCTCTAGGAATAAAATGGATATGTTTTAATCACAGTAGAACTCTGATAAAATGCCAACTAGATGAGACAATTGTGGATTGTTCTATCAAACTGGGACAAGTTCTTGCTTGTTTTTTTTTTTAATTAGGCTCTCACGTGAGTTGTTGAGTTCTAATGTCAGCATTTGTCAGATAAGTGAGAAACTAGATTCTAGTGTTAGATTTGACTTCCAAGGTGGTTCAGTCAAAGAGTGATTTGGGTAGAAAAAGGGAGTGAGAAGTTTTTTATTTTTTTATTAACTGTATCAATTACTCTAAAATCTATTGAGAAAGGGAAATGGGAAGAATAAGTTTATTGATACAGTTGAATTTTCAGAGTTGGAGATCATTCTTAGGATTTGCTTAAAAATAATTTGAAAATATTCATTAATACATGATTCCAATAAAATTAGTTCTTCCAGACATCTTAACAAGTGGGTTGTTTGGGGGTGTTTTTGTTTGTTTTATTTCCACTCTGCCCATACTAATACACTCTTCTGGTATTCTGTTTTTGTAGTAAGGTCATTTACAGGTTTGTTACAGTTGTCATCTAGAACTTTAAAGAAAAAAAGGCCTTAAGACATCTACAGATATTATTTCCTTATTTGCAAATAAAAAGGGAAAAGGCAAAAAACCACAGTTCTTTAGTACACATTTCTTAGAGCTTTTCTTAAGTGCCAGAGTTTAGAGGATTCCTCTTGAAATCTGAGTTAAGGTAGCTACCTTGTTTGGACTTATGATTCTGGAATATTTACATCATAGCCATTAAGAATAGCTTACTGCATAGTGCAGGGCACTTCAGCTCTTGGATCACCTGACCTGAAAGCAAGGCAGTGTTTCCCATCACAAAAACATTCTCTGAGTTCATGTTGGTGGTTCTGCACCTGAGATGATAAACTGATCCAGGGAGTGTAATGCAATTCTGACAGGACTGGCTGTGAGCTGTATTACTAAACTGAAATTGACTATATTGGCAATTTCATCCTTTATGTTTATAATGCTTTCATGTTGCTTCATCCCTTATGTTTGTAATGCTTCTATGTTGCTATGAAATCATGCTGAATGGCATTTACATTTAAATAGGAAAGATATGTAGAATCAATTTTAAAATTACTTTTTCCTGAGTTGTGGAGCTGCAAATTGACTTCATGTTTGTTTATTTTTTCTTTCCCCTATTTGACAGAATACTGTGGGAGAATGGCAGACGGTTTTCTATATTGCTGCCTCTATTAATCTATGTGGAGCAATTTTCTTTGCATTATTTGCGAGTGGAGAAGTCCAGGACTGGGCAGTCAGTGGATATCACTTGCACAGAAACTGAAGGAGATGTTGAAATACCAAACCTGTGCTGAATCCCAGTGTGCTTAGAATTCTGTGACCGAAAAAGTGCCTTCCCTGCTGATGCCTAGGAGTCTTCAGAGCTATTCAGCTAAACTATTTTATCTGTGTATCTTTTGTACTGAAAATAATTTGACAGCCTATGTGTGCCATTTCCTAACAAGGAACTACTTTGATTAAAAATAAAGGTTTTTTGCTAGGACATGATATCAAATCTATGAACAGAGGCCTTTTAAATCAGTGTTCTAGGCTCCAATACTTTCCAGTTTTTAATTAATATTTTCTGAATTAATGTGTAGGCAGATGTTTGTTGATACTGAAATGAGAGGAAAAAGTAAAGTGATTATGTAGCACTGTAAGGAGCAATGGCATGCAAAGAATCATACCCGAAAAATGTGGTTTGATTTCCATTATGAGACTGATAGTTTTTTGCTGTGAAAAAGTGTAGACGAGCTCTAGTTTACTACAATATTTTATAAAGCTTTTATTTTGTCAGTGTTTTAATGATGGCTAAGAAATGCACACATAATTTCCTTCTACTTTACGCACAAGTTTTGAATATAGAAACATTCCCTATTTCACGAATACAGCTTCCCAACTATAACACACAGCAACTAGGAAGTAAATGTACCATTGGGAGTGACAGAAAAAGCTATCTGTCCTCTGCAGTACAGGATTTTCAAACTGGCCTTATTTTTATTCATCTCTGCAAAGACAAAGTGGTACAGCTCTGTGGTTTAAATCTAGGCAGTCTACAAGAGTGAACTAGAAATAGAATATTGGCATACTTATCTTAAAATAACTTTGTTTGGCAATTCATTTTTTGCCTCTTTAAATCAGTGCAGTGAAATTCTTTTCTCTTACATGTAGATAAGTTTGTCAGGGTAAATGAAATATAATAAGGGTGGTGTAGCAAATAATGAGGAAAATCAGTTCTCTTCTCTAACAGCTTTATTTGTTAGTCAGATAAAACTAGAGTAAAAAAGAACTAGTGCAATAACCTGGTGCTGTTAGTCTCCTGTCAAGACAGAATTTGACACTTAAGAGCAGTCTTTGCAAGACATGCAGTTAAATGCCACATAGTAGGAGTAAATGAAGTGTCTGAAAACAGTGGCCTGGTTAAGAACAAATGGCTGAATAATCTTGTAGCCACAAAGCAAAGGAAAATTCCTGTGCCAAAGATCCTGGATTGGAGCAATTAGGTAAAAAAGAAAAATCACTGGGTTCTGGGTTTTTCATTTACCACCACCAATCCAAAAGAAAAGCCCAGTACTAAAGTTGCTCCAGTGGAGCCTACCTTCCTTCATTTCTAGGAAATGGCATCTGCCTCTTCTTTTTAGCTTTTAGAGCCATTTTGTTTTGGCCTTTCTTGAAGTGTCATGTTCTCTGACGGTGGATTTAAACTGTGTTTAAATCTCTTTTTGTGTCTGCAGCATTTCCACAATAAACACTGTGAGTTCAGATTAAATTAAAATTTATCCAGTGGGAGTATGTTAAAGCTATATTGTGTCTTCAGTGTTTCCACAATAAATGGACTGAATATTTACATGTGCATCTGTTGTTGAAAATTACTATCTCCCTGAAGTTAAAACACCGCTTTGAAAGTATGCTAAACAAGGTTGGTGACTGGATTAAGGAATGGTTAATACTTTCCTGGAAAATAACATTCATCAGAGGTTTTTTGTCCAGCTTTGCAGGTAAGTACTGTCTTCCACCTGACACTACATTAAAGGAATAACTTTGCTTTGTTGTGTTTACAGAATCTTCTACTCTTTCAGTAGATTTGATTACAAAGTGGGGGGGAGTTTAAAAAAATTATCTGTATTAAATTAATTTATGCCTTTGTTTTTCTACAGATCATGAGCAGGGCAATATATGGACAGAGATGCAATTTCATCTGTGCTGAAGTTGAAACTTCATCTTCCTGTACTTTTACTCATTTCCTTGAAAACAGTTCAGTTGAACATCAAAATTAAAAAAAAAAAAAGATACTTAAGGGAGTAGATGCAGTAGAAGTGAAGAAAGACATTCTCTGTATCAATTAATTGAGCCTGAACTGGGTTTAGTTAAAACTGAATCAAGTTTAGGCGTATCAGCAATTGAGCAGTCCAGAAACTTTTGAATCTAGCATACTAGATTTTATTTTCTCTTCACCTAATGCACCATTATTACTCATTTTGTATCCTCTCTAAATTCTGAGTTAGCTTGGAAAGTAGGACTGAAAAATTTGCTATAAATCCGTACATTATTTATAGACAATAGGCTACAGTTAAGTTAGTACATAGCTATTTCAAATTTTATTTTTAAAAGAATCAAAATATGGGATGGAATTCTTGCTTTCAATTCAGTGAGGCTTTTAACACATAATAAACAAGAAAACACCAAAAAACACTGAAGTTTTACTTTCCTGTACTGTGCCGCAAGAAGGAAAACCTATTAGAAAAAGCTGTCAAAATATTTTCTGCTAATTACTATACTGTTTCTATTGCATTGCCATGTACCTGTTTGCACAGTTCTCCGGGTCAAAGACACTTTTTATATTCTGTATTTTCAGAAGTAACAAGGGTTTTGAGTATCTGTTCTCTCAATTCACCTGTGTGACACAGGTTCTTGATGGAAATTGGGCAGGTGTTTTGTGGTGAGTTTTCCTGAAACAGTCCTGTGATTGTTATTTTTTGCTGCCTTTTCTTAACAGGCATACCAGAATAAGAAGTTGTGCTCTCCATTCCATGAAGAACCCTTTAATTAGGATGTCCACCTGGAATGAGGGGAGTGAGTTCAAAAACATATTTCACCCATTTCAGAGCAGGAGTTGAACCACTGCTTTGGGAACATGTCTTAGTGTTGCCAGGTATTTTTAAGTGCTTTCTCCTCCATGTCTCCTGACAGAGTTCTGCTTAAATACTTTTTGAACATTTCATGCAAAATTCTACCAACATGAATAACAGAGATGGAATATCTTCTCTGAATATCCTACAGCATGTGTCATGGGTATGGCCTGACATCTGAACCATGATCTTTACAGCTTAGAAAGCCTTCATCATGCTTTCCAGAGGAAGAATGGCCACACAGTAATGGGTGTGTTTTTCAATTTACTCTTTCTTAGTCCTAAGGGTACCACGTGGCAGCCATGCACCTTAAAGAAGTCTGAAGTATTTGACACCACCAAATATGATTTAACTTATGGAGGCTTTTTCCATGCTAAACCAGTGAAGTTTTAAATAACACTTCATAATATGTAATAACCTGTGTATGGTGCTTCCCCATCTATATGTTTCTCTTTAAGTGGTAACAACTGTATCGGCTGCATGAAAGGCTCATCTTGGTTAATTCCCCAGAAGTTGAATTGTTCCTGCAATGTATCTTTTTCCTGGCTTCTCCTCTCAATCACTTATTTATCTGTTTGCCAACTTCTCCTCTTCTGCTGTCTGGGAATGTTTGGTTCCATGCCAAATGAACTGACTCTTTGAGTTGAAGGTGTCTTTTGATATTTTTAGCATTTGCCAGGAATGAAGACTGTGGATGAGGAAGCCTACACATTACACAGATAAGTAAGACACCGTTTGTATGGAAGGGTAGTATCTTCTGTTGCATCACCTGGAGCATCAGAGAAAAAGACATGCTTTTTAACTTGAAGCCTCTTCTACATTATGAGCTCAATGATCACAACTGAGACACTGCTATTGTGTTTTGTAAGCTGTTACAGTGCATAGTATCTTAAAAGGATCTTCCATTTCTCATGTGCATCTGTATCTCAAAAAGCTGAATATCTACTCTTAAATCACGTGATTTAAGAGCAATCAAATGAAGCCAAGTCAATCAAAGCAATTCTCACTCAGTTATAGGCTGGCCAAATCCTTTTCTGACACCTGTTAGGAAAGATGCTGTCTCTATTAGTACAAGGGCACTGGCCTGAGTTGTTATACTGAGGAAGATATGTCTGACTTGAAGCTAAGGAAAGGACATAATGTAACATGAATAATTTGATGTTAGCACATGTTGCTATTGCTGTGCCCAAAGGGCGGAAATCACCACACTAGCAGTAGCATAGTCACCACCAGCAGCATAGATTATCCTGAAGATACGGGGATAAGTACTAAGGATAAGTTGGTTAGCCTCATGTTTAGTCTCTTATATGAAGAAATATAATGAACCTTTTTTTTAATGCATTTGTTTAACTAATCCCAACATGACAGAGTCACCTTAAAGCGTTGCTGATTTGCCTACTTCATGCTTCACTCATACAATAGTTATTAATATTTCTACAATTCTTTATCTAATTGACTATATGTTTATAATGCTGAAATATAGCTTAAGAAAGGGTTCATTTTATGTTAGTTGTTAACATTTTGTATATTTCAAATAGCCAGAAAAAGAACTGCAAGAAGACACCAACAGTTATTTAAATCCCACTTGTATAGCAAATGGCCTGGGCAGGAGCACAGAAAGGCATGCCAGAGGATAAAATAACACTCTTAAGTGAGACACTGGAGACCCTCCCAATTAAATCCCCATTGCAATCTTTCTACTTTTTCTCCTTCATAATGCTGCCATAATGGTGATTGATCATATGTTTTAAACTAAAACTGCATCTATGTGATTCACATCCCTGACAAAGAAATGCGTTTTTTATTGTATGTAAAACCATTGACTTAATGTAACACTTGGTAATTGCTAAGAAGCTCCAATACACATCTGGCCAATGTAGTTCTCAAAGAAGTCATAACTCAATCCAGTGAAGATTGCATTTCTTTGAGGAAAGTTATTTCCATGTGACATTTTAAATGTTTGGCCTTATCAGTTAAGCAGTGCTGTCGTAAAGAGTTGCATGTGTTATTTTTCCTTACTCTATGTAAGCTCCAACATTTGGAATTGATCTTTACTTCTCAGTAGCATACTTAATAAGATTGCACACTGGCAGAGTTCAGGCCTGGACCAGACACAAAACATGAGAACTCAGGTAGTGGAGTATTCCAGAATTTATGTACATTTTCAAGTGAATGCAAACTAACTTCAGAATAATAGTAACTTTGCTCTTATTGCAACATTACCCATACCAGGTTGCAGCAAACTGCAAGGGAGGGTCCCTGAGAGTTGACCAAAGCATAGCAGTGAAAAGAAAGTGTGGCTTATTAGGCCAAAATTCTGTTTGCCTTCCCTCCCTTTAAAGGGTAGCCATTTACCTGGTAGAAGGTAGTGGACCTGAGTGAAAAGTGGTAATAGCCTTTGATAATGTGTTCTTGGAAGGAAATCTCCAAGAAATTCATTTAGAATGGCTGTGAAAAGGCTTCATTTCTTGTCTGGAATGTTGTTCAGTTACTGTAATCTGTCTTTTTTTCTTTTGTATTTAGAGATGAGCATATTTGGGAATTTCCTAAAATCTTTTTTTGTACTATACAAAAGTTTCCATGTGGCTGCTTCAGGGTAGGATGTGAATATATTCATTTTTCTGGTCTTTTCCTAAATTAAATTCCATTGCAGACACTTAATAAGCTTAGCTCAGTCAGACATATTGTCACATTTTCTGATGGAAAACATGGTTCTGTTGATATTTCTCTACCTCTTCTTCTGAAGTATTGTAGCATTAAATGACTAGTCATTTAATTCTGAATCATCTTACTAGCTGAGAAGACTAAATAGATGAGCATCCAGATGGTTTGTTTTGGTTTCGATTGAGGAGGGGGGGGAATGTGAAAAGGAAAAAACCAAAAAGCAAACAACCATCTTTGTCTCAATCCTTTTTCCTTAACTATCTGGGCTTCATGGAGAGCAAGAAGTGACAAGACAAGAGCCTTCTGTATCTATAAGCTTAAACGGTCTCTGCTGAAGGGGGAGAAAAAGTTTTTCATGTATTCATTTGAAGGAAATAAAGCAAGAGTCCCACAAAAACTGATCATTGGTAAGCATTTTAGGGAAAACATAATATTCTAAAAATTGCAAGTAATTTATGTGATAATGCGTCCATATAAAAAGAATAATTGCTGTGGCCATCTTTACAAGGAAACTGAAATGGAGTATATTTTGCAACTCAATTCATGACTGACACTGCCTGTCAATGCTTAAGAGGCATTCTATTCTAATACCTAAGTCTGTCAGTTCCACTGAACATTATGTACTTCTAATGCTGTTATTTAAGCAAAAACACTGCAACTTCCTTTTGCATGAAGGGCCAGAGGGGGAAAGTGGGGAGATAAAATAGGAAAGAGGGCATTACACCAAATATTGTCAGTCTTCTGAATGATCTTAAAATTAAATCAAATTAATGTACAAAATGTCACTAAGTGAAATTTGGGTTTGACTTGACAGACTTAGGATGCTTTCAGATTTGCATAATGTGCATGGTCAGTGCAGCTCACATGGTTGTTCATCTGGAAAAGGACATACTAACTGGAAGGAGAGGGTGATTTTTGCTGTCTAGTAGAAGGGTGGTAATAATGTGTTGCTCTGCTCAAATAGGATGGAAAATCAAGCTCATAGCAATTATAGAGGAATTAATTATTTGCCACAATTTAATTTGACATCAAGTCTTATCATTACCTTCATCATAACTGGCATTAATTTCGTGCCAGTCAGTCACTGCTCCTGCAGTCAACAGGCCTGATTAGAGGTCTGAGACTGAAGTTGAAGGGCTTTTTACATAATCCATAACTGGGTAACTGGATATCCATAACTGTAAGTTGGGCTGTAAATTCATTTGGAATGGCTGTAGAAAGGCTTAAATTCTTGTCTGGAATGTTGTTTAGTTAGTGCAGTCTGACTTTTTTCTTTTGTATTTAGAGTTGAGCATATTTTGGAACCTGCTTCCAATGCAGTTACTTATGTTAATATTTTTTGCTATGAAAATAACTTCTGCTTAAGCTTAAAAGCCCTTTTGTGAAGAGAATGGTAATTAAGATATTTGAATTGTTAATACAGAGCTGGTAGAATTGCTAAGCACCTCTTCATGGTTTTGAAAGCAAACTATCAAATACAAGGTATACATAGCAGCAGAGAAGGATTGCACGGTGGAAGAATATTCACACAGGGACAGTGGTGTTAATTTAACACCTCTCTGTAGAGTCATGTTGATGCCAATGGTACTTTAAGCAGCAGTTATCTAGAGCCAAATCTGCAAACGAGATGGTGTGTGGCAAAGCTGTGTTGTCATACCTAAGTTGTAAAGCATATGTTGCCAGCAACAGAACCCACAGTTGTCTGTCACAAGTATAAACTCCCCATGGGAGAAGTGGCTTTGAATTCCTGCAGGTAGAAAGTGGAAATCAGCTTTGTTCCCCCTTCTATCACAGCCGGGGGGGAGGAGGTGGAATTAATTAATCAGCACTTACTCCTTGTTTTAAAAGAAGATGGGCTGCTTTTTTTTTTAACAGCCTGCCTTGTCAGTCCTTTTATCGTCAAGCACTGAGAACAAGGACTGTGCAGTGTTTGTGGAGCTGTGAAAGGTTTAGGAAAAAAAACAGAGGTACCAGGCAGCGGTATATCAAAGGCCACTGTAGCTGCTTGTGTGCAACCAGCACCTATAATGTTAAAAACGGACACATGTGGGCAGAACAGTCTGTAGAGCTGGGCAGCAGCTGAGGTTTTCACTATCCCATCCAAAGTGTGTGCAAGTGTGTTCACTTGATGTCATAGATATCTGTAACTTTGCAGGCGTTGCAACATTCTTGGGATTCAAATTATCCCTTCTTGCTGAAACAGGCTGTGAAATCAATCCACAGCAGTCTTCATTCATTCTAGGAACACGTTAAAGTAACAAGCCACAGAAACTGATTCCTCCCCCCAGCTCTGCTCCTAAGGGGGTGGTAACTTCAAAGGTTACTTTTGACCGTTGAAATACCAACTGTATTAAACAAGCGGTCAAAATGCAAGCAACCAGTTTGAATCGCAGGAATTCAATTATAAGCAGCTGGCTTCACTTCTAACTGAGGATCTAATGGTGAAAAAAAAAAAAGCAACAGACCAAAACAAAATTCCAAACTAAATCCATCTGTCTGCTTCTACTCAATGAAAGTTAAATAGTAAGTGTGCCACTTTGAAGCCCAGATGAAAGTTTCACTGTTCAGAGCATGTGCAACCTGTACAAACACACTTTTACAAAGGCAGATGTCTTCCTACGGGAGGTAAAAATAACTCTCTCTACGGGTTTCCTCTTCCTCTGTGTCTGTTCTAATTCTTCTGAATCACAAAATACGATGCAAAGTCACAACGGCGTGCACAGATGGATGGTTAATATGCAGCTCTGGTTGTTCTGAGGAGGTTGCTGTTTGACTTGTGTCTTTTCAGCTGAGTCATGAAGTGTAACTCTGCAGTTGTACATTTCTTTGTGTCGGTGCTCCAGGCAAGGAGGCTGCTGAGAGCAGCTATATCTGGCAGCGAGGAAACACAAAAGCGGGGATTTAGAGTGCCTAGCGGGGCAGTGCTGAGCTGGTGCATGCTTCTGCAACAATGGAGAGCCTTGGCAGGCCCCTGCCCCAGCACGGCTGTCCTCAGCCAGCACCCACCCTCCTACCAGCCACCCGGAGGCAGTTCACGCATGTATAAGAAGGCACAGAGTATGATATAGATAAATCACTAAAAGAATTCCAAGTAAGGGGATGGAAATAATTTCTCCTAAAATGCTAATCTTTCAAAAATCTCAAGATCAGCAAGTCCATTAGCTTAGTCAGTAAAATACACTTTTTTTATAGTGCCTTTACTGCACTTGATTTTGATCTGAGAACTACTTGTAAAGAAATATACCAAAACTTCCCAAATAGGCTTCCATTGTGCCCCAAAGTATTCTCTGAGGCCCCTCCACACCCCCCCACAGTTTGTTTGAAATCACTGCCTCCAGCTGTAATTGCGTCCTGAAACCTTTGCTTTAAATGAAAATGCCTTCAAGTTGAACCCTAACCCTTATTTATCATTCTCAAAAGGAAGGAGGCCCAGTGGTAGTTGTGCTCATGCTTGGGTTTGAGTAGACCTACTTGACTCATTCAGAGAGAAAAAATTACCTTTAAATAGGTCGTCAGAATTGTATTAGTTAGTGATATATTAATGCTATGATAATGAAATATGAATAACTAGTGTTTACTAGCCATCTGAATGACTTCAGACACTCCTCAAGTATCTTAGCATTATAATGCCTTCTTATTCCCTTTGTTCATTTGATGGGATAGTGTAACAGAGAGCTACCTGGAAGAGAAAAGGGGCGGAGGGAGGCAGATGTGGAGTGGGTACCAGTACTGTGAGCAGCTTGCTGCTCTTCAAAGCTTCTGTACCGTGCAAATGAGTGTCTGCAGCCCCTGAGCTTTAGAAAAGGCAGCAATTGGCTTGTGACTGTTAGCTTAGCAGGGTTTTGTGCTTTCAGTTCTGGACATCTGAGATTCAAAGGTGAGCAGATGTCTCTTACTGTAGTTTGTCAGACTAAATATATACCGTTGGTTCCATTGTGGAAGGTTTGCACATTGAGAAAAAAGGTAACACAGGAGAGGAACCAAAAGCTAAATGCTGCCTGATTTTTATGAAGGCACAAACTAGGGGTCTGAAAAACAGACAACTTTTGGCACAATAATAAGCAACATCACTGGCAAGGTGTTCCAGCCACGAGTAATGCTTCCTCCAGCAAAAGCCTCTGGCCTGTGCAATCTCTGTTTTCTGAATAAAATCAGTTTCATGTTTTATACATCAGCTAAGTTAAAAAGGATTTTTAATAAACTCAGTATGATGCAAGGCTAGCCTGTGCTAGTCTAGCCCATTTCAGTTAAACAACGTAACTACATATATAGCTAACATCCACACGATGCAGCTATTCACTTTTAAAACAACATTCAACAATGTATAAAATATGAGGATAGGCATGCATAAGTACACTGGGTTAAACTGCCTTGCTTAACAAGGAGGAAGAAGTTAAAAGACAGGAGTTTATGTATTGTATACTGCAAGTGGTATTGCTGTTAGTAATTTCCAGTGCTGAATGATTTGTCTATAGAGTTTTGTTAAGTTTATCACTCGTAGAGACAAGTGATTAATTTATTTTCGTTATTTTTTCTTTAATTTGGGTGACCAAGCCTTCTGTCTTTTTATTCCACCAAGCCATGGAGGTGAAAACCTTAAAATCACTACACCTGTGGCTGGTTTTACATTACATCTGCATTTCCTCTCACTTTCACTGCAAACAGTGACTTCCTGATACATGGGGTTGTGCTCTCTGCTCTTGCTGGTTTTCGTTTCTCTTGTCTGACAAGGACTTGGGGTGATGATTTTGTGTATATGTGCTTTTTTTTTTTAACTATGCTCTTTCTGTTATATTTGCAACAAATGTAGCACTGCAGTAGAAACTATATATGCCTCAAATTAACCAGAAAAAATGTGATTATACTGATAACATATTTTATTTGTAGCTCCAGCTGCAGTAATATAAGACCTGCTATATAATTCATCTACTGGGAATTTTGTGTCTATTTTGAAACCTCTGACGTGCTTATTAGAAGGTAACTGAGAACTGTATACCAACACTCTGAAGTATGGTGCTGACAGATCATTTTTTTAAACCTTGTGGGGTATTTCTAGACTGCAATTTGCCTATCGTATTGTAAGAATTATTGACAGAATTATAAATCATGTTTAGTCACCATGGCTTACCATAATAATCACTGAAAACCAGTTCCACTGCTGCCTGGATGGCAGCAGGAGTGATTTTTGATCTGTTGAGAGTAGTTGGATAGAACACCTCAAACCATCCAATACTTACACGAAAGTAAGATGAGGGTGATATACTGTATGTTGTGACAGGTATCTCTGGTAATCTGCATAGTGAAAAACAGATTGGGCTTTTTCACATAGGTTTGTGATTTCTCTTTTCTGTTTCATTTTGAATTAATTTGCACTTTCTGTATTTAAAATGAATACTCTGGTCATGTTTGCAAATGGGTAACTTGATATGCCCCTATATCCTGTGGAGAAGCACTCTGGTACAGGGGATACAGGTGTTGCCTGTGTTCCAGGC
The DNA here is from genome assembly GCA_035041345.1 of Poliocrania exsul. NCBI lineage: Eukaryota > Metazoa > Chordata > Aves > Passeriformes > Thamnophilidae > Poliocrania > Poliocrania exsul. The sequence goes on from JAWWLZ010000118.1 coordinate 85,636,275, forward strand.
ATGGTCTGCGTTCTTTGAGCCCAGTTACGGAGAAAGTACGTGAGACACTTCATTGCTGGCATTCTGGGACACATTGAATATGCATTGGCAACAGTTTATAACCTCCTGGTTTGGCTGAAATCATAATTGCAAGCCATGGCACAGATTATTGCCATGGTTTTGTTTTCATACTGCATTTTAAAGAAGCCCTGAAGCAGTTGATCTTATAATCAAAAAAAAGTTGCTGTTCTGTCTCTTTTGCAGTGATTTCTCACCACCACCACACCCACCCCCTCACACACCTTACACTGTGCTTTAGGCAGTCACTGGATATCAAAATATAATTTTGATAATTGTCAGGAAGAGAGAAAATAGGGAAGAATAGAGTGGTTTGAAAAATTGAAATGGAAAGTATACTTGGTTATAATTTTGAAAAGCTACCTAAGAATATAGATGACAGAGTATTGACAGCTACTGCTTAAAGAGTGTGTGTATTAGCTTAACTAACGTCGAGTAATACATTCAGTGCAGGTAGCTCGGTGTGCAGCTGCAGTGGGAGATGCAGATTGAGCTCTGGGTCCCGGGACCCCGAGCCCGAGGCAGGATGCCCTGAACTGCCTCCCTTGCGCATGATAAAGGGCCCCGGACCCGCGGGCCAGCGGGTGCCCCGGCAGGGAGGGACGCGGCAGGAGCCCCCACTTTCCTGTACTCGGACAGCGAGGGGGCAAAAGCCCACGCTTCCTTTGTTCACGGTCCCTCCTTCGAGGCACCAGCTCGAGCTATTATTTTGTTACGTAGTTATTGCAGCGCCATTAAATTATTTTAAGGATCTGGACGTCTGAGACTGCTATGGAAACCCTGCGGTCGAGCCGCTATGGAAACCTGGTCTGACTGTGTGAGTGTGGGGGTGTAGTTCGGCAGGGGCTTCGTGGCTTCGGTGAGCGTGTGACTGCCAGAGTGGCTCCTGGGGGTTGGGGGGGTCAGACAGGCAGGTGTCCTTAACACGGTAAGTATAGGATGGTGGATAACTTTTTTTTTAACACATAGTATAATTGAGTACAAGGTGAACAATGAGATGTAATTGTTGCATATTGCCATTAATAGATCAGTGGGTGTTACCTGGATGATGTCTGTTGTTGCTTGTATGCTTTGAGATGGTACTTAGCTGCTGTTAGCAGTATATGTTTATAGCAAAAAAAAAAAAAAGGAAAACAAAAAATCCAAACCAACAACAGAAAAAAAAAAACAAACAAAATCAAAAAACCAAACCCACACACAATTCCTGGTTCAGAACCCAGAATTTGGAGACTATAGAGATCATAAGATTAGGGTCCCACAAAGATGATTAAGATGGTCTGATGTTGCCTAGTCCTGCACGTAGTGAAAAGTAATACAATACTGTTGTAAACTTGTGAGGTTGTAAATTATAATTCTTATTGTATTGTATTACCATTGACTTCTCTGTGGAGTAAAAAATACTTCAGAATTAGCAGTGGAAAAAATAGACTTGCCATGGAAAAATACCATCTTTTTGAAAGGAGTAAGTGTGTTTTCACAAGGTTTAAGCATGAACTGCAGGTCTGGGTTTCTTAGGAATGTGTGTAGTATGTGACACAGCCTAGATCTGACTTGATGGTTGGTCTAGAGGATAAATGAGAGTGCAATTTCACTTTGTAGCTAAGCTGATGTAACTGAGCCGTGACACCTAAATGATACATCCTGCTTCCTGTGTGTTGAATCAGGGAATCACGTGGCCATGAAGTTAATTTGGTCATCTGGATGACTGAATAGAAACCAAAAACAAAACAAAAGTTTTCCTGTGAATAGCTTCACTGATCCCATGCCCCGTTCAACTATACATTCACTGGATCCAATGCAGAAAGTCTTTGGGTTGATAGAAAAGAACAGCAATTCTACTGGCAAGTATTCCCAGCTGCACAGGTTTAGCTTTGACATGGGATAACACATTTCAAATTGCTGAACTCGGATGTAAGCTGAAAAGAAGAAATTAAAAGCTTAGTTTGGAGTAAATTTTTCTTTTTCCTTTCATATTCTCTGTGTTACAGTTCCTTTTACCCACACCAGTCACTGTCATTATTCTGAGCTGTTAATGGATTTTGTTTTTCAAGAATATCCCAGAAGAAAGTGAGCAGAAGTTTCTGCTTCCATAGTGCATATGGGTGTGTGAGTGTTGCTGGGTCTCATGACTCACTGCACAGCTTTGTGAGGTAAATGGGACTGTATTAGCTTGCAGAGCAAGTAGAAATTATTTCCCATAAATAGCGATACCACACTTCATCTCTAACGACTCCACAGAGCTAAATTTAGAGGAGCTTTACAAATGCTTCACTCTCACACACCTTAGATGGTGGGGTCCCTGTTCCGATGAGGGGAAAGTGGGGGAACCATTGCTTATGTGCACCCCTACATGTTTTATTATTACAGTAACCTGTGCATAATGTGTACACACAATTAGGTTTTCTATGGTGAATGACAATGTATGTACATAAAACAGCTGGGGGTGGTTTAATATTCTCTGTGTTAAATCAAAAACAGCATAGAGAATTTAAAACTCAGAGTGTGTGCTGTTCAGTTCAGGTCGCCTTAGGAATTGCACAGACTGTGCCATGGAGACTGCCCAGTAACTGAGATAGACCTTCTAGCTCTTCCTGCTTTGCACAAAGGGGATCCCTGAGTGCTATTCACAGTTTCAGCAGCACAGCCTGTCCCCTGCTGAGAGTAGAAGAGTTCCTGTTTCAGGCAGCAGAGGACGGTAGCACATGATTCGCTGGTATGAATCATTTTGCAATCTTTTGCTAGTCCGTGCTGTCTTTTTTAAAGTATCTTACTTTTATTCTGGGCTGCGGGGATAGCCACAGCTCAAGCACCAGTCTTTTACAGTTCACATTTCCTTTATCTGCCCTCCACTCGATATCCTCCATCGTGGTGGCCAGACAGGATGTCCTGTCAGCCCTGGCTCCCTGTTGTTCTGAGATTTGGCTTAAGTGCAAAGAGCTGACTCAACACCTGCTCCGGGTTTAAAGGGGCCGAAGTCTACTTTATACAACGTGTGGTACAAGATTTTAACCTCTGAAATGCCATTCCTCTGTGGATTGCCTTGCAAAACCACAGCTGTTGTTACTCTCACAAGCATTGTTAGTGAAGGGACAATGAGAGGTAGCGGCGCGTAGGGACCGAACTCCCCCGGAATGCCACTTAGCTGATAGTTCCTGTCATGGTATCTCTGCCCGTGGGAAAGTCATGTGCACTGGTTTTTAGCATTCTTCTGGACGTTATTTAGAAACTGCTGGACAAACTAAACATGCTTTCCAGCATTTCATTTTGATAAGAAAGTAGTACAGAATGAATGCTTTATAACAACATGCCAAGAATGTACTCAGTTCCCAACAGCTCTAACATAATCGGCCATATGCAGTGGCAGGATGAGTTTGTGGTATAAAATTTCTTCTTCCATCTTTCATTTTTAGCCTGAGTCTTTCTTGGTTAGAGTTTAGGAATGACTATTCCATTTACCTCCACACTTCTCTCTTAGTTATATCAGGCCACCTTTTGGATTTTCAGTAAATTATATTTAATCATCTAGTGTGGAAGATGGAATTTACACTGTGAGATGCATGATTACTGGTTGAAATATTTGTGAATTTTCATTCATATGTAACTACTATAACTACAAAGGTTGATCTTCAGCTGATACAAACACATTAAAGTCATGGAGAGACTTCCTTACCAAGCTGAACAACATGGGCTGAAATTATGGTCTAAGAAATTAATTTGTGATCACACAGATCTTCTAAGTAATGTAAACCTATTGAAATTAAGGCTTGAAGAGATTTTTGGGTATATATAGATAAGTAAGTGCTAGTTATACATAAACCATTCCTACTAGGTATTTAGGTGCTTGTAAGAAGTTGGGTAATGATGGAGGTTCCAATGTTTTTGTCTGTGGCTGTCATCTTGAAGCAGGGTTCCCAAGATGGACAAAGTATGGACAAAGTATCCCAGCAGAGGCTTTAATGAGTACTAAGTGAAAGGTTTATTTTATATATCTCATAGCACTTCTGTTTATACACCTCTGTGTGTTTGCTTTTTTCACAAGAGTATGGCAGTGTTGACTCATGTTCAGTTTGTGATCCACTCTAACACCAGGTCCTTTTATACTGGACTGCTGGGTAGCTGCTACTTATCCTGTGTTTGTGCAGTGAACTGTACCTTACAGAGGACACATATTGACCTTAATTTATTTTCTAATTATTTTAGACTTTTTTTCCTTTACTTATCCACATTACTCTGACTTTTGTTTTTGACCTCTGAAGTTGTCAGAGGTGTTCCCTGCCCCTTTTCCCCAAAATGTGCAATTGAAAATTACCTCTTGTTTGTATTTATAATTGTATATTTGTATGGTGGAATAATGTCTGTGCCCACAGAAACTGCTTTGATACGAGCTTTCATAGTGATATTAGCATTCATTTTGAGCCCACATCATTTTCATCTGGTCTCCTGCAAATCCATTATTTTGTCCAAAGTTTGCTGAGCTTACTTATGCAAATTGCCTGTAAGAAGCATCATATCTTCCCTTAAGTCAAATGATATCCACATTTCACCATCCTTGAGCCTGTTAAACCTGTCACAGTAGACAAGATCAGTTTGATGCAATCTGCTCCTAACAAGTCCAGCTCTGTTACTTATCAACCTATTATCTTTTAAAAATAGTTCATTTGTTCCAATATATTTTTCCGGGAATTGCCATTAGACCAACTGTTCCATAACTGCCCAGCTTATGTGTGTGCTTTTTCTCTCTTGATGCTTTTTCTTTTATTTTTTATTACTTTCCTGATGTTTTTTCTATTTTCTAGATTTCTGGAACCTTCCCATTTCATAGCTTTCCATGATAATCAGTAGTGGTTCTGAGACAGCTTTATCTGGCCAAATACTTCAGAGACTGTACTAAGAGTCAGCCAACTAAAAATATGGACATCATTTTAAGCAAATGGCCCCTCCTGTTCCTTCTACCTCTCCCCAAATCAAGTTCTTGATCCTCTATTGTATTTGGGGTTCTTTTACTTACAGAATTAAATATTGAGCATTTCTTCATGTGTTGGCTTACCACTTTAAGCAAGCTGCTGTCGCTTCCGTTGACGTTTACAAATAAGTGGTTTCTATTTCTACCTTAATTTAACTATCAACAATCTTGAATCTTCTTGTGTCTTTATTCCCAGACTTGTGATTCTTCCTTTACAGAGTTTTCTGTCTTGTGGAATCCTGGAGACTAAGCCAAACTGTCTTTCAGTAAACTCAGCATAGATGGAACAGGTCAAATGTAAGTACTTTTCCAGATCTAGATTTATTCCCATCATTCTTCTCTGAAACTTTTCCAAACTTTAATCGTCTCAAATCTAAATTTACTGAATAAATGTCAAGCATATGCTATATTCACTAAATCTGAGCAAGACTTCTAAATACTTGACTTGCACCACTTCTGGTTACTGTTGTTACCACGTAGCAAAAATGATATACACGTGGATTGCACTGAGTGACGCCAAGAGTCAAAACTACAGCAATGTCAATGTGGGAAAGTGAACAGTGACACAGCTGGATGTATATGTGTCTTCTTTGCCAGTCCAAGCCTCAGGTACTGCCCTTCTTCCTCCTTTGATCTATCCATCCACTGTCTCCAATTTGCAGATTTTTGCAGTCTGCACTAGTCACCCTTATTATGTTTCTCTCTCTTGCAGCCATAAGCTGCATCTCAGGGGTTTTTTTGATTCATATAAACCCCTCCTAGTAATCTGTTTATAGACTGTCTCCCCCCTTGACAACTTGCCTTTACATGGAGAGGCAGAAAGGGGGGAATACAAAAAGTCTGCAAATGGAGAACAAGTGAAGTGCACAAGCCAGCTCCAAACCTACAGTAGTGAGAGGCAGCAAAATTAACCTGATGAGTGAACATTAAGCAAAGTTATCAGAGCATAGCTCAGTAGCTGTGAGGGCTCAGCATGGTCAGTGGGTGAGGACTTGAGATCCCATTTGAAAGTTTTGTCACAGGCTTATTAGCAGAAAAGGATGAACCTGTTGCTTTTGATAAAATGATTTTTAGCAGAAAAGACCAGAGTTTTAAAATTGAATTTTGGAGGTTCATGATAAATTAAAAACAAGAACCAAAATCTCCTCACCCAGTAGATTCCAGTTCAATAACTGACACTTTCTTTATGCACACTTACATACATACATACATACATACATATATATATATATCATAATCATCATATATATATATCATCATATGTATATAAAATGCCCCCATTTTTAGCGTATTCTTTTAATTGAATTCCTAGAAGGGCTTGCCATTCATTAAGGTGTCCAGAAGGTAGTGGGATACAGTAAAAATGTGATCCCATTTGGGGAAGAGGCTGTAGCCTGTTTGCTGTTGGAAAACACTTAATGCAAAACCACAGAACAGTTTAGCAAATTATATTGTTTCTCTGTAATGGTGGTTACTTCGTCAGCCCTTTTACCTTTAGTCTGCATTAGTGCATTAGTCTGCTTTTTGCCTTGAGCCAGGTCACCAGCTGGTATAAATTAGTCTAGCACTAATGAATTTATGAAGCTTTGTCAGATGTCTGCAAGTAAAGGGTCACTTTTTGTTTAAACAGAAGAATTCTTCTTGGATCTGAAGTCCTCTAGCTGTCTGCTATGTCTTCCCATTCACTGTTCAGTTCCAGAACACTCTTACTGAAGCAGTCACCTGTGAAGTTGTTTTTTTTTTCTGCTTAGGAAAATTTTGCTCTAAATCAGATACTTTCATTTTCTAGCTCACAAATGCCGACCTCCACAGAACAGAACATGGTTTTAAATACAACTGTTAGTTCTGGTTGCATCACACAGTATAGTCACTCTGTCTAATGCTAAACCTTCAGAATCACAACTCATACTAAACACTCTATATAAAGGAGCTTTCTTGTGCTGTGGATAAATGTGGTTTGAAAAAATTGTCCAAAGCATTTTTTTCAAAAAGCAGGCTATCCTCTAAGCATTAGTGCTTCACCTATTGTAAATGCTGTAACTGGAACAGCCAGTGCTTCCCAGAGGAAACTTGTCTTAGAGGAAACAGTGAATTTTAAGAGACTCGTGTTAAGTTATTCAGAAGACTCTGTAATTGTAACTGCTTGCTCATCCCAGTGCTACTTTCAACAGTTTGAAGGCCATGCTCTTGTATCTCCTACTGTAAAACCTTCTTTTATGAATCTATAAGCAAGGTCAGCTATGAGATCAGACAAGGTTGTTGAGGACTTTATTCAGCCCAAACCTTAAACTTCCAAGGATGGAGGGGTTTCATTTTTGCTAAGACAGTAACTTAAAGTGTATTTACCGCTTTTTCTTTATTTTGCCAAGCAATTTCATTTATGTAAAAATATCAGTTGTACAGAGCTAAACAACTTTCAAAAGTAGCTTTTTTCAAGTAGTTTGGATTATCTCCCCCTGTTCAGTTAAGCTTTTAAGGTTTTTTGTCTATTCTATATACATATGGATAGCACCATTATTCTATTGTTTTTTTTATTTTAATAAACAGCCAATTGTAAAATCTGGTAGTGTTAGGATCATGTAGAGAAAAGGGTTTTGTAACAGATGTAAATGCTTTTTATTTCTGTTAAGCATCAATGTATTAAACACTGATACATGGAATTAAAGCTGTGTGTTCATGCTATATTTTATGTTGAACTTTGGACAAATATACATACTATGATAATTGTAGTGTAGGGATTAGAAATTTCACAATAAGGTTAGTTGTTTTACAAAACAATGCTGTGTACCAGAATCTGGTTTTGCTAATCACCAATTACTTATTGGTAACTTTGGACTCCTTTTCCATCATACTTTCTGAAAGTGCCCTCAAGAAATCTTAGTACCTCTTTCATATATAGTGAGACTAGTTTAACAGTATTTATCAGATGTGCATTTAGTCTTGCGCTTATAAAGTCTGTTTGTTTACACTACTGAATGACCTTGGCCATTTGCAGTTAACATAGTTGTATAAGCACTATTTACCTTCATCTTTGTGCAGGAGTCTGGCCAAAAAACTTGTCACTCTGACGTGTATATGGTAGAGAGTTAAAATTCTTCAGAGGAGCGCAGCGAGCACATCTTTTATTTTCTAGCATGATTTCACTGGCTGTGACTGTGTTCTAAGCTTATAGCACATTCTGTATGTGCTGGAGCCACATTCTAAAATGAAAGTAATGCTGCAGTAGCTACTGTGATCTCAAAGTCCACTCGACATTTATTTTTTAAAGCTAGAATATTTGGCTTAGATATACTGACAGCATAATTTTCATATTAATGTAATTTGATCTGAGATTCAAAAACCTTTTAAAGTAGTGGCTACTGTATAGATTCTATGTGCTTTTACACTGGAAACACACATGGACAGAGGATATTTCAGTGTAGCACATGCTCACTAGTGGTCAAAGGAGAATGTGTAATTTTTGTCCACAAAGTCCTCCTGTTTATGAAGTCAGTCTGGATTGAATAGGCACTGTTCCACAGCCCGAAAGACTATGACTTCTTGAAACCTCTTATCTCTGTTTCTTTCTAAATATTACATATCAAAGAGGTTCATTTTGCCAAATGAATAAAATCTAAAATTTTAATAGGCTGTTTGCACACAGGATTTAATCCAGTGTATGCCTATCTGTGTTAGCTGAGAGGATTCTTCAGAATGCATTTCCACTGAATTATATGAGGATACTCATATGTCTGAAGGTCCCCAGCTGTATAAATATTTGTGAGATTGATAATAGGAATGTTCTGCTAATGGAATGGACAAGGAGAGATACCCTAGGTGTTGAAAGAATAAAAACATGTATTGCTGAGATTAAAGAGGAAATAATAAAATTTGTTTGAAAACTCAGTTAAAGAAATGGAGAGGAAAAAGACTTGTACTAGGACCATGGTTAAAAATTTGTACCACAAATTCAGCTTTTGTACCACAAATTTGTACCACAAATTCAGCTTTTGTAGCTTTCAGCTATGTTATGTGCATACAAAAAAATTTTCTCTCTTAAGAAATACCTGATTCAGAAACCTTTATTTATTCAATAGTCTCATAAAAAACCCAGTTTCTTGAAAAAAGAAATGTGCAGTTTAGTATGGACCATGTAAGAAATTAGTACCATATTTCCTTGCTTCTCTCCCTGTTGAGGCACAAGTATATTTGGGAAGCATTAAAACTACCTTTTTATGAGACGGATTAATCCATTAAAAATACTCCCCACTGAAATACACATTTTAGAAGCTAACTTCAAACCATCCTGAAGAATAATGCTTTTTAGCTCTGTTTACAGTCTTTGCTTTATAGGAGACCCAAAAAGTGCGACTTAGCTTTCTTACCAAATAACTACCCTTTGGCCTTCAACCTGAGTGGCTAAATCACTTCATAATGCATTTCCATTTCCAGAAAGTGATCCCCCTCCCTCTTACTGGGTCTTCATATGCAATGTCTTCACTACTAACTGCCCCTTCTCTAGTGACACCTCTCATTTTTTTTATTTTTAAATGCATCTTTTTTGCCTTTTGAGTAGAAAAATACCAGGTATGATGGTGTATTATGTACACTTCAATTTCATACCAAACCATGAAGTTCCAAATTTACAGCTCACTGGTGAATTTGATGCTGGGTTTATCTTAGCTAGAGAAACTTGGGAGTCAAGTAATAAGTGTAGAAAGCATGGGGTGGGTTTTTTATTAGTAGTTTGTTGATGTTGTTCTTTTTTCTTTGTTTTTGAACAAGAACCTATTTCCATGCTTTACAACTGCAACCTGAAGTGCGTACCTGCGAATGAATGGCATTATAGTTGTCTGTAGTTAAGTAACTATTGCTGACAGGCAGATAACACAGCTGAGTAAGAAAACTGACTATGTAGCTTTGTATGCTTTGCAGATAGTTGAAAAATAACAGAGATGGTTCAGTTTCTCAGATTAATGTCTTGAATAGGTATGAGATATGTTGAATATTTAATACATTTTCTTACATCAGTTAGGAGTAAGAAGAACAGAGAACAATCCATTAGAATCACGAGAGTCTTTACTTCTGATGTTGTGAGCTGTTTTGTGATTTCTCGTTGCCATGATTCTAAAAATAATTTGCTAGGGCTGCCGGTTTTCTGATGAGAAAATACAGTATGGGCTCATTTCTTGCACAGAAGCCGTGTGTCCTGGATGATTTTGTGATTAATACCTTTTCACTTCAGATGTATCTTTGCTGGAGGTACCTACGCCGTGGTTTGTATTTTTGTGCTGAAGTTTTCTGAGCCGAGTCAACTTTTGTCCTCTAATGGTAGAACAAAGACAGAAAAAGCTTCTTTAAAAAAATTTTTTTATTTTGAAGCCAAAAGATAGTTTCTTATTCAGGTGTAAAAAGCTTCCTGGAATTCCTGCTTCTTCCCCTTCTCTCCCACCTCCGTTTCTGGGAGGCTTATGACTCAATGCGCTGGGGGGATCTCGCATTCCGCGATGTTTAGCCCACATTTGCTTCTTGCCTGTCTCAGTAACTCAATGAACATTCCTACTCTCGCCCATTGCGTTCCGTTGTGCCGCTAATGAGGAACACAATTAATTCACCAGAAGCTGTGTCCCGGGGACTTCCCTGAGCCACGGCACCGCCAGGCCCGCCGTGTCGCTTGGGGCCCGAAGGGGCCGGTCCGCTCGGTGCTGCCCCGCTGTGACCGGACAAGGCAAGGAGGCCGCGCCCGCCCGCCCGCCCGTCCGTCCGTCCGCCCGCCATCCCCGCGCGGGACGGGCCGCGCTCCCCTTCCAGGTGCGCCCTCCGGCATCTCCGCTCCGCCGCGCCGGCCGGGGGGGGCGCTCCGTGCCGGGCGGGGCCGCGGGGCCGCCGGGAGCGGTGACGCGTCGCAGGCACCGCCCCCTACCCGGGGTATATAAGAGGCGCCGCGCACGCTGTCGGTCTTTTTCGCTCCGGGTTTGTCGCCGCTGCCGAGCAGGTGAGGCGTGCGCTGGGCTGGGCCGGGCCGGGCCGCGCTCCCCCCGGGGCCCGGAGAGCGCTGAGCGCCGGGCGTGGTGGGGGCCGAGGAGAGGGGGCAGTGGGGGCCGGAGGCTCCAGGGGGGAGCGATGGAGCGATAGAGGTGGGAAGAGGGGCGCGGAGCGGCGGGATGGCGGCGCGTCGCCCTCCTCCTCCTCCATTCCCACGCGCACGCCCCTGTTGCCCGGGTGGGGGTCCGGGGAGCGGCGGGCCCTGCGGGCGTGGGGCGGGAGGCGGCCGGCATCCTGCCGCTGTGCCCCGCGGGGCGGCCCGGGCTGTGCGGGACCGTCGAGGGGCGCCGGGCCGGGGCACGAGTGAAAAAATGGCCGCTCGCCTTCCCTGCCCGCCGCCAGCGCCACAAAATGGAGGACGCGGCGGCCCGGGCGGGGTGAGTCACACAAAGGAGCGGGGCGGCTCCGCCCTCCGCGCTCCCGCCGGGCCCGCGGCCGCCGCCCCGCGCCCCGGCCGCGCCGCCGGGGTAACTCGAGCCCGGGGAGGGGGCGATTCGAGGGGCGCTCCGAGGGGCCCCCGGCCCACGCGTCGCGCTCCTCCCCTCCCCCGGCGGGGCGGGGCTGGACCGCCATCCCAGCCGGGCCGCCCCGCGTGGGGCGCCGCTATCGCTGCCCCTTGGCCGGGACAGAGGCGTAACCAGCTGCTTTTTCTGCGGAACTTCCAGGTGTCAATTCTCTTTTGCCGAAAGCACTAAACTTCCATCGAAATGGGAAAGGAGAAGACCCACATCAACATCGTCGTCATCGGCCACGTCGATTCTGGCAAGTCCACCACCACCGGCCACCTCATCTACAAATGCGGAGGCATCGACAAGAGAACCATCGAGAAGTTCGAGAAAGAAGCGGCTGAGGTGCGTGGGCCTGTGGGCTGGCAGCCAGCAAAGTTCAGGGGTGCAGGAATGGCTGGCTGGAGACACCCTTAGTTGCAGAGCGTTTGGTGGCCACGGGGAGGCGGTTCGGCTGCGGCCGCGCCGGGAGCTGAACAAGTGGCTCAGTGTTGCGTGGCCACAGGGCGGCAGCTGCGCCGCAGTTGTCCCCGAGGCTGAACAAGTGTGTGAGTGTTCAAGCCACCGTTGTGTTAGTTGGAGGAGAAACTGAAGTTGCGGAGTGTAGAGCAAGGGCAGAAAAAGGTGGTCTAAAGCTACACCTGGATAAATACATCTGGAATTGTATGTTAAGTAGAGTTGCCCTGTTCAGTTTGTGGATACGTGTAGTAAAGAGCGGAATTAAAATAAGTTGCTCTATTAACGTCTAATTTAAAAATCAGGAAATTTTACTGGTGTTTTTTTTTTCTGTATAGTAACAGCATAGGTCTTAAAGCATTCCAGAATAAAAATTAAGTAGATGTTGGTCAGAGTGGCAGTTAAAATGTTGATTAGCACAAGGATTGCATTAGTGAGAACTTAAATATGTAGAGGACACTTAATAGTAAAACTCAGATTCAAGAGTTCTATCATTAAGATGTACTAGTGCAATTAACAAGCTGTCAATGGGGTTAAACTGTCAACAAGTTCAATAAACAGAAAACAGTTGGCATCTCTCACTAGTAGTGCCAAGTGTATCTTGTTGCTTGTTTCATGAGCAGCAACGTGTTTCAGTGTTGAGCCACTTAACTATTCTTAGATTGTGTTCTTCAGCCAGATTGTGATCTTTCTGAAGTAAATGCAAATACATTACTTTTTTAAAGAAAGAGGAAAAAGCAAACTAAGTTTTCTTCTAATCATAGATGGGCAAAGGTTCCTTCAAATATGCCTGGGTCTTGGACAAGCTGAAGGCTGAACGTGAGCGTGGTATTACTATTGATATTTCCCTGTGGAAATTTGAAACAAGCAAATACTACGTCACCATCATTGATGCTCCTGGACACAGAGACTTCATTAAGAACATGATTACTGGAACTTCTCAGGTACGTAAATCAAGAATTTGGGAAATTTAGGAAGGTTGTTCCTTAGTTTCTATGGGGGGGTTCCTGTAATACCTTGACAAAATAATAAGAGTTTGGGGGTTTTTTTTCCTTTCTTTTCAAAGGCTGATTGTGCTGTCCTGATCGTTGCTGCTGGTGTTGGTGAGTTTGAGGCTGGTATTTCCAAGAACGGGCAGACCCGTGAGCATGCCCTTCTGGCCTACACCCTGGGTGTAAAACAGCTGATTGTTGGAGTCAACAAGATGGATTCCACTGAGCCACCCTACAGCCAGAAGAGATATGAAGAGATTGTCAAAGAAGTCAGCACTTACATCAAAAAAATTGGCTACAACCCAGACACTGTAGCATTTGTGCCAATTTCTGGTTGGAACGGCGACAACATGTTGGAGCCTAGCTCTAACGTAGGTTTGACATTTGTTTCTAATAAGACATTAAACTAGGACAATATTGACAGAAATTAGGCAATGCTAAAAATTAATGTGTTTTTTAATAGTTCTGATTGGAAGAGACAAGGTCCAAAATTGTAGGACTTGAAAAATTCTTAACTGCAACAGCGTGAAAAACTGAGATTGTGCTAAGATACACCACTTAGCCTTTTCCAGCCTTGTGCCATTAAATTTGGGAGCGAGTTCACACCAGGCTTGTTTTCATTCCAGATGCCCTGGTTCAAGGGCTGGAAGATTACCCGAAAGGATGGCAGTGCCAGTGGAACCACCCTCCTTGAAGCCTTGGACTGCATCCTGCCACCAACTCGTCCAACTGACAAACCTCTGCGTCTGCCTCTTCAGGATGTCTATAAAATTGGCGGTATGTGTTTCTATAATGCTTCTTGCTTGCCACAGCAGCCTAGATGTGGACCAGAAATGCAAGTGTTTACCACTGTTTTTTTTCAAGCCAGAAATGTATAATGTTTGTCTCAAGTGTTCTTTTCCCATAAGGGCATATATTCATTAACCTGAATTGCTGATGTTGCTTTTCTTTTGTAGGCATTGGTACTGTACCAGTTGGCCGTGTGGAAACTGGTGTTCTGAAGCCAGGCATGGTGGTTACATTTGCCCCTGTCAATGTAACAACTGAAGTAAAGTCTGTTGAGATGCACCATGAAGCCTTGAGCGAAGCTCTGCCTGGTGATAATGTTGGCTTCAATGTTAAGAACGTGTCTGTGAAAGATGTTCGCCGTGGCAACGTTGCTGGTGACAGCAAGAATGATCCTCCAATGGAAGCTGCTGGCTTCACCGCACAGGTATTTTTTTTGCAGCTGTTCCAAGTATGTTTGAAATGTAGCTTTGTATTCCTGAAATACAAGTCTTTTTCTTTCTTCACTTGTTGGTTAAGTTATAAAGTAATACAGGTTTGTGTTCTGAGATGTATTTGCTTGAAGTAAATCTCATTAATTCTTTGGCTTTGTAAGATCCATCAGTGCTTGAAATTACCTCGATGCTAACTTGGTTTCCTTGGTTTCCTAGGTCATTATCCTGAACCACCCTGGCCAAATCAGCGCTGGCTATGCCCCTGTGCTGGACTGCCACACTGCTCACATTGCGTGCAAATTTGCTGAGCTCAAAGAGAAGATCGATCGTCGTTCTGGCAAGAAGCTGGAGGATGGCCCCAAATTCCTGAAATCTGGAGATGCTGCTATCGTTGATATGATCCCTGGCAAACCCATGTGTGTTGAGAGCTTCTCTGACTATCCTCCTCTTGGTAAGGCATTTCCCAAAGTGTTTCAGTACTGATCTCTGGAAAAGGCACTCCTTGATTCCAGGTATTGGGATGCAGTGTGTCCTGTGAAACAGCTGTTAAAAGCTGTAACTTGAAACCTGGAAGTAAAACAAAAACATGAGTGGTAGAGGGGTACTTAACAGAGGATGTCTGTCCCAGAGTGGCATTTTCTCAGTTTATCCCAAGCTGTATGTTGCTGCTGGGCAATTTCTGCTGTGAGTTCCAAAGCTCTAGACAAAAGCCTTAAAACATGTTTTTGCTTTCAGGTCGTTTTGCCGTGCGTGACATGAGGCAGACGGTCGCTGTTGGTGTCATCAAGGCAGTTGACAAGAAGGCTGGAGGAGCTGGCAAGGTCACAAAGTCTGCCCAGAAGGCCCAGAAGGCTAAATGAAAATTCTGTACACCAGCTGCCACCTCAGTCTTAATCAGTGGTGGAAGAACGGTCTCAGAACTGTTTGTCTCAATTGGCCATTTAAGTTTAATAGTGAAAGACTGGTTAATGATTACAATGCATCGTAAAAGCTTCAGAAGGAAAGGAATGTTTGTGGACCATTTGTTTCGTGGCAGTTTAAGTTATTAGTCTTTAAAATTGATAAATTTTTTAAAATGGAAACTTGAGACCAAAAATCTGTCACAGAATTTGAGACCATTAAAACAGAAGTTCAATGCTACGTCTCTGTGTTCTTTGGGTTAACATTAAATTCATGGCAAAACCTTTATCTAGTCCTGGTGGGATCAGAAAGTGTCATTGTTACTTAAGTATGTTCAGAAGTTGCAAGGCAAATATTCAGATTATCTGTTTCTGAAGAGTAGAGCAAAGTTCAGCTGCAAGTTTACTATTCTTAACTGATCTAAGCCTTAAATAGTTTTCTGGTGCTTTCTTTGAAAATGATTTTTAGATTGAGTAACACAAACACCAGGCAACAGTTGCAGTGTTCTGGTGCATTCTGTGATGCATTGAGTAAACCAAGAAAACTTTGTATCATGACAAAGAAATGGTGTGAACAAGAACACACTTAACATTAAAAAGTATCTAGTGTTGGGTTTCCCATAAGTTTTGTACAGGGATTTTTCTAATTGCAAGCAGAAACTTTGTTTTCCTGGGAAACTGATTATCTGTTGTGTAGCTCTTTAAGATTATACACTTTTACAGAAATGTTTTTTAATATATAGGAAGACATTCAATAGTCATTTAAAAATTAAACCTCTGGTTAGAATTACACTTTGTAATTTCTGAGTGATCCACCATTGTAGCCTACACCAAAACCCATGGTGGGACAGTGTACCTGCTATCTTAAGATTTGGGTCAAACAGAAATGGACTTGGGTATCTAGTCCAAAAAATTACTAATAATCACTAAAGAAATAATCCCAAGTGAAACATGGCTGTAAGAAATAACAGCAGTAATAGCTGGGGATGCCAGCATAGAAATCTTTCTTTGAATTGGTTAATAGAGACAAGCAGTTAATGGATAATCAGACCTGGCTTGCATAATGATGCAGCTGTTTTACTAACCTTTCACATGATTTCCCCACAGCATCCCCACATAAGTTCAAAAGAATTCAGTGTCTTTGAGGGACTGTTGTTCCATTACACCAGTATGTTTGTTCTGCCTGTAAAGACCGTATTCTCTTGGTTTTCCTTTCCTTCTCTGGCTGTGTGCTTGCTCTTCAGGAACTCTTATCTGTACTGCTTGGATAGACCTGAACTGCTGTTAACTTTCTTTCATGTTCTGTTTGCTTTGGTTGGATCTTCTTTTCTGCTCACCTTCAGTGTCTTAAATACAGCTAAACTTCATAGCATTACAAATAGTGTTTAAAGGCACACATGTGCCAAATACAGTGGAAGCAAGACTTCAAGGGCTTCACAGCACAGCAGGGCTAGGGAATTCAGTGAAGGGACTCTTCACTGTGCTGCTGAAATGCAGTTTCTGGAGGTTTGTTAATGTCCCCAAGGCAACAGGAAGTACATAACTTCAAAATGGAGGCAGATGTACTGTTGCTGTAATAAAGTATCTGGTTAAATCTTGGCATGCTTTTCAGTTAAACCGCTGACCTTTTACCTAGAAACTTTGGCCATACTGGTCAGCAAAGTTCTAATTTGGATGAAAAAGCAAAGCAGCTTTGGCACAACCTGCGTTCCCAGTGCAGCTCTGCGTGCATTGGCCGCCTTACACATTCCTTTGTAGGTGCAGGATGTTTGGTTTGGCTGGCCATGGGCTGGATATGCAACACCCTGTCTGCGGTGCCTCTGTGCACATTTACAGGGTTGTCTACAGCTGGGTGTCTGCTCCCTGACAGTTCAGAAATCAGCTTGCAATTAACAGCCAACTGAAATCCTTTGGGTAAAATTGGGTGTGATGCTGCACTGGGCAGTTGTATCCCTGACCACAGGCAGCATAAGAGAGGCAGTGCAGTGCTGCTCTTGCATGAGGCCCCTCACTTCTGGTCAGCTGTGCATTGGTCAGAGCAATTACAGACGCTGCTGAGAGGATGGTTCATGTTAAAATGGTCCATGATGAGTACAGGGGCAAGAGTGAGCTATGTAGTTTGGGGGAGAGAGAGTAGTTCTGCCTCTAGGAGGAAAAATACCTTAAGCCTTGAGAACAGACAATATTGCATCAAACAACTTCACATTGCGTACAGGAAAAAAACACTTGTAAACACTGCATGCCATAGTAGCAACTGCTTTCATGTATTTAAAACCTAAATTCTACACATTCTGTTGGTTTTTTTAATTTTAACTTTTATAGACCAGATTTGCTTTCTATGCACTAATGTAATCCCATCTCAGTTCTTTTATTAATCTTTGACTACTTGGGGAAATCGTTGGTCTTTTGTAAACAAAACTTTGGAATAAAACTACTTCGATCAAACTTTTAATAAATATTAATAGTTGAGAACTGTATTTGTCTTCTGACTGCGTATTTCTTCAAGCAACTCTTGCAGCTGTCCTTAACTCTTTCCTCCTTGTCCTGCAATGTTCATGGTTATACACAAGGAAGTGTGAGAGCATAGCGCCATGGTGATGGAGCTGGCCATGAAGGCAGAAAACTGGCTGGCT
>JAWWLZ010000118.1:85654124-85665774 GCA_035041345.1 Poliocrania exsul
TTTATGGAATATATTTCAGTTTTGTCACTGAATGTGGCAGTGGGGAGCTGGAAGATGAAAACAATTTCCTTTATAGTTAAGGATGCATGCTTGGGGAGCCTGGAGTGCCTTTAATACACAGAAGTATTCAAAAAATGTACGTGGCAAGGTATTAAGGGTCGGATACAACAAAGGCTGGTTGGTCTGTATAGGGAAGTGGAGCAGTGCAGTGTTGTAACCAAATAACTTCTTGCTCAGTGTTAGTTCCCTAGGTGGATAGTTTAGCCTGGTATAAAAGGGGCTCAGGTCAGAGCCTTGAGGCTTTTAAATTATATCTCAAACCAGTTTGTGCAAGGCTAATAATTGGAATAGCTTATTTCATTGAACTTGCAGATGAAAGACTATTTATTTCACATTCTACATATAGCTGTTTCAATGTTTTGAGCAGTATTGAAACTTCGGAAAATTATTTCTCTAAATGCATATTTAGATTTGGTCAAGATAAAAACATGTAGAAACAATCTTTTTACTACATGGGATATGCTTTTCCTCATTGGTGCTAAATGATGCAGTATCTGCTTAAGAACAACATAAAGTCAGTCTCGGTCAAAAATACAACCCACCTGGTTTTAACTTAGGTTAATTCAATGTTCATGTAGTACCTAGAAGGAGCCTAGGGGGCGGAGGAGATGATGGGAGGGCCAATAAGCTCCCTCCTCCCCTGCAGCAGCAGCAGCAGCCTGAGGTTCCCCAAGCACATCTTTGGACCTGCCCTAACTGGCTGCTTTATCCAAAGCCCCTTTCTACAAGGACTTTATCTCTTGCTTTTTAGCTGCCTTTGGGCCAAATCATAATTTCTCTTGCAATGTTCCTACTGCTTACCAAGGAGAGGTTTGAAGCGGCTTTGCTTCAAGAGGAAAAAGAGCACCTGTGGTGCAAAACAGCTGAAGGAAACCTGTTAGATAGCAAAACTGTATTGGTTTCCAAAACAGAAGCTGTGGGTTTTTAGCCTTTTCTGAATCCTCTTTAGTCCCTTCAGATGACTTCTGCAATTACACAGTTGCCTATTTAAAAAAAAAATCAGGTTACATTCCCTGGCTGCCTACCAATAATTCTTTAATCCTTTTATGTTTCTCTGCTAGCTTCCTGCACTGATAAGGTGACAGTTAAACATACATTTTCCTTGAAAGATCCTGAGTGAAGTACTGAGGAAATGTGGAGGTAAATCAGAGCTAACCTGATGGACAGTCTCTGGCCTGTGGGTGGGGGGACGGTGGGGCAGCAGCAGGAGGCACAAGGGGTGGCTGCCAAGGACCTGCGCCCATGCTGAATGGCTCTGAATTTGTGCAGGTTTTGCTTATTTTTTCCTTTAAAAAAATTTGAAGGTACCTAAACTTTCATTGGTGAAGCATTCCCATGGACCAAGTGCATACTTTTAAGGATGCAGGAGCAGCAGGTTTTTGCTCTTGGTGTGCTGAGGTACTTGCTAGGGCTTTCTCTTGGCTCCTCTCAGCAAAGCAATTCAGGAACCTGGTCATCCTTCTGAAAGAGTATGTGCAAGCTTAGGCCTAGCACAAAGACAGATCCATGGGTTAATATGCTATTTTTTCTATTACATAGTCAATTGAAATAAACAGAGCTAGCTCACCCCTAACTCGGGGCCCTGCCTGCCCTGCCAGCAGCAGTCACAATCTCTTTCTCCCTTTCAGCCCAGTAAAATCTGGATTATTTAACACAAAGGGGAAGAGCCACAGCAGAGCCTGTTTCCCCATCCCAGGTCCCTGTTCTGCAGGGCTCAGCACAGCCAGCCAGCTGGCGAAGCAGCTGACTCCAAACCTGCACAGTGACCGAAAGGCAAGATGAATGTTCCCTCCTGGGGGTGCTTTGATTGCAGGTGGGCCTGAAATTTAAAAGAAAATTTCAGGTTCTGCTTATCTGCAGCCACCTGGGCACATCTTAAGCAAAATGCCAATTTTTTTCTTTGACATATTCATGTATATATATTATATATATAACATATATATATACATCTATATAAATTAATATGATGCCTACCTAATTTTTTTAAATTATTGAGGTTGCCAGACTTCTTAAAAATCTGTTTTTCCTATTTTAAAGCTGAATTTTAAGTTGATTCCTTAGTAAACAAACCCTCCCAAATGAATGTTTATTCGTAATTAGTTATTATTTATATATAATTTCAATTATTTATTTCAATTATTCAATATATATTTCATAGATATTTAAATCTTTTGTTTTATAAGCTGGGATGT
The DNA here is from genome assembly GCA_035041345.1 of Poliocrania exsul. Lineage (NCBI taxonomy): Eukaryota > Metazoa > Chordata > Aves > Passeriformes > Thamnophilidae > Poliocrania > Poliocrania exsul. Next base: position 85,656,377 of record JAWWLZ010000118.1, read on the forward strand.
GGTTCCACTTACAGGACATGGGCATTTTGAAGAAAGATGTAGGATTGTTGCTGTTGAGTTGTGTATATGTAAAACAAGCCCTTAAATAGCCTCTCCCAGAAGAAAAAAGAAAGAACGTAAGTCTAATTAGTTTGCTCCTACTTGACTGTTATTACTAGTACTAATAACTAATATTACCCAGCCTGCTGCTAATGCACTTTTATGGATGGTAGCACCCTAATTCTTTGGAGGAGGGGATGTACATATGTGCACATGGATTGGGAGAAAGCAAGCAAACGTGAACAAGAGCTCTGCTCTGCTGCCGTCACTTCCTTGTGATGGTAATTCCTGCGACTCATTTCTGGGCACGCATCCACAGGACTTCTACACACGTGGCACAACTGAGGAGAACTGAGCTCACAGCCTGTGACGTGACCCTTTGCATCTGGTACGGCTCCTTCCAGCTTGTGCCTGTCGCCCCCCACCGTCAGCTGGCTCTGCCCTGGGGCAATGTCACCAAGGCAGCACGTGACCACCTGGGCAAAGTCTCCCGAGGTGCAGTGGGACAAGGACAAAACTTGGCTGAAGCGCCAGCTCAGCAGCGCCAGCCACAGCAGCCGTTCCACTTGTGACTCCAAGAATCCCGTATGATTGTGACACAGGCCACCGCCTGGTCATACACTGCAATTTTCAAGTAAAGCCACAGTAAAATGCAAGCAGGGAAACTAGTCACCGGGCTGTTGTCAGCTCCCCTCTCTTCTTGCCGCCCTGTAAGGCAGAGCGAGCTCATTTCCCACCTGGCTCTGTGCCTGCTCTTAAGTCAACCACATCAAGCGCTAAGTCACTTGGAACAAGAACAGTGTGTGCTTATCGGTCCCCAGTGGTGCCTGAAAATGTGCCTCCTGGGGCTTGTGCTGGGAGATGCAGATGATGCTAGACAAGAATTCACTTCTGCCTCTTCTACCACAGCATTGGCCTTTGCTGAGCCATGTTCCTCCCAGAGAGCCCTTTGCAGCCCACTCATAGCAGCTCTGCTGACCCTCTCCCGCAGCAAGGAGGCACCAACTCTGTAGGGACACAAGAGAGAGAAGCTGAGACAAGGACGTGTTCGAGCCTGTTTGTAGCTGAGTACTCCACAGAGACATCACAGGATGTCAAAGTATCTCCCCTGAAGTCTGCAAAGAGGTGAGCAAAGGTGCAGCCTCCAGCTTTCAGGCTTCATTTGTCACTCCTGGACCCCTCGGCACAGAGGTCAAGGTCCAGGCACTGTACATGGCGACCATGCGATGACGATTATGGAGCCAGAGATCCTCTGATGGGGATCCACATAGCTACCCTCCCTCAGTTACACAGGCAGGGTTAAACCTGCACAGCAGTTTAGAAGCAAAAGAGACAAAAGCAAATTTTGTTCCATTAAAACATCACCATTGTTAAAACAACAGATAAGAATCAATCCATTTTTTTCTCTGCTCTTTACATAAAAGCAATTGCATAGCAAGTCTTCCATTTTCCAGCTCAGTACTCTGGGCACCACTTATTTTAGTCATGAGAGGGGAAACACACCTTTTATTTCTCAGTAGCCCCATGACAACACGGCAAAAGATGGAAATTACACCCTGAAGGGATTCTGAGCAGCACAGGCTGTTTGATAGGAAGTACAGAGAGCACCTCCTTGGTGGAAACAGCATCCCTGCATCCACTAAATGACATCCTCAGGTACATGTCACTGGGTGGAGGAGCACAACCTGGGAGGTGTAGGGATCAAAGCTGGTAACGCCTGAGCATCTAAAATCACCGTATGTGAATATTGTTACTTAACAAAATTCATGGGCAATGCACGACTAAGAGGTGCATCTCTGCCAAGATGATGCCAAGTGAGGGACTAAGGCAATCCACATAGCTCAGCTAGTGCTGCACCATTGCAAACACCCCAGCATCATTAAGACCAACAAAGGCTGCATTGGTGGCAGCTTTTAGTATTGTCTCCTAGCATAAAATGTCTTTCCATTTTTCCCTTGCTTTTATCTTCTGAGTAGACATAAAGAAACTAGTCAGTCCAAGTACCATATGAAATGAAAACTAGAATAGGAATGGAAGACAACAATTATCTTAAAAATTTGGTACGAGATAGAATGGTAGAGAACTGAGGAAAAAGTACTGATCACCAGGCCTGTGTTCTGCAAGAGGGAAAAGAGACACACATTGAAACAGGGAACAGAAAGATCTGTATGTGAAACAAGTTAGGTCAACTTCACCATGCACCCTCCCTCCCTGCTGGCCTGGTCACAGCAAGGACTGTAGGAGGACAAAGTGCAATTCATTACCGCGCAGACAAGGAAAAGCAAGAAGGTACCCAGGTTAAAAGCAGGCTCGTCCAGTTCTGCCCTTCCCATCCTGTTTGCTTCAGAAAAACCACAGAACCTGTGAAAGTCTAAGCTCACTTTGTTTTCATGCAAAACCCCAAACCTTAGGCCCTGTACAAGTCCTTGGTGGCTACAAAGGGGATGGCACAATGTGTGCATCCTATCTGCCCATGCTATTTACAGCAGATTATTTAGCCTTTCTGTGCTTGGCTTTCTTAACAAAATTGATAGAACTACTTGTAGCTATGACTTCTCATGCTATAAGTCTTCTCAAATAAGAACTGTTCAGCAAGTACAAGATGTGGCAAACCCTGTATACATGAAACCAATAACCGAGGGGACTGCCACTCACTCCCCAAGCTCATGTACATGCCAGGTTTTCCATTTCAGCAAATAATCCACATCATTAATCCATATATGTGAAGAGACGGACCCCCTGTCTTAACAAGGGAGCTCACCAGTGGCCAGACATACTTCATGCTGAAAGAGAGTAGTTGTTACAGAAGATCTTCTGCAAAGCAATCCATCCATCTGTACGCTTCTGACTTCAGTTTCCCTGAAGGTTACTCTCTCCCCCTGCTTAGACCACAGCTGTGCATTATTAAATTGCTAAAAGAAAAGTGAAAGTCCACTCCTTCTGCTCTTCCTTTGACACTGGTGCAGCCCAGCTCAGTGGAATCATCCTTTGATTTATGCCGGCATGTGTGAAACCAAAAGCACAGAAATAAATTTAGCACAGAAAGCTGAGGAAAAAGTGTTTGCCTTTGTAGCAGGGTGCAAGGTGTCTTTAAAGACATGCATTATTGAAAGCAAGATTTTCCTGTCAAATGCTGGTAAGAACTAGGAAATAGCCTTGTGACTGCACAGTTGGCTTAAAAGGGAGAAGATGAAGGTGTCAGTAGGGCTTTCTTCCTAATCTGTTAAAACTAGATCTAAGTTTTAAAGATTTAGGTACATCAAAACCAAACATAGTACAAAGATAATGCAGTAAAGCAAGCATAAAACTTGCTTGACCAGAAGTTCCTCTCCTTTGAACAGAAAAAGATTCACAGGATTCCAGGTTTCTTAGGCTTCACTTAGCTGGAGTTTCACCAGCATCATACCTGGAGTCTGAGTTAGACCACAGAAAGCATAGCTGCCTTCCTTAAGCTGAACTTAAGGTTTACTTGGTTCAAGTAAATCTTTGAGCCAACTAAGGCTGGAAGGAAAACAGACCACAGACATAAAGAAGCAGATATATGTTAGCTTTTCTGAGCCATCCTGACATAACTGACCTATAGATCACACATTTAAAGCTCTTCTGCACAAGCCAATGGCTGGTGAGGGGGAGATGCTTTCAGGCAGGCAGATGCTGCCCCAAAGCTGTAAACTCTGCCCAGCTTCCTGCTGCATGACAGGGTCTCTGTCAACAAAAAGATTTTGCTCTGATTCCTTTCTCTGGCCAGGAAAGGAACCACTCACTCAGAGAAACAAGCTACAGAAAGTACAGAATCATAATTTCAAAATGACCTACAGATATGGCTTATGGTTGGATTCAATGATCTTAAGGGTCTTTCCTAACTTGTAAGATTCTGACTAAACTGTAACAAAATGTGTTCTTAAGCCTGTTTGCCTAGTCAATTCAGAGTGTGTTTAGAAATGAGACTAGAACCAGAGACTACTGCCTGTCGGGCAAGGATTTGGTAGGAGCACAGCAACAGATTGAATTCAGTGTTTCTTGCTGTCAAGTGACAAACTATACCTGCCCAATTGATCCAATTGACTTGGATCTCACTCAGATCCAATTGTATTACTGTCACTTGCAGGACCAGTGCCAATGAGAAACCTCTGGGTCCTGCTCCCCTGGGTCCACAGCATGTCAGACTATGCTTCACACCGCCCAAGGTGAGGTTCCTAAGGCAGGTTCCCACCTTCCTCTGCACCCAGCCTGCAGCAGCCTGCCTTGTCCAGCTACCTCCATCAGCTCTGTAGCAAATACTGCCCCACCTTACGTGTGTGAACTGTGATCCAGTGAACTGTCAAGTGATGACCAAGTTTGTCAGTGAGTTTCACGACAAGGTTTTTTTATTTTAAAGGAGAAAACCCACCTGCCAAATATGGTGTTTACATTGTCAGTTTGCTATGTAAGTTTAAATATTCACGTGGCATGTATTTCCATAGCCAATGATTTCCTCTTGGCTGACACCACACCAAGACACCAGACTGTGCATAGTCCCGGCACAGCTATGAACACAAGCACTAAAGTTAACAGAACACACTTTTCAACTCAAATGGTCTTGTGCTGCCACAGGTTCAGCATGGTAACATTTCTTACTCCTTTTATTAAACCAAAACACTGTCCTTTACAAGATGCTTCAGAACAGATTTCGACTACCCAACATCTTTCAAATGAGTGGAATTTTAAAAGCAATTCTCCTGTCTCTTCACTGGTATCAGCAAAATCACAGGCTGTATTTAGTTTTTGAGCATTTACTTTGTGTATTCATCATCTTCGTTCTACTCAATGATGCTGCCACAGAACACAACTAGAACCGCTTTGGATCCGGACAGAATGGGTGTTATTTGTCAAGAGGGTCACAAGCACAGGTGATCTTGCAACATAGTCTGGCAGGATGGGTGCCATTCTCTACAAAGGTGTTTTAACAAAGGCACTTTGTGTCTCCTCTTCAGAAAATTCAGCTGAAATCTGTCTTTGTGAAGTTGCTTTCTCGGAGTACATTTTCCCAGGTAAGTACTTCCCAGACTGAGGTAAAGCTTTTAGTTTCTCTGTCTTCCAGTGATTGGTTTTCACAAACCTTAGCAGGTTAACAATAGCAGCTGGTGTAATTCCAGGGATACGGCTGACTGCACCAATCTACACATGGAAACAGGAACAAATTAGCTAAAAACAAACCTACACACTGGAGCTAGTGAGAAATGAGATCAAAACCTGTGGGTATTCCTTTCCATGACTCTTTTCACCTCCCCATGCCCCTTGGGAAAATGGAAGGGATTTTTGGCCTTGCTGTGGCCAAATATCTTACTGTCTGAGGACGACTGGAGTCCAGTTTCTCCCGCACCTCTGCTGAGAGCGATGCATCAATGGCAAAGTAATCCAGGTCCTCTGGCAGCTGAAGTGCTTCATCACGACGCACTTCTTCTATTTCCTGCTGCTGATTGACCACACACCACTCGTAAGCAGCTGTGATGATCAGGAAAACAAGTAAACCAGATATAGATGTTCATGTGAAACATGTAACTTGCAAGAATTCTTGGAAGCAGAACGAGCAATTCCACTGTGACAGTCAAAAGTTCCTAAGGAAGTTTCCAGCTTCACAGACTATACAACCTATTTCACATCATTACTTTGGAAGGAGTCACACTCTGATTTGTTACAGGAATCTGGCTATACAGGTTGTTTTTCCTTCTCACGCCAGCAAAGGATGGTCTATTGACAGGGAAGTAAGGAGGAAAAAAATGCTAGGAAGTGAACATGAATAACTAATCTCACCCACCACAGTGAAACACAGGTGCATGCAAAGGGCTGTGGCCTATAGTAAAAGGTACACAATCTGATTGGAGTGTTTAATTTCTCTAAGCAGCAACATGAAACACAGTGAGACAAATGGATTTTCTCTCCTCTTACTGAACAAAACATACACAGCTCACCTTCTATTTTCAATCTCTCTGCCAGTTGTCTCCATTGAGCAAACTTGTCCAGGTGCTCTGGGATAGCCTTTGCCAGAACCTCCATATTGATGTCTTGATATTGAAGGATGTCAAAAGCACTGTCCAGAATAAATTTTTACAGTAGTAAGAAGTCACTTTCATAAGGCAGATTTACAACTGCTCCCACCTCAAACTTACAAAGTTCTTAGCATGAGCCAGAACAATTGTAGAGCCAAGCTCAATTCCCTACTATCTCCTCTCAGTACACAGAAGAGCTGTTAAACTCTTTATGAAAAATGACAGCAAGACAGAAGGGACAAGGTAAAGGCACCAAGGGTAAAGGCACACAGATAGAGTCAGACAGAACAGAAAAGATAAGGTGAGTAAAGGTCTGGTAAGGGAAGCAAGGGTTTTTGTGTATGAGCTACCATCTGACACCAGTCTGAAATCAATTTCGGCTTTAACAAGTTTTAAGCAAAGCAGCAACCCACTGTAAAACTGTCACCATTTGGTGACACTCTCTATAAGGCCATCAAGAATTGACTGGGCCAGTGGAACACCCTCTTGCTTTGAGAGTACATGTCAGCACCAAGAAACATGGCATATTAAAAATACCAAAGTCGCACTTATTCTACAGGTAAACATCAGATGTGTGTTCCTTGTAGGTGGTTTAGCTGGAATCTTGAAGTACTGACAGCTTCAAGAAACATGGATAAAAGCTATGAAAGCACTAGCTAGATGTGCTAAAGCAAGCATGGGTCAGACCAGAACACTCCAGCTGTAACCTTTACCTGACAGGTGACCTGCGACTGCTACTGATGGGAACTTCTGGCAGTAACTGGGACCATCTGGATATGCTGAACTGAAGTGATTTTAGTGTTGCAATTCCATCCTCTAAAGCAGCTCTCATCTTAATTGCTTGTTCATATCGTTGTTGTGACACACACCCAGCCTCTTCAAAACCTGCAGAGACAGATGGTGTATGAGACAAAGGTCTACAACCAGGCAGGGCTGCTCACTGCAAGAGCCACCACAGTAAAATACCTCTGTGAGTGAGCCTGGCATCAGCATTGTCGGGCCGGAGGGACATGCGGAACTCCACGCGGCTGGTGAACATCCGGTACGGCTCGCTGGTGCCCAGAGTGGTGAGGTCATCGATCAGGACACCAACGTACCCTTCGGTGCGACTGACAATGAAAGGGGGCTTGCCATGAACCCGCAGACAGGCATTGATCCCAGCAATCACACCCTAGGCACAGAGAAAACAAAACAAAAATGTTTACTGGTCTTTTCTTAGCTAGAATATCAGTACATCTGCCCCCAAAGACTCAATGCAATAGTCTGAGCTAGTAATCTAGGCAGTTTCTTTCTCGCGACACTATGAGTGTCCGAAGGCATTCTGGCCACTGCTGACGCTTCTGGAGACAATTCCCACATGTTTTTAGTTACACCCACTGCACAGTCTCCATGCTGAAACACTCGACAGTGTTTCCAATTACTTTTGATACTTCAGTCTTAGTGATAGCCACTGCAGATACTAAAATTAAAAATAGCGTGGGCAAGTCTGGAATCAGGGTCAGCAACAAAAGAACATCTCATGAACATAAAATGGGCCTAGCAAGCCTCTGTGTCACACACAGGTGCCAAGACAATATCCCTTCTCTGAGTGCTGAGTATACATGATCAAATTCACTCACCTGAGCCGCAGCTTCTTCATAGCCTGTCGTGCCATTTATCTGGCCTGCAAAGAAGAGGCGCTGAACAAGGCGCGACTCGAGGGAAGCAGTCAGTTGACGGGGATCTAAAAAATCATATTGCACCCCATAGCCTATGACACAAAACAAGACAGATGTTACAGGAGGAATTTTGAAGGTCAGCAAAGGCAATACTGGGGCAGGATGACTTAGCTTTTGAACTTTAATTTATGATTTCAAAAAGGAAAAATCCCTGCATTCAAGAATTAGCTTTGTTTCACATCTCCTTTGTTTTGCCATGCTCTAAACAAAATTTGGTTTTCATTAACTGGTGTCTCCCTGAAAGTGCTTATTGATAGGGTTACTGAAGAAAGGAGTGTTATGGAAATGACATGGGCTTTCTTTGCTGCACCTTGTGGCACCCTAGAGACCCAAGGAGCCACCCCTCAGGCATCTGTCTATCACCCCCAAAGTATTGACTATAGTCACACAACCTACCTAAAGGAAAACAAAGGTATAAAAAGAGATTGTGCTTGAGCAAAAACTGGGGAGAAGACTTCCACCACCTCTGAGAGGGCAACCTATGAGTTATCCTGTCTCCCTCCCCCATGCCACTGGACATTGCAAGGGTAAGCAACCAGACTCTTACTCTATTTTATAACTCATCGGCTGTATATGTGTTAGTGGGAAGTGGCTATATTCTTTCTGTTGCTTTTGCTTTGGGCTACTGAGTGTGTTTTAATGTGGTGTTGAGCTGTTATGTTTCGAACTAGTAATCCTGTTAGTTAAGTTTGCTGTGGGAAGGGTATACTGCTGGTGTTGTCTGTAGAATTTGTTTTGTGCCAGTTTCTTCTGGGTTTTTTTGTCAACAATTAAATACAATCATGCTGAATGTCATCATCTACTAAGCAACCCATATAGTCATTGTCACATACTTGTATTAGTACAAGTTATTTCAGGAGCTTTTCTTGCTATTAAATGCAGTCCATAACTGAGTATCAAAGACCTTTACAGGCAGTGTGCTGTCCTGTGTTGTCTCTTCAGGTGAGATGCAGACAGGCTGATCTGGCTTATATAAAGCTTTGATGTTCTAGGACACTTATAGTTAGTAAGTTCTCCCTGGCTAAAGTGTGATCTTCATAGGAAAGTCAAAAATCTTTCCAGCCTGTGTTCTGTCCCATGTTCGACAGGCAGTGCTGGGTTAAAAAAGTTTTGATTCTTCCTAAAACGCTTATAGCCAATAACTTTGTATTAATATAGGTGGGACTAGAAATCTTTGCATTTCTGTCCCTCCCCCGCCCCAGCTTCATGTGACAACTGGTAAACAGTGTAATAAAGATTTAAAACTATTCATCCCCCTCACCTGGCTGTATCATCTTGGCTTTTTCCAAGCCTGGGATGGATTTGATCACCTGCTCCTGGAGCTCAGGTGGCAGGGTCATGGATATGCCTTGGGGGTAAATGACATTGGACTCCAAGCCTTCAGGCTCCAGCCACACTTGATGTTGTCGGTTTGGGAAGCGCAGAACCTTTGACTCAAGAGAGGGACAGTACCTGCAACAGTAAATAGCCATGAGCACTGCCTGATATAGAGAAAAAGTAACTGTCATAGAATCATAGAATCGATTGGGTTGGAGAAGACCTCCGAGATCATCAAGTCCAACCCTTGGTCCAACTCCAGTCCATTTACCAAATCATGGCACTCAGTGCCACG
>JAWWLZ010000118.1:85666206-85680434 GCA_035041345.1 Poliocrania exsul
CCTGGGAGAAGAGACCAACCCCCACCTGGCTAGAACTTCCCTTCAGGTAGTTCTAGACAGTGATGAGGTCACCTCTCCCAGAAGGAAAGCAGGAGACCCTCCCCAGTTTCAAACAGACTGACAGCTTGTCCCCTTGAGAGCCTTGTGTGAAGCTACACACTTACCGTGGGCCCCTTGTTGTCTCCCTTACATGGTTGTTCAGGTGCAGGTTATCACAGATAATTTCCTGGGCTTTCAGGGTAGTGTGTGTCAGGTAACATGGCAACTGATCTTCTGGCTGAAAGAGGCCAAAGCATGCTTTAAGTTAATCCAGTCACTACACTGTACTCTTACTGAACAATTCTGAGCATCTCCAAGACCTCTTCCACGACAGCTGGCTCTTGGAGAGCTAAGTAGCCCTGTCATACCTACTCTACAGACAGAACATGAGCAATCAGAGAGTTTGAGCAACATGCTCAAAAGTAGAGTGACAACAGAACAGAACTTGGGAGTCCAGAATTCAAGTTTTATTCCATCCACTGTAGTCCTAACGACAGGATGGATACTCCCACTTAAAGCAACATATTATATCGCAGCATTCAACCTGATCACAGAAATTCAGTTACTCTGGATTGAGAACAGTAAGTGCTGACTCTACAGCTAACAACCAATAAAGGAGTTTAATGAAAAAAAATCTCTTTGTGAAGAAAAAAAAGAAAAATCTCAAAAACTCTGCAATAAACATGACAAATTCAAAGTTTAGGAAACAAAACACCAGGTAAAATATTTAATTGATTTTTCTGAAAAAGAGTCAATAGACTCACAATCAAAATAGTAATAATGTTGCACCTTTATTCCTTAAAACCTTTCCAACATATACCAAGACTTCCAGTGATACTACTTTTGTTCACATCCCAATTATAATGGGTTATTGGAATTCCTATATGCTCTGGGGCAAATTAACTCCTGATACTTAACTCTATTCAACTATGTTATATAAGAACTTTCTTTGGAAAGAAAATTCATTAAGAAAATGGAGCTTTTTCTGCTTTTAAGTTACTGTTAATATACCACTTCTGAGTTTGTGGATAATTCTATCCTTTTTCTAAGTCAATACTGTTAATGATCTCTAATTTCAACATTTTAACCTTATTTTAAAGCTAAGGTAAGAAGCAAGACATTATAAATCTCCACAAAACAGATATAATAATGAAAGTATTTTGTAAACCACCCATACAACCAGCACATGAAGAATACTACTAGCAGTATCCCATCTCACACAACTCTTGACTCTAGAAGTAAAGAAAGTTTGGTTCCCAAATTGAAAAATGAGAGCAAGAAGGTACTTGCTTTCTAAAGAACACAAGTAACTTTTCCCTTTGTATTGAGAGTTCTCAGAAACCTAACACCTCCAGCATGAATACATCCCAGCTCCCTTTCCCAGCCACCAACTCCCTGGCTGATTATAAGCATGATATTCCCAGAACCACTCCCCACCTGGCTCTATGTGCTATCCCACCTTGATCCACACAGCCTCGCTGAGGAAGCTGAATGGCACTGGAGGATTGTCAGCTGCTTGTTCCTGCAGACCACTGAAGTCAATCGTATCTTTGGCAAGTCGGGGTGGCGTCCCAGTCTTCAGCCTGCCCACTGCAAAGCCCAGTTTCTCCAGAGTCTGAGCTAGCCCAATGGCTGGCTGGTCCCCCAGCCGCCCAGCTGGGTGCATCTCTAATCCAATGTGGATCATACCCCTCAGAAATGTACCGGTGGTCAGGACAACGCTCCCAGCATGTACGGTGCTCCCATCCCCTGAAACAGCAAGTTTTCAGAGATATACATATTTTAGCATCAACAAAACACTGGTATTCTGGTGCTTCTGTCTAAAACTAGACCAACAGTGTTCACTGAAGGTTTATCCATTTTCTGCTATACAACATAAGCAGCATTTTAACAATGAAAGCACTAAAAGTAATAACTGTAATAAGCAGGATGCCATTATTCCTGTATTTTTATTATTCCTAAAAATGCTACCCCTAAAACAGAAAACCCATTACTGGGAAAAAAATCATATCCAGGACCTTACTTCGGAAACCTTGTTTATTGGAACAGCGAAGGGCAATAAAGTAAAAGTCTGTTAGTAACAGAACCCCATGGGCCCATAACATTGTCAACAGCATAGGCCATTTACCAAATAAAATCTCAAAATGCAGCACGGAATTCAGTATCACCAGTCTGAAGAAAATCAACATAGCAAACCTCCCAGTATCCTATCAATCCAAGTACTTTTGTCATTGCATTAGTTTGTACTACACATATCAACCTACTTGAGTTCACACTCTGCCTTAACCAGTTCTCTTGGCTATTTCATCTTTCTCACTGAAGAATCAGAAATGCTTTTAGTGTGGCAGTAACTGGAGGCACTTACTGAGTTACTAACACATACCCAGAACAACTCCTGTGACTTGGCATTTCCCAGGATGGCCTGGTTCTGGCTCTGTCAAGATAAGATCCTCCACAGATGCCTCACGAACTGTCAACAGTGGTGTGTTAAGGATTTCTTTCTGTCATGAAAGGAGTTACTGCAAAAATCTAAGAAGTTATGAGACATATGGGCAATCCCAAATCCTGCTGATTTCCAGATCGTCTATCACTCTCTTCCATGTAATCTGGAAGACACTCTGTTATGGTACTATTCTGATCAATCAAGCAGAAATTTTCATTCAGGTAAGAGTTTAAACTCAAAAGAAATTATTTGGTTATGAACCCTGACCTTTATCTAAAATGCTGGAGAATGTTTTAAACTATGCTGAGCTCCAACAACTTATAGAGCATTAAAGTACCAAACAGAAAGGTATGTAGGTTTGATAGGTCAGTAATGAAACACAAAACATGCGCCCCTCCTTCATCATCCTCACTAGTTTATCATAGAATCATAGAATCGATTGGATTGTAAAAGACCTCAGAGATCAAGTCCAACCCTTGGTCCAACTCCAGTCCATTTACTAGATCATGGCACTCAGTGCCACGGCCAATCTCATTTTAAAAACCTCCAGGGATGGTGAATCCACCACCTCTCTGGGCAGGCCATTCCAATACCTGATTACTCTCTCTGTAAAGAATTTTTTTCTGATCTCCAACTTAAATTTGTCCTGGCAGAGCTTGAGCCCGTGCCCCCTTGTCCTATTGCTGAGTGCCTGGGAGAAGAGACCAACCCCCTCCCCGGCTAGAACTTCCCTTCAGGTAGTTCTAGACAGTGATGAGGTCACTTCTGAGCCTCCTCTTCTCCAGCCTAAACAACCCCAGCTCCCCGCCCTCGCCCTCACCTGCATGTTCTGCTTGTAGAGGCCGCGGTCGATCTGTGCGCGGAGCCCCCACACGGCGGGGCCCTTGCAGCGGTTCAGCACCTTGTAGTGGACGCCGGAGCGGTCGCAGACGCGGCCGCACAGCCCGTCCAGAGCGTCCACCTCCCGCATGAGGTGCCCCTTCCCGATGCCGCCGAAGGACGGGTTGCAGGACATCTCGCCTAGGGAGGGGACACAGGGACACCCTCACTGCCACTGCCAAAAAGCTCCCACTAACTCCCCGGCTTCGCGCCGCCCTCCGAGCGGAGAGGCCAGAGACGCCCGCAGTGCCTTCGCCCGCCCCACCCCGGGCACTGCCGGCGGTACCGATGGTGCCGATCCTGTGCGTGAGCAGCAGCGTGCGGGCCCCGCCGCGAGCGGCCGCCGCCGCCGCCTCCGCGCCCGCATGGCCCCCGCCGATCACCAACACCTCGTAGCGCGGCACCGTCGCCGCCCCGACCTCGCTGCCCGCCCGGCGGTGCCCGGGCCGAGGCGCCGGGGGCAGCGCCAGCCGGCGGCAGCCTGTCCTCACGAACATGGCGGCACGGCCGGTGCTCCCGGCAGCGGCAGCGGGGACGGTGAGTCACCGCGGCACATCCGCGCCGGGCCGGAGGCGGGGCCAGATGCTCCGGGGCAGGGAGGCGGTGCCGGGAGGCGGTGCCGGACGGTCTGGGGGCGGGAGCGGGGCGGGACCGGAGCGCCCCGGCGGCCGCCCGGGCCCATCCCGTGCGGCTGACAAAGCCGGGCGGTGCTGGTATTGCTGGCACGGGCGGGAGGGAGTGGCCGCCTACGAGCGGGAAAACTCACGCAGATTGAAGGGAGGGAGGCGCCCGCGGATTTCTCGGCGCAGCCTGGCTGTTGCTGCCGGAGCTTTGCCGTGCCCAGGCTGGACCCGGCAGAGCCGGGCAGCGCCTCTCCCCTGCGTCTGGCAGGTTTCGTTTCCTGGCGAAGGCGCGTTGCCTGGAAGAGGAACTCGGCGGAGGCCAGAGGCGGGAACCCCCCGCCCGCGGAGCCTCGCTCGCTGTGCTGCGGGCGCGGCGAGGACCGGGGCCATGGACGGCGTGGGCGGCACGGGGGCTCGGGGCAGGCGGGGGTCGCGACGCGCAGCTCCGCGGGGCCGGGGCGCGCCGAGGGGCGCACCCCGCAGCCCCTCGCGGTGCCGCGCCACAGAGGAAAGCCCGAGCGCCGCCACGACCCTTCGGGCGCCGCGGACGGACAGAACCCCCGCTCGGGGCCGAGCGGCGCGGCGAGTCCACGCTGCCAGCGCCCTGCCTGCGGGCGGTGGAGACGGGCCCCCCGCCCCGCGGGGCAGGGCACCGCCCGCCAGAGCCCCTGCGGCCCCGCCGAGGGGTGCGGCGATGCCTGAAGCGGCGGTCACTGTCCCCCGGCCCCCGCCGGACACCCTGCGGCTCCGCGAGGTGCTGTCGCGCCTCAGCCTGGGCCGCGAGGACGTGTCCGAGGCGTCGGCGCTGGTGAACCAGGTGGTCTCGCACCTGGTCCAGGCCATCCGGAGCAAGGACGGCGCCTTCAGCTCCATCGAGCGGCAGAGCTCCGGGAGTTACTACGAGCGCGTCAAGGTGGGTGCGGGGCCGCCCGGGGCTGCCTCTCCCGCCCGGGGCGCGGCCACAGGTGGCGGGAGGCTCTGCCGCTCGACTGCAGCTCTAAGTCGGCCCTTCTCGACGAGATAAAACTCTAAGGGTCGCTCCCTTAATTAACCGAAATGCTTTATAAAATGGTAAATAACCTGCTGAAAGGTGTGTACGTATGTGCGTTCAGTAAGAGGCACTGTCTGAACGGGAGTCACGGTAAAGCACATATCGTGCAGGTGAGCCCGGGGTGGCCACAGGACCCGTCAGTGTGGCACTGCACGAAAGGCTCGGTGCCAGTTTTTAGTTTATACTTGTTTGCAAAAGGTTAAAAGTAATGGGTACAAATCGGAAGAGGGGAAACTTAGGCTAGATATTAGGAAGAAATGTTGTACTGTGAGGAACAGGTTGCCCAGGGAGACTGGATGCCCCTGGCAGTGTTCAAAGCCAGGCTGGATAAGACCTGCAGAAACGTGGTCTGGTGGGAGGTGTCCCTGTCCAGGCGCAGGGTTTGGACTAAATGATCTTTCACGTCCATTTCAACTCCTTAACATTCTCTGATTACACAATACCTTTTTTTCCTGGTTCAAGCACTCCGTGAAACAGTCAAACATGTGGACACTTTCTGTTTTAAAAACGGCTTCAGACATAGCAATGCATTTTTTCCCCTCACAGTTGATTCCTATGTGCAAAACGATGACTAAGTTCAGCATTTATACATTACTCAGAACAGTTCAAGCATCTTAAAGCTCTTTTAAAAATTAATAAGTTGGAAAGCTGTCAGCTGCTATCAGTAAATTGCTCTTCTCCACCCAAATGGACAGTATTCTTGCAATACAAACCCACAGAAATAAGCTCATATTTCACATGAAAAGTACATCAAGGCAGCGGTAAATAAAACCACAACTGGTATAAAAGTCTAAAGAGAATAAAACCTAAGTTGCCCATTGACTGTTGTATTCTGCTACTTTGCAGATATCTGAACCAAATGAGTTTGACATCATGCTTGTAATGCCTGTTGCAAGGCTTCAGCTGGACGAGTCTGATGACACTGGAGCCTATTATTATCTCACATTCAAAAGAAGTCCAAAAGAAAAGTATTTTTTGAAGTTTTTAGATGAAGATGGAAAATTATCAGCCTTTAAAATGCTTCAAACACTGAGAGAAATTATTAAACAAGAAGTAAAAAACATTAAAGGTAAGTATTGAGAGAACAACTTTCGCCTAGGAGTCCTAAGAATTCAGTTATATTGTGCATATGCATTGCCCCGTTGTTCATGTGTTTTCCTCCCAGTCAACTGTCTCTCTGTGGCAATGGAGCTGTAACTCCTGTCCCTAGTATCTCAAGTTTGCTCTTGGGTTATACAGCAGAACTAGTCATATTATGTGATTAACTCCACTATGCAATCGTCTTTCCATATGAAAATAAAATATATTAAGGGTACTATCACATGCTTGGTACATCCTATATCACCTGTGTATTTTGTAGCTATCTGTTGTTTACCAAGAGACATTTGCTGAACTGGTAGCAAAACAAAGAGCTTTCTTTTATACATTACCTAATATTTTATATCAATTGATACAGAAAATGCATCCCCTTTTAGCATTACTTTTCTCCGAAGCCTTCAGAAACATTGTGGCCAAATCTTTTCAGTGTGTTTTCAACAGGGAAGTAGCTCACTGGAAAACATTACTGTTTTTCTGATTCTTAGACAGTAAATTAAGCAAACATAGAGTTCAAACATAGAGTTCCTATTTAATAGAACTCATCAACAGGCCCTCACTATGTTCTATTTAACATCCACATCCTATAGGATAAAGAGCCAGTGACTGAACTGAGGTATGTCTTTTGATTATGAATTCCTCATTAGTAAAAATCTTAACATTCTTCAAAAAATGGTTTCTTTATATATATCTAACATGAAAAAATCACTTTTCTTTGTGACTAGATGTGGAAGTAACTGTGAGAAGGAAAAAGGCTGGAAGCCCTGCAATAACTCTTCAGATCAAAAATCCTCCATCAGAAATATCAGTGGACATCATCTTGACTTTGGAAGTTCAGCAGGCCTGGCCGGCCAGCACACAGGACGGCCTCAAAATTGAACAGTGGCTGGGAAAAAAAGTCAGAAGAGACTTCAGATTAAGATCACTTTATTTAGTAGCAAAGCAAAACAAAAGAGAAAAGGTTCTAAGAGGTACCTTAAATATGGACAATAATAAGTTATGAAATATCTTCTCTACAACTTGATCACTTACAAGTGCTAGAGAAAGGGTATCCAGATTGTGGTTGGTATTCTGCCTTCAAAGTATAGATCTTTATCTCATCCTGGATATATCCAGATGAAAGACAACTGAAATCCCTGTTTAAAACATGAAATTTGTGATACTGCTTGTCTTGTACTGAAATCTAAATACAGAATTGATCTACCAGCCTGTACACTAACCATTCCTAAGAGCGTAATATTAAATCTACTCCAGTCAGATGCATGGATATGCCCCTTCTCTATGCTCGTGCTGTACTTAACAGCAGCATGCACTCCTTTGTTTTGTAAGGAAAAAAAATAAGACTTGAAAAAGGCAGGGAACATACCCTACATGGGACTGCACACACAGAGGAGATACTTCTGCAGGGAGCAAATTGTGTACTTTTGTATCAAGATACCTTATTTCTCATTGAACTCTAGTATGGCTACATTTTTTTTTCCTCCAGACCACTGTCACACCGAGCCTACATTAGTCTGCAGGAACACCCTGACTTGTCATTGCATTATGAGAATGCATGATTTCAGTAAAAAGCTTTCAGGCAATCTGTTATTTTTTTAATTAGCATGCCCATGTTATTAATACCAAATAAATCATTATTGCTGTACTGGGCTATCTCTTCCTGTGCAAATTAAATGCAGAGTAACTGAGCCAAACAGTCAGGGCAAACAGTCTTAACTCATGAAAGGAAGACAAATGTGATTGCTCATGTCAAAAAGAGGGCACTGAGCTACATTAGCAATCATGTTCAGAAGCGTGACCAGAAGAACAAAAATAAGGGCTTTAGACACCCACTGTACTTGAGATAAACTCAAAAGCCTATCACTTTCACAAAGGAAAAACAGAAAACAGTAAGGGTACAGAAATTCAAAGGTAGTAGATTTCTGTGAGTAGTGCAATCCTGGCAAATCATGGTCAGCAAGTTCAGGAAAATGCAGAATGAAGCTTAATTTTGAAACAAATCTAGATATCCTTAGGAATTTAAAGCATCGAAACAATTAGCTATGGTCTATATTAATTACATTCTAATTGCCTTTGTGTGGAGCAGCTGGCAAATTAAGGAAGAACTAACTGCAGTCACTGAATTATGATTTCTTTTATGGGGCAAAGAAAATGCTGGTATTTAAGGCAATTGCAGAGTATGGGTTTTCTTGTAGATACAAATGCCAATACTTAGTGCTGTGTAACAATGTAACAGTCTTGTGCTCCAACTTTAGGGAACACATGGCGACTCTCCTTCTCACATATTGAGAAGGCCATGATGAACAACCATGGCAACTCCAAGACATGTTGTGAAGCTGATGGACCAAAGTGCTGTAGGTTGGTATTTCATATGAATTTTATTTTAAGGCTGTGTGAGCTTGGCTAGCACTGTCTAGCACTGTTTCAGTTTAGCATTTAAGAATTTGATCTAAGAGTAAATCTTGCTTCCTATTATGAGTAATAAGGCTTTTAGGCTTAATAGTTGTACAGCAGTACAAGACTGCATGAACTCACTAAATGTCTGACTTGCTTGCAATAACGTAGTGAAAGGTGGAAACAATCACATTTGCTTGTTTACACTCTGGACTTGCCTTAGAAAGCAAAAGATGCGACTTTAAATAATCTTTCCCAAATTCAGTCCTGTTTAGAGAAACCAGCTTAGAAGAGTCTGATGACTCAACTTTTCTGAGCAACATTACACTTCGTATCAAGGCAACTTCTAAGATGATGGTGAGAAAATAAGTGCTGAATGAGATCAGGATGAATACATGATTTTTCACTTCTATAAAAACTGTTTTCAGGATTTCTTCAAAGAGGAAGAACAAAACCCATGAGGTACAAAACCTTAATAAGTAAACGAAGAAGTTGGTTTGCCAATTACATCTTGTACTGAATCAACAAAGTCGCAAGAGAACTAACGCATAATTCTTTGTGTTTAAATATCTAAAATACATATTTGAAACTATGTAGAAGGTACCTAATACATTCTTATTTATTTAACAGGAAAAGTTGTCTTAAGCTGCTGAAGTATCTTCTAGAGCAACTGAAAATGAAATACCCAAAAGAGCTGGAAAAATTCTGTTCATATCATGTCAAAACTGCGTTTTTCCACTCCTGTGTCACGTGGCCAAATGACACAGACTGGCTTTTCAGAGACCTGGAACATTGTTTTCAGAAATGTCTGGGATATTTAGTGGAGTGCCTGCAAAAGTCTCAGCTGCCTAACTTTTTTATTCCCCGCTACAACTTGTTCAGCCTGGAAGATAAAGTGAGCAATAATTTCCTTTCAAGACAGTTAAGCCATCAATTGAACAACAGATTCCCAATATTTCAGGAGAGCTATTAAAATAGTTGTTTACAATAGCTATCTAATCATGTAGATTTGCATATTTAAAACAAAAGTTCTGTACAGTATATTACTCAAGTAGTCTGGTACTACAAAAAAAGCTAAATGAAAATAAAATCAAGAACACCGAACAAAAATTGCATACTTCAATCACACTGCTTAGCCATAACCCTTAAAAGAAATGGGGTATTTCAAGTAATATTTATCTTCCCTATGCAGATGCGGATGTAACCTGAAAAATACCTTCAAGATATATTAAGAATATATAGAAAAATTTGCAATAGTTTATTTCCCACATCTAATTTCTCCATTTCCAAGTACAAAACATCAACAAGTCCATAAAGGGAAAAAAGACAATTTTATTTAAAATGAAGATTCACTGCAGAATATCCAAAATATACTCTTGCTTTCAAAAGAAAAAAAAAGTCATTGGAGTTACTTTGACATTAACCAGAACTCCAGATCACTTGGGTGGATGAAGATCTGCTGCAGAGGACAATCACTGGGCAACAGTGAGCAGGGAGAGAATATTGTATCAAAATAAGACAAAATACCTGAGTGACTTTGAGTCTTCAGAATTGCTTTGGAAATTAATCTTTTCACTGGACTTTGGATGAGAAGCAATCACTAATGTAACGCAACAGTAAAAATTACTGTGCCAATGAGCATTTGTATGAATCTTGTAGAAAGAAATGCATCTTTCAACCTGTATCAAAGAGGAGGACTCTTATGAAAGGTTATCATAACCAAAATGCATCATGAATCTGACACACTCAAAATTGCAATTCAGCTCTAGTTTTCTCATGTTGAAGAAAATGTGTGTTACCAAAAAGAATATATTTCCTGTTACTGAAATCATGCAGGTGAGAAATGT
The DNA here is from genome assembly GCA_035041345.1 of Poliocrania exsul. Lineage (NCBI taxonomy): Eukaryota > Metazoa > Chordata > Aves > Passeriformes > Thamnophilidae > Poliocrania > Poliocrania exsul. The sequence goes on from JAWWLZ010000118.1 coordinate 85,676,578, forward strand.
ACAGCATTTGGAAACTGCTGTGTGCTGCTTTATTTTGCTTCTTCTCAAAGAAGCCATTGGAAGTCCTTATTTTTAGCCTACTTTATGAAGCCAAAATAACCTACTGGCTTATATAATGCCCAGATATCACCTCGGTTATGAGTAAATAAAAGGGAAGACCAAAAGAACATTTATAGAATAATTTTACTAAAATATTCTCATTTCACTTAATTCACTTTATTCGTTTTTATTTATGTGTCATATGAGTAAATTAAACACAAGTTCAAATCAAGCATCAAATGAAGGCATCATAACTCCTTCCCATGTAAATGCCAAAGAAAGAAAATATGCCTCATTATCAGTAAGAGTCTGTGTGACAGAACCTGACATACAAACGTACAGTGTGAGTCAACTTTATCTAAAGGAAATAAAAGCTGACCTTTAAGCATATTTGTTTCTCCATGACTTTGTTAACATTGCTCTAGTAAAATCGTTTTCTTCCTTAAGCTAGAATATTAACATCCAATAAACAACAGTAGAAGATGGTTTTCTTCCCAGTTAACAGCAAACATGTACGTGTTGTCATGCTTTCCTCCATTAGAAAAAAAAGCTTGACAAGTCTTCACAAAAATGACTTTCAGTGTAAAGTTTTAAGGAAAACTTGCTTCAGCAAACATAACTTATTACAAAATGAGCAGTTTTCAAATAACTAAGTTATCCTTAGAAATACTTCTTTGTGCCAGTGGCAGAAGTGGCATATCAAAGCAAAGGTACAGTGTTTTGAAACGACACTGACAAATGTTGCTTACAATGACTAACCCAGTTCTCTGAAAATAAAAGGAAAAATTATCTTTTATATAGTAATACTGCATTTAACTAATCCCCTGCAAAACCAACAAACTCACAATATTTATTTTTAAGCAGTAGGTAATGGCTTTAGAAGTTACCAACACACAAGAAAAAAAAAATTAAATTTTTATATGAAAATAGTGTCTCAAGTGCAAAACTTGATTTATTTCTATATAAATCTAATCTAGTTTTCTTTTCTAAGCCACTTTTTAAAACAATTTGCTTATTTAAATGGGACAGGTACAGAAAACAATCAAATGAAAAATGAAAAAAATTCAAGCCCATAAATGCTTACACTAACTATAATAATTTTGTTTCAGTAACTTCAAGGGATTACAGTTATTTTGAGAGCTTTCTCCAAGGTCTTCGTAGATCCTTTTCAGTTTCTTTTCTAATTTGAAATTTTTTGTATCTTTCTGCCATTGCAGTAAGCTCATCAGGAACCACCTGATAAGAAAGCATCAGAAAAACAAGGTCAGTTTTAAATAAATCTAAAATTTTAGACTCTGCGTTACAAAAATGCTATTGATTATTTATCTGGCTCCTGTCACTTTGCAGATTCTTATCTGTAGAGATGCATAGAGAAATCTTTATCTAAAACTGTACTGAAACATACTGACAAATCACAGTGTCTCTGGATTTTCAATGACATATCTATGCTTGTATCACCGTATCTGATGATAACATATAACCATTTAATTACAGCATTGTATTTCAGACAAAAATATATCTTTCAGTGATAATGAACAGCTGGTAAAAACATCCAGTGCCACTAAAAGGTGATACCCTACTATCCTATATACATATATTTGAGTGTTGATTCATACTAAATTCTTTATAGAAGTTTTAAGAGACTCGGAAAAGAAACTTTGGGACTTAGGAGTGTTGCCATAGGAACAGTTCTCATGTGCATATAACAAAGCTAAAAGACAAGAAAAGAAAAGCAGAAGGAAGTGGTCACTTCTCCCATCACTGTGAGGGCACAAGCATCTTACAAAGATCCACAGCACTTTCTGGCATGTTTGAAATTTATGTGGGAAAAAAGGTGAATAGTATCATCAACACACTGTCACCTCAGAGTTACTCACATTCTGAAGGACTGAAGCCAGATGTGAAGGATTACAGACTTACTAGCTTAAGCAACAGTGACCACTGAATGAAAAAACCCACCAACCATTCTTTTGCTCACAGAACAAAGGCAGTGTCCACCAAGTCTTCTTAAACCAGGTCAGGCACAATGCTGACATTAATGCAATGTTTACTGCAAGAAGCACTATGGACGACTGTACTGTCAGGAGAGGTCCTGGATCACGAACCTAACAAAGCCAGTCTGCTTCTACAATCTGTGACAGCACATAGCTCTGCAGCAGGTGGGATTCACCCAGCCCAGAATCGGTGTCTGGATCAGAGCAAAGAGCAGCAGGTGAATGTGGCATTAGCACGAGTGCTCAGTCTGTGTCATCTGTCCCTCTGCCAGTGGCACAAATACAGTGCAAACAGTATAATACAAACAAATGTGAATACTTTCAATACCTAGATCTGGTGATGCTTGAACAGGTGGAGAATGCCACGACAGGAGGTCTGGCTTTATAATTCAGCAATGCTTGCCATTTGCTATCAGTAGGTTTTCCTTGAGCTGGCATGAGGGACAGCTTACTAGTATGATGCCTTAAGATCTATTCTATATAGATTTTTTAATATAGCTTTTACCACTTTATTATAGTGGTAACTAATCACCCTTTGTGCCAAATTCTTGAAATATTGCTTATTCTTTTTTAGCAAAAACATCTAGTTTGTATAGTGTTCCTAGAAAACGTAACAGGAACATTCTTTGACATACCCCAGTCAAAACTAACCAAAAAGGACCCAGAAACTTTGAAATTGTTTCAAAAAGGACAGAGATGATGAGGAAGAGGAAGACAAGATGAAGATAAAAGGACATTGAGACCTCTGACTCAAATTTGAAAGTTGTGTCAGGGGTGGGGCAAAGGTGGTACTGTGGGATGGACAGTTTTGGAAAAGTGGGTGTTACAAGATGATGTAATATTAGATATTATATAGTGTAAAATTATTATATAGTGTAAAATTCTAGCACCTCTGTAACTTGGTGTGTGTACTTTGGAAATTATTCCTATGCACCCAGCATGCTGTCAATAAGGAATGCTTTACTTTCTAATACTAAAAGGGAAGTGTTAGAGGGTTCTTTCCAGCTCTTTTAGGGAACAGTATATATTTTAATGTGCTGAATTGCTCTTACTGGTAAACAGCTGCCCTGGCTGTGAAGAAGACAACAGAATATGATGTCTCTGGAACCATCTATTCTACCGAGGTTTTAAAACATTATTAAAAAATAAAGTGAAAAATAATGCACCTCTAGTTGAAAGTCACTACAGACTTCTATCATCAGAGATAGAAGCAATGAGACAAAGTTAGTTTTCAATTGAAATACTGGATGATTTTCTTCCACAGTATCAGTTCCCCTCCTACAGCCTGAGACATAATTCATTCCAACTAAAATTGCAACAATTTCTTGCAAGAGCAGTTTTTTAGCAGGCACAAAGCAAGGATGGAAAGAAGCCAGAAAATGAGAGCATAAAAATCTCAGGTAATAACCAGGATCAAGTGGTTTGTTGAGATTTTTACATGGGCAATCTGCGTATATGCTACACATGTAGGTTCAATACGGTAGTCCAAGTGGGAAACAGCAAAGGATAAAGATGCCATAATTTATATGGAAAACTTCTCTTAGTATTACAGAGATTACTATTTCCCACCTGTTTCCCAAATAAATCTGTCCATGCTTCCTAATAAGCTTTTATATATAAAAGATCCCTGCAGCATGATACAGACCTTTTCTTGTACCTGTTTTTCCTTATATATTCTGTATAGTCAAGATCAGAGAGAATATCTGGCTAAAAATGCATGTCATGGGTTTAGCCATGGCTTCCTTAATAACCAGGGTATCCAGGAAGTGGACACTACAAAGTATTCCACACATGTTTTTCCACGTAACAGGGGAGGAGTTTTTC